>CM060950.1:157718881-157938881 GCA_030765055.1 Mantis religiosa
AGCCAGCCCGTTAGTTAGTCAATCAGTGTGCCAAGCATTCTGTGAGTCAGCCAGTCGGTTGGTCAAGCAAACTGCTAGGTAATCAGTCACCAATGAGTTAGTCAGCCAGACCGCTAGCTCATTAATAAATCCGCCAGTCAGACAATGTGTTTGTTAATTAATCAACCATTCCGCCGGTGAATAAGTTAGCTAGTCAGCCAGCGATTCTGGTAACTAATCGGCAAGTGAATAAACCAGCTAGTCTTCCAGTTAGTCAGCCATCCAGCTAGCCAGCTAGCGCTTTCACTGATATGTAGGTCACAAAACGTCCATGTTAAAATGCTCGAGAACCAATATAGACGCGTTTAGATGTCCTGTGCATGCATTCACCTTATACTTAATACTTTAATTTTCCCCTTTTCAATAAGTTTAAGTAAATTCTCTAAGAGGTAAAGGCTTACATTTAAAGGCTTGTTTTTGAAAGGTGTACCTCAAAATGTGAATGAACGCACAGAGCACACCGCCAAGTTCACGGCAAATCATATTGGTTTCCTTGCAAACTACATTTTCACAACAAGCAAGATATCTTCGGAATGGACGCGACCTTTTTTCTTAAGGTTGGTATCCCATTAGGAAACTGTTTTCCATCAAGTAGGAGGCGAGCTGGGGTGGTGGTAGTCCCACTATAAAGAGGCCTGTGATTATTATAGTGCCCAATTGGCCTACGAGCTATTGATATGCGAGAGTCTAGTTAAGTCATTGTCTTAGGTGGGTTTGAGCTCTCTAAGTTACTAAACTATTGTATGTGCTTATATCCAGTTGGTGTAATACCAGTTATATTAGATCCACATCTCCCATATTTGAGCTGTTATTTCCCTAAAAATGTAGTAGCTAGCATCTCATCTGTAGACATATCTATTTTATAGGTTTAGGAATAACACGCACACTTTTTACTTCTAGCTTCTCCTCTTAGGACCTAAATTGCCTCAAGAAGTCATACCTTCCTTCAGCCTACTCATCTATTCGTTTGTTTCCGTAACAGTGAGAGGCACTAAATAAGCAGCTAAACAATAATTTTGAAAATGTTGGTTGACTATCAAAAAGGTTAACTGTACATCAGAGGCTATACCCGTGAAAATATGTCTATTTGTGTTCGTATTATTTCTACCACTCCATAACGTTGATTCCTCACGTAAGTCTGGAAGAAGTGGGTCATTTTCCTCCTCACTGCTACCAATATCGTCAACACCTCCCTCAAAATCTAAAACAGCCCCATTAGTATCCAAATCACTGTCAAACAGCAATAAGTTCTCCACACTTTCTGGAGTCATATCAAAAGCACGTACACTTTCCCCACAACCTAATTTATTTGCTAAATTACTAAGACAAGCCATGGTTATCACTGATTTGTACTTTTCAATTAACTCTTGATAGGTAAAAGAAGCCACTCTGAACCCCGAGAGAGCCTAAATAATTAAGTCACTTAGCGAAAATAACACCTTCATCAAACAATTATAAACCTCGGTTGCGATATATAAAATGTTTTTTTTTTAATTTACGTCCTCCAACATTTAGTCATATCGGACGATGAATGAAAAGGGTGAAATGATGCTTCAATGAGTCCGGGGTCCATGGAGCTTAGAGTCACCCGACATTTGTATTTCAGGATAAGGGAAACCCCCAGCAAAGATCTTATACAGGTAACTCACCCTGACCTCTTGAACGTGAGGCAGACATGCGACCATCTACGCAACCGCGGCGGGCTATTCAAAGATGTAGATACACATGCTGACAGAGTGATTTCTTTCTTCGCAGCCTCTGATACAACGTATGCAATGATGTTCGCATTATAGCGTAAATTGAACCATAAAATCATGAGTAGAAGAACTCTTCGCTTACGTAGCTATATATACACATCGTTTGTATTCATACAAAGGAAAATTACTCATATACTAGATGCCTTCGACGCAAAGAATAGCTTTTGCTATTGTGAAACAAAGTAGTGAAGTTTCAACGATTTGTGAATATAACCTCTTCTTTAATGATAATGATACCAGGGGGCTTTAAACTTTAATAAATACGGAACATACGAACGTGTATATCGAAGCAGTTTTACAACATTTAACAAATTAAATGTTTTTCACTGTTTAGTGGATATCCCTTCACAGCCCGTGTAGGGTTTAAATATCCATCGCTGAAGCGGCTAGGTAGTCAACCAATCTGTCACGAAATCAGTCTGATCAAACAGTCTGACATTTTTGTTTGTTTGTTGTAATTTACGTCCTCCAACTTTAAGTCATATCCAACAGTGAATGACATGGATGAAATGATGCTCAAATAAACCCGGGGTCCATAGAGCTTAGAGTTACCCGACATTCGTCTTTCAGGATAAGGGAAAACCCAGGAAATAAAACCTTATCCAGGTAATTCACCCTTACCTAGATTCGAACTTGGGACCTCTTGAACGTGAGGCAGACACGCTACCATCTCCGCTACCGAGGTGGGCAGTCTGCCACTTAATCAGCCAGTCATTAAAGCATTCAGCTAGTCTGTTAGTCAACCTGTCTACCGGTTAATCAGTCAGGCAGTCAGGCAGCAACTATGTGCTTCAAATGGGAAGAGTTCTGGCTTGTAGCGAATCAGATGCGTTAGAGTCTTCAGTGTTGCCACCTCGTTACCCCCATTCTTCTTATATTTTCCTCTCTCGTACACTTGAGGGTCTTCTGCGCACTATACGTAAGGAACGCAAACTGAATTTCCCAAAGTGTTATAATAATGCAGTTGTTCAGATCACAATTGCAACAGGATATTCGTATATTACGACATGTTTGACATATATAGTTTAAAAGTAATTATAGTTTATGAATTACCTATTTTTCTAATCCAACGAAACTGCCAGCAGGGAATCCATATAGTTCTGAATGTCATTTCCGTTAAGAGACACTTCGTTATTGTCACTGTGTTCATCGTCTTGAGTGTTGCAAGTTTATGATGATAGGCTCCAATATCTCCTCACGTGTTTATTTCTTTCCCAAGCAGTGTTCTTGTAGTTTATCTGCATGTCTCATGCAGTTTTCTCAGTCTAGTGCGACCTTGTCAATTTATTGATGAATAAGTCGTTCAGCGTTAGCCTCTTTAAAAGTATTATTCTGTCTCATTTCAATTGCAAACTGATCCAGCTGACACACTTTCCCTGGTTTTTAAACGAAAGAACAACTGAATAATACTGCTTTGAACTCTCTAGAGTAAATAGAGATTACGTGAGAATCATAAATAAACGTATAGTGTGAAAAGTCACGTTCTGCCGATGCACCATTCTACAAGCAAAGAGAAACTTTATTCTCTGTTCTTGCTTGAATTTAACAAGTACCTTAGCTTATTCAAAGTAATACAGTTAACACGTCATATCAAACGTATACGTTTAAGATCTGAGTCACTACTGATATACATACACGCATACATGCCAACTAATAATGGTATCCATTACAATGTTTACCTCGCGATGCATTGTTATAATATTATAGTGTTCTATTTAATTGTAATAGAAACACTATTTGAGCTGAAAATATGGGGTTTTCGTGGTTATGATAATTACATTACCCTCTACCTTCCTCATGGATAACTTTTTGTAAAATCTGAATTTTTGTCTTAGCGCGGATGGGATTTATTAGAAATTGATTAGCTTGGTGCTCGTCACACAACATATAGGGGAAATGCAATATTCAACATCTTCAAGTCCATGATCTCTTTTATTATTTCAGAAATGTTATGGTCATAGCTGTTCCATTTCTGCTATGAGCAGTTTTATATTGTGCAGCGCACTGCCCAGTTAGCATATTAGGTTGACATCTTTTTTTTAAAGGACTTTTATTAACAATAACAAGGAGTTTTAAGTTTTAAGGAGAGATTTGAAGATGGAGTTTGGGATGGCAGTTATGCTTCTGCCTATTATGGAGTTCCGCATTAGCACCTCCGTCATTATCGTCATCACATGCTGCCGCACTGTGCGGGAGCGCGTAGGGGTTAGTTTCCTTGGCCATGACCATGACCGAGGTCCTGAGCATGGCACGAAGGGGATTGGGCGTACATCGTTTTGGAGCTTCAGTGTAGTTCTTTTATTGCTGGGAGCTATTGAGTCCGTGTAGGCCCCGTACGCGTTCGCGTAAAGAGACATTAATGTTGCCCGCCTGGGCCTGAATATGCTGCTCAACCATGCTGCGGAGGTGTTGGTTGAGGTCTAGGAGCTGGTCGAGTTTGGCGCCTGTATGCGAGTGACTCTCCTCCAAGCGTGAGAGCTTGCGTTTCACAGAGGATGAGTGGTCACTGCTGTTGAGTTGATGAAGCTGTTGTTGGAGAAGATATAGTTGAGTCTGGATGTCAGTTATGGTGTCGGCAAAGCGTTGGGCGATTGATGTTAACTTCGTGAGTTGTTCGGTCTGTTCTGCGTGGCGTTCTGCGATGCTTCTGTTGATTGTTTGTTCTAGTTGGCCTAGGCGTGGAGCAATGTTGAGTTCCTCGGAGTGGAGGTGATGGATGTCCTCTCTGCAGGACTGTAAGTCTGCGATGGCCTTCTAAAGCGAGGCCAGACGGGCTCCAATGGTCTGTATCTCTCGCCAAAGATCCTACATGGCTTCCCTCAGGCATTTTTCGGGAAAGAAGGCAGCTGCCGCTACGGTAGCTGGTAGACTTGGAGCTTCTTCCTCCCTGGTCGCTGGAGTGCTGCGTTGTACTTGACGCCTCGTTCTGGGTCTTCCTCCCTGGTCGCTGGAGTGCTGCGTTGTACTTGACGCCTCGTTCTGGGGTAGCGAGGGCACTGCGCCTGACATGTAAAATGGCCTAGACCATTGCAGGTGGCGCAGTATCATGCTTCCTGCATTCGGCGGTGAGGCACTGTGTCCCACAGTAGTAGCATCTAGGTGGAGTGGTGCTGGTGGTGGCACAGTGGCCATAGTTGCAGCATCGCCGACAGGGAACGTGTCGCTCTAACTTGCTTGCCTCGATTCTGAGACAGTGCCCTAATAAGGGCAGTCCCGTCCTCAAGGCAGTATCCCTCTCTGCACTGTCGGCTAGATGCAGGTGCACTAGTGTGGTGGTGCCTCCTCTCGAAGTTATGCGGTTGGCTCTCCAGGCAGAGGGCCACCTCTGTTTTGTGACGGAGAGAACAAACCTACACGGGAGATCACGGGGTCCCCCGCTGATGACCACGGTGTACGCTCCTGGAGAAGTGGCTGGCGCTGGTGAGGAATGCAGAGATCCTGTTGGTGTCTGTTGTGCTGCAGCAGCGTAGGAAAGCCGCTGATCAGTCGTGTTTGGCGGCTGCGGTGGTTGTACTTCTGCAGGTGAAGTAACTGCGAACTGCTGTTCAGGTGCTGCTTTCCCCGGCGGTTGCCTGCGCATTTGGCGAGCGTCCGGCGTGGTAGGGGAAGCGGGCCGAGCTGCCCAAAACTTCCCCGGCGGCTCCGCGGGAGACTCCCTCTCGTCTGCCGATACCGGCAGCGAGACGGGAGACGGCGCCCGAGAGCTGGCTGGCGAAGATTGCGGTGAAAGTGGCTTCACTGCCTGGTTCTTCTTCTTCTTCTTCTTCTTCTTCTTCTTCTTCTTCTTCTTCTTCTTCTTCTTCTTCTTCTTCTTCTTCTTCTTCTTCTTCTTCTTCTTCTTCTTCTTCTTCTTCTTCTTCTTCTTCTTCTTCTTCTTCTTCTTCTTCTTCTTCTTCTTCTTCTTCTTCTTCTTCTTCTTCTTCTTCTTCTTCTTCTTCTTCTTCTTCTTCTTCTTCTTCTTCTTCTTCTTCTTCTTCTTCTTCTTCTTCTTCTTCTTCTTCTTCTTCTTCTTCTTCTTCTTCTTCTTCTTCTTCTTCTTCTTCTTCTTCTTCTTCTTCTTCTTCTTCTTCTCTTCTTCTTCTTCTTCTTCTTCTTCTTCTTCTTCTTCTTCTTCTTCTTCTTCTTCTTCTTCTTCTTCTTCTTCTTCTTCTTCTTCTTCTTCTTCTTCTTCTTCTTCTTCTTCTTCTTCTTCTTCTTCTTCTTCTTCTTCTTCTTCTTCTTCTTCTTCTTCTTCTTCTTCTTCTTCTTCTTCTTCTTCTTCTTCTTCTTCTTCTTCTTCTTCTTCTTCTTCTTCTTCTTCTTCTTCTTCTTCTTCTTCTTCTTCTTCTTCTTCTTCTTCTTCTTCTTCTTCTTCTTCTTCTTCTTCTTCTTCTTCTTCTTCTTCTTCTTCTTCTTCTTCTTCTTCTTCTTCTTCTTCTTCATGTTGCTGCGGCGGTCTCTCCTCTGACATCTCCAAGTATATGTTGTGTTTAATAGCTTCACAACTGTTCTCTTTTTGGTTGGTGCAGTTGTATATTGTTTAGCGCACTGCCCAGTTAGTATCATAGTTTAGCAACATCTGCAAGGGTATGTTCTATTTAATGGTTTCACAACTGTTACGTCGTTAGTTGTTCCGCCACTGTTTGGTACAGTTGTATACTTGTAGCTCACTGCCCACTTAGTATCCTAGGTTAGCAACATCTCCAAGTATATGTTCTATTTAATGGTTTCACAGCTGTACTTACATCATAGTAAGTCGTCTTTAAGGCAGTTGTCTCGTGTGTTTATGGAAACTCTAGTGGTTTACCGGGAAAAACACCAGTCAGTTGGAGAATTTAATGTCAAGTTGTCACGCTGGCTATAGTAGCGCAATGGTTCAGAGTGGCTGGACGGAGAACAGCGGATATCCGTGGTTCAAATCCCGACTATGGCATTGAATTTCTCAGTTCGGCTCTACACTTTCATAGTGCGTCCCACATGCGGCTACTGTGAAAGAACATATTAATTTCCATTAGATTCTATGCCATATTATGTAGAGTGAAGATTTTTTTGTAACAGGAGGGCGAAACGAATTTTTTCCTTCTTGTGAATGCCATTATTAAAGTCTGGGGAAGTAATATTTAATGTTATTTCATGCATAACCTGTAAAGTATGTCGACAGTACAGTTTTATTCCAAAGGATGTTCAAGCTTCTTATTTGATTAACTTAGGTAAATCTAAAAAATGGAAGAAGTGTGTGGTGTTTAATTCCCACTTTTACTACATGTGGCACCGCAGGCGTTGACACTGATGATACCTGAGATGAAGATCCCGGAGGAAACCCGCCAAGCACCAAATCTCACTTTGCGGTCGCCTGGGATCGTACCCGGGCCGCCTTGGTGAGAGCCAAGTGGTCTAACCACTTAGCCAGGTTCGGCCAGAAATAAAGTGAAGGAAAAATATACTATAGAAGTAACAAAATGTAATCAGTTTGCTCAACTGAAGGTGGGGGAGTTTGAACTGGTCAAAATAGAAGGGAACATTAGACTAATTGGTTAAGTGTTTTATTTTTCTGCCCAAAGTACACTTCGCTTGCTTAAGTGAATAATAAGGTATAAATGGGGAGTTTTGGTAATTAGAATGGGAGAATATTTCAATATTACTTAAATTACCAAACGTATAGGCAAAGTTTTATGCTTGGAAATATACAAAAATATTTGTGCATAAATAGATTCCATTGAATCATATTATAATTTTACACAAATTTTGCACTAATTGCCAGAGTATAAATTCAAAAAGTTCGTTATTCTCATAACTGTTAAAGGTAACCTTTAAGGAAAGCGTTTGAGGACATTGCTACGATAAACACAAAATTACAAAAATGCAGTGCATTTAGACATTCAAAGATACGCTGATAGAATTTCACCTAAAAGAATCTGAGTTTTGCATCGCAATTTTCCATCGTATGTTGTGGTATATCCAAGATGCCAGTTCCGAACATTTCCATGTGAACTGGTTGTGAGTATATTGCTGGTGTCTACAAACCTGTTTATCCGGTGTTTTTATGTGTTGTTTTACCGAAAATTAAGGTTTTTAATATTCGGCACTAAGGATAAATAAATTACCTACAGTGATTCAGTATAAATATATTTTAAACCGAAGATCATAATTATTTGGAAAGCAATAGAACAGGAGAGGAATATACACGTAATGCCATTCACTGAGAAATACCTGGTAACTATAATAAATAAATGAATGAGTGAATGAACAAATGAATAGATAAATAAATAAGTTAATTAATTATTAACTAAATAAATAATTCAATAAATAAATAAATAATAAATAAATGAATTAATAAATAAATGAATGAATAAGTAAATAAGTAAATAAATAAATAAATAAATAAATAAATAAATAAATAAATAAATAAATAAATAAATAAATAAATAAATAAATAAATAAATATATAAATAAATAAATACATAAATAAATAAATAAATAAATAAATAAATAAATAAATAAATAAATAAATAAATAAATAAATGAATGGATGAATAAATAAATAAATAAATAAATAAATAAATAAATAAATAAATAAATAAATAAATAAATAAATAAATAAATAAATAAATAAATAAATAAATAAATAAATAAATAAATAAATAAATAAATAAATAAATAAATAAATAAATAAATAAATAAATAAATAAATAAATAAATAAATAAATAAATAAATAAATAAATAAATAAATAAATAAATAAATAAATAAATAAATAAATAAATAAATAAATAAATAAATAAATAAATAAATAAATAAATAAATAAATAAATAAATAAATAAATAAATAAATAAATAAATAAATAAATAAATAAATAAATAAATAAATAAATAAATAAATAAATAAATAAATAAATAAATAAATAAATAAATAAATAAATAAATAAATAAATAAATAAATAAATAAATAAATAAATAAATAAATAAATAAATAAATAAATAAATAAATAAATAAATAAATAAATAAATAAATAAATAAATAAATAAATAAATAAATAAATAAATAAATAAATAAATAAATAAATAAATAAATAAATAAATAAATAAATAAATAAATAAATAAATAAATAAATAAATAAATAAATAAATAAATAAATAAATAAATAAATAAATAAATAAATAAATAAATAAATAAATAAATAAATAAATAAATAAATAAATAAATAAATAAATAAATAAATAAATAAATAAATAAATAAATAAATAAATAAATAAATAAATAAATAAATAAATAAATAAATAAATAAATAAATAAATAAATAAATAAATAAATAAATAAATAAATAAATAAATAAATAAATAAATAAATAAATAAATAAATAAATAAATAAATAAATAAATAAATAAATAAATAAATAAATAAATAAATAAATAAATAAATAAATAAATAAATAAATAAATAAATAAATAAATAAATAAATAAATAAATAAATAAATAAATAAATAAATAAATAAATAAATAAATAAATAAATAAATAAATAAATAAATAAATAAATAAATAAATAAATAAATAAATAAATAAATAAATAAATAAATAAATAAACAAATAAATAAATAAATAAACAATGAAAAATTGAAAGAACTAATTAATTAATAAAAAGAAAGAAACAGTTTAGTTAAATTATCAAATTAGGAAATGTAGCATTTGAGCAAAGTGGGAAAGCCGCAAGATGGAACTGAAAAGTGTAAAATGTATTTCCTGGTTTCTCTGTTCTGCAGATTCTGTGGGTGTGCACCACAGTAGCATTGTTTATAAAATTGTGATTAGACGCCGAGAAGGAAATTTAAGGGTTTTAGGGCTTTAAAGTGTAAACACAGGTGAAGTGCAATTGGATTCACACGTTAATCACACGTTTTCTTTTTGAACTAATAAATACCTCGGCTCCGATATTTTTCATATCTAGTTCGTACACTCCAATATGAATCGAATATCTAAAGCAATAAATAAAATACGCAAAATATTTAGTTGTTGAATATTGATTCAGAGAAGCGTGAGCACGACTAAATATTAGTTAAGATATACCCTAATGGGTTTAAGTAAGACTAAATAAATTGTTGACTTACGAAACACAAAATGGTAGCTGGTACTACTAAAAAGTCTTTCCTTAACGCAAGGAATGGGCCGATTTTAAAATAGCTGATTGCTTTGGTTCTCCTCCTTATGAAGAAGGAAGGAATAGGCATTTATATCTGTATCGCAACAAATGAGAAACCCGATATTACGTGTTAAGGGAAGAAACCTGCTGTTCTAGCTAGAGTTTTCACAGCAAGAATCCAGAATACGGTAGATTAACGGGGTGGGGGGCCTGAATTCAATTCTCGAACTGTCTCAGTGAAGAATGATTGTAGTTAGGCACGGATTTGTCAGGTGGCTTTCTATTTCCACACGCTGCATCCATTTTCCTTCCCATTCTCCAATCTCAGTCAGCAGTGTAAGGTAAAACCCTCTCCAGCACATACGTTTAGCTATTCCATAAATCAAGTGGCTCTCTTCTTCATCGAATAAAAAGTTAAACCATACATTATATCTCTATGTGTTAATTCCCACTTTCCTCGAAGTTACTGACTTACAACAAATGCAAGCCAATATGAAATACGGAATTCTATGCATTACCTAGGTATCTACTGCAATGTGAGGCCTTCTTGCAAACAAAATTCTTGTATTATAATGTAATCCACAGTTTTTGCAAGCTTATGACAACTTTGAATGGTTAACAGAGAAACAAGAATGCCTTTGTGTACGAAGGGAAGACATAAAACTTTTATCTCTCCCATTTCATTACTATGCATTTAAAAATATGTAATAATTTAATAAAGGACTTCATAAATTAGAGTAATAATGATCGAAATCCTGTGGCACTCCCGTTCGATTCGTTTGTGTAACAAAACTGTGAAGGTTTATGTTAGTGGAGCTCTGCTGACGAATCCAGCTTCACTGAGACAATGGATTAACGAATATCTCGAATAAAATTGATTGAGAAATGAATTATTTTATCAGTAATTACAATTATTTTCAAGAGAGTCGAATAACTCGGAACAGGGGCGGCGAGTCACTAGCCACACACGTTACATCACTTTCCATGATTTGGAAAACAAACGAGCAGCCAGACAGAGGGGGAGCCAGTGAGTCATCGTGCCTCTCGAGTCCCGTTTTCGCTACCTTTAACTCCGAAGGAAATAATAGCACTACTGCTAATTTTATCAGTAAACGGGTCCGATAAACTGCATCATATCCAAGTGCTCTGTATTAACTCTAAGAAATAAAAAACCGAATGCGATTTTAAGGTGTCCTTGTAGATAAAAAGAACAGTTGCAATTATTTTAGAGTACTAATGCATACTGCTTTCATATTGTGTATAAGTTTACAATGTACATAGTTCTTGTATAGTAATGAAAATGGCTGAAAAGTTTTTATCCGCGAGAATCCTAACATCACGGTTTCGAAGCCTGAATGGTGGAGCACGATCTCACTCCACGATGTGCAACATTATTTACATGCAATCTGCTCTTTAATTTTTCAATTGATTTCTCGAAGTCATCTGACTCGTTCTGCTATCGGATGCTTTCTTGGTAGAGCTGTGAAAGGCTTTTCTCAGGATATGCATGAGTGTTCTGTAAGTATAACACCAGTTTAGTTAACTAATAATTTTTAATACAGGAAGTATAGCTATGCTTAAAAAGGTTATCGACCGCTAGCTTCTAAAATTGAATTATTCTGGTAATTGTGACGAAGCTAAGCGTTTGTTGCTGGAAGATGGAGATATTAAGTCATATCAGTCGCGATGTTTTAGTATTACTATATTTTTACATAGTGCGGTGCTGGTACTTTTTCTGAAGAATTTATAAACTACAATTGCTCAGAATTGGGTGACAAAAGTAAGTGGTCTGAATTTGTAATACACGAAGGTTTACTAATCATTTCTACTTCCACCAACTTTTTCGTACACTACGTGGAACAATGGCAAAAAGTCTACTTATTAGTATCTGAAATCAACTGGCCTACTTTGCGTTGTTAAATTCCATGAATGTTATACACTTTCTACAGAATTTTTGAGTCAGCGTACACTAAACATACCTGCATTCCAAGAATCATTACTGAGACACCAGATGTTAATTGCCCGGCTCCCCCTGAAACTGAAACTTGTTTAATTGGTTCGTTCACTGACAATCCACTAAATTTAAGGATAGTTCACTATATATTGATTTACATATGGAAATTACTTTTTACATTATGTAAATCTTTTGATATCTTTTCTTAATTTAATTATTTATTCCTTGCTGTAGGTAAATGCGGTAACATGATTCTTTAGTGTCACCGAAGCCTAGCGTAAAGGTTCTTGTGCAAAGAAAGCATTAAAGCTGACTTACCTCGCAGGTATTTATACAGAAGGAAATGTATGGTACCGAACACAAAGATGTGCAGAGTTGAGGAAATTCCATTAAAGTTCAACAGGGTCTTGCTATTGAGATTGCCTGTGTTAAAAAGAATGGCTAATCTCTGAAATCAGCCCAAATGACCTTGTTGTCGACGGGCCCTAAAACACCACCATCTGAAATCAGTTTCTCCCTTGAAGGAATTTGCATAAATTTTGGCCAGTTGATTGTCACAGATCTCCACTGAAATTGAGGGAACTGTTCATCCTCCACCAATTGACCAACTATATCTCTTAAATCACTTACAATTATCAGGGCTTCTCGGGACTGCCCTCCAACACAAATAATATGTGGTTTCTTCTGTGAGACAAAGATCTTCAGAGCTAGCAAATTTGCCCCTATTTGTTATTTTGCTTCTTCACAGAATGTAGTTTTCCTCTTGAGAATATATGGTAATCCAAGATAAACTGTACAGTCACCAACAGGTCCTGCAATGCACGCAAATGCAGCCTGTAGTAGTCAGGAACATATGTTAGTGCTATATAAGCTAAGGCTCTCACGGCCAGCATCATGAAGATAAATGATGTGTTCCGGGCTTATAGGCCGTGGTCTAGAAGTTCTTTTTCACTAGTTCACTCAAGAACTTCTAGACCACGGTCCATAAGCCCGGAACGTTAGTGCCATAACGAGGAGAACTTTACTAGTATCCATCCCATTCTTCCTCTTCTTCATCCACACTGTATGGTGCCACCTTTAGCCAGTACATGAAATGTGGTCCACTCCATATAGCCTGTTTCAAAGTATCATTTTCTGGAGGAGAATCTTCTTCAATCTCTTCCTCCTCAGGTTCATTTTCCTCTTCTTGTTGTCTTTCTCCCTCTTCTCCTTTCTCAGCTTCTGCATTTGTCTTGCGCTTGCGACGATTCTTCCTAGCTTCTCTGGCAGTCTCTCTTTCTTTTGCTTTAAATACCTTTCGCATTTCTGATATCTCATGGGAGTAATACAGCAGGAAGTGTGTGTGCGTGTGTGGTTTTTTTGTGTGTGTTTTAAAAGAGAGAAGAATGAAGAGGAGGGAGATCCACGAGGATTTCTACGCCTCTAGTGCAGTGCTAGAAAGATCCTGAACCTAGGAAAATCAATTACAGATACATAGCATAACAAACATAGCGACCTATGACTTCCGTATGAATATGTAAAAATTAGAAATACTATGAGCTTTGTGAAAGCTGTTCATGTGAACTGTGAGGGAACAAGTGCCAAAGATATCACATCCTAAAATTTGTCTACAGAGTGCCATCTATTTCTGAGTACAGCGAATGCAAAAAGTGAGAGATTGTGAATTTAATGCCCATTCGCGTACATCTTCTTTTTATACATAAGGAAATATTCGCTTTTTCCATAATGGTACTGTAAAGAAGAATTGTTTATTAAACTTCAGCAAAACGTTACACCACATTTCACATAACAAGTGAAGTAGTAGATACTATTCACTTGTATAAGCGAAGAAGTAGGAAAGAGTAATAAAGGTGAGAAATATAATAAATACCAATTAAATATAAATTAATAAGATGGAAATGAAATCGAAACGATAGGAAGAGGAAATTAAATGTAAATATAAAGTTAAATACAATAAATAAAAATGAAATTGTAAGGCAGAGAAAAGCAGAATGATATACATATAGGTAAAGGAAAAGTAAGAACATGAACAGGAAAAGAACTTCAGTAGTTAAGCGGAGTCAGAATAAGTATAACTCTGGACTGAAGAATTTGTGTTTATGAGGGAAAACCTGAAGACTTGTTATACAATAGGAATGAATTCCATGATCATTAGGATAAAACCTGAACGACAAAGTAAAAAAAGCGCGTTAATGAGTGACACTAGGCAAGTGGAACTTTCACTTATAGCACGATCAAATGAATCTCGTAGAAAGGGATATACTTAAAACCAATAATATAATTAGTAAATCACGTGCCTAGGAAGAGGCATGGTTTAAATATAAAATGGGCGTTTCGTAGAATTGTCTAGGTCGGAAGCGAACCCGAAGTCACGGGAAAGACGTAACTTGTACATCGTTTTGTCGGGAAGATGTTAGTTCCTACGCACGTTAAATTTTAACACCGTGCGAAGTTGATTGGAACTTCTAAATGTTAATGTTTTACATTGTCACATATTACTGCGTAGGGAACAAGTATATAATTCTATCTAACTTGAAAGCAAGTAACGGGAGTGCTATCTTCGAGTGAGCAAACAGATCACGTATTGAAATTTTCATAAGCAATAATTTTATGTACAGGTAAGTAGGGTGGATTTTACAAGAAACTATACAAGCAGGTTCTAAATAAACAGCAAAGAAAGGTGAAAATGATTTTAATACAACACTGGCACACCCTGAGATGTTACCCTACCATCCTAGAATCTGTTTCGGATCAAACCCGAAAATTACTGCCTAAGCTTCGGGACCCAAGAGTGAACCCGGCTCCCTACACCGGCAACATAATAAGTCAGAGCCAACCACTATCAATGAATCTCTGAAGCACTATTTTGCAGAGTACTCTGTGAAATTCATCATTCTTGATTACCAGCATTCTGTTACAGAACTTGCAATATCTCAATGCATGTATTTTTAGCATCAAAGCATACTCCTTGGACTTAAATCTATAGAAAGCATTCTACCCATAATTGGCATTTACGATTAATCTCTGAAAGTTGTAAAGCTTAATGTAGTGATGTAAAGTTTTATAATAAGAATATTCTTTGTGTGTTCTCCTAATGTGTAGGTACAGGATAAATGTATTTCGTTGCACTTATTCTATCGAAACATAGGATTTACTTTAATGAAGACCTTCCAAATAATGTCAGTTCCTATTAAGTGTATTAGTTGAAATGCTGAAACATTTCTCTGGAAAATAATAACTTTTAGGAATTAGTCAGATACGGAGACTTTCGTGTCATTACTACACATTATTTCACAGTGAGTCAATAACAGATAGAATAGTGTGATACACAACTATATTGCAAGCGACAGCTGTTGGCAGCTTCCCTTGGGTATCATTTGATACTAGTGATTACATTGTGAGAGAAATCTGATTCTATTGGTCCTCAACATAAAACAATATAACAATTTGTATGCTGTACACTTGTCGTTTCATGTGGACGATATACATCGTACGTCACTAACGGTTAAAAGTTGCAGGTTGTAAAGAAACATGGTAGACTTGTGCCTTACTAACGAGGTATGAGTTTCAGTGCCAGTGTCAGCTAGCTATATATGTAATGTACTTCTACACACACACACACACACACACACACACACACACACACACACACACACACACACACACACACACACACACACACACACACACACACGTAGCATCACTTTTCGCGATAGATGGTTCAATGAAATGTTCTGAAGCTACTGTTCTGATATATTCTGATTCACAGCTGCTTTGCATGTGGTGTTATAAGTAAATACGTACTGTGCATTAGTCAAACACACCTTCCGAAAATCACATATACTATGTGTATTTCCTCACCACCATACTCATGAATATGAGTAAAACATTCGGTATGTGATGAATGGGTCTACCAAACGCAATGGAAAGCTGGCCTACATAGATTCATATAAGATAAGGCAGGTAGAGCATGTATTTTCTTTACTACCACAAGCTGGTTTTGTGAACAGCGCAGGATTTAATAAAGCTCTTGTGGTTTCCAAGAAAACCTTTAGTTTTTTTCTCAGGATAATTTGAGTAGCATTGTGGAATGGCTCGCAGTGTCCAGAGGCTCACATTCGTACAGTAGCATGGATACAAATGGATTCCAACTTAGCTGAACACTTTCTAATCCACTAAACTGAATGGCATACATAATTTAGAGACCACAGCCTCCTCTACTAACCTGTGATATTAAAGTAGAGGTAAAGATGTTAATAGTGTCAGATGCCATGCAAATTGTTATTGTCCAGTTATTAGGTGTGACAGGCTAATCTTTGTGCCATATGCAGTTATACATATGTATTTGCGACATGCTAGTCCGGAGATAACATTACACTAATGTTTGGGGTTGTTAATTTATGTTCCCTTAGGCAGTGTTGTTATAGACGCTACAATAGTAGCTTGGAAGAGAGTATTTCGTATGTAATAGAATAATAATACCTATGTACTTAGAATAGCAATTTTCTCTCTAATTTCAGTGATACCACTTATAGTTTGAAGAGATCATAAGCATGCTTGTTCTCTGTTCATGAATAGGGCTACGAAATTAAGGTATTTGCATACTGATAAATATTGCTATTTTGTCTCTTTATAGATAAATAACCTTTGGATATTTTTTATAAATTTCTGGAATCTGGAAAGCTTCATACCTGGTAATCGAATCATTATAATACTACTACAATGTCTATTTTTATTCCGAACGTTTGAGATGAATGAACGAGTGATGTACCTGAAAGCTCAGAATTACTATCAGGCATAAAATTCTTACGAATGTGGTTTCAAGTTATTGACATTCAAGAAATATATCCTTGGGAAAAATGTAAACAACAGCGGCGAGTGCTGTTTGTAAACGCCAAGACATATAGAAGGATTGGAATGTTTGTAATCTGCGACGTCATTATGGAAAGCTCAGTAATACTTAGATTTAATTTATATTTCGGTTGTGGTTTTATTGATTAGAAATTCCTATACCTGATGCAGGAAAAGTATGCTGTGATTTACAGTCATCCTAGAACAATAATACCAGATCTCTTGGATATAACCAAGGTATATGCGCTTTATCTAGCAATAGTAATATAATCCCTAATGTGCCACACAAAATCAGGTTAGTTGCTTACAAACTAGCAATATGCATCATTCACTCTTGATGTACTGTGATACAAAAAAGGGGAAATTGTTTACAACAGTTTTCATGTACCAAAGTTCAGGAGTCTTATAGATCTTTACCACGATTGCTTCATCTCCAGATACACTGCAGCATACTGAACAGAGAAATATAGTAAAAACGGTTCTAGGGTACCAAAACCCAGAGGTCTTACAGACTTTCATTAAATTTTGTTCACTTCTGTCGCACTGCAGTGTACTGTAGAGATAAATATAGTCGTACAAGAAACAGGTCGACGTGTACTAATGACTAGGAGTTTTGCGGACTTCACCTCCTGATACACTGTAGTATATTGATGCGAGGCTAAGTAAGAAAAGGTTCTAATTCTACCAAAGACTAGGAGTCTTACAGACTTTAATTACACTTCATTCATCTGCTGTTACATGGCGGTGTTCTGGAGAGAGAAATATACTAGCACAGATCCAAGTGTACCCCAGACTAGAAGTCTTACAGACTTTCATTACACTTTCTTCATTTGCTGTTTCACTGCTGTGTTCTGGAGAGAGAAACATACTAGCACAGATCCAAGTATACCACAGACTAGGAGTCTTACAGACATTCCTGACTTTCAGTATACTCGTATTTCCCTTATGTGCTGCTGCACTACAATGTACTGGAGAGAGAAACAGCATGTTCATATCAGGAGATAAATAAGAATATCAGGCGTATATTTAATCTTATTCATCCCCTCATATACTGCACTGAAGAAGAGTATATATAGAAGAGAGCATTTTCCCTATGATTGTTTTTACTTATTGAGGATATCTTGCATTACCTCTCGTCCCTTGTGAAAACTTGGAAAGAGTTTTGCAAAATGCGTCGAGCGTTTCTCATCCCTATGCTACTGTGCGGAAATTTCCAATTCAAATTGCATGGAAAGGGGTGTAAAGCAGCAATGGCCGTCATTAAACGTGTACTGTAGCTCATGTGCATGTCGCTCGTTCGACGTAAACAAGTAAGAGAGGGGGAAAACCTACATTCGCTGTTATTTCTTTCGCTCGGCACAGCCACAAGGGTCCTCTTGAAGTCGCTTTTGCATCTGCGAACACTGGGCTGAAACAAAACTTTGTCTGATCATTGCTGAGTTCGGCTTCTCTCATCCTTAGTGCTCCTGGCGAGTTAGCTGTCTGAAAATACTGAACTTTACGATATTTCATCACTTTCTACTAAATCATAGAAATAAAATAGGAAGTGTATCAGACAGTGTAGCATTTCACATATCCCTTCCAATTAAGTTTCTTTTCTTTTCCTCTCTATTTTTACTTGTAGTACTTTTATTCCTGCCTAATGAGCTAATTATTGCCCTGATCTTTATGTGCTTGCGATTATACAACCACCATCCAGGAAGTAAAGACCGTTTTGCATTCACAGGTTCAGTTAGCAGTCGTATGAACTTTTGAAATCTTAACTAATTCACATGAAACAATTTGCTATGCTCTCTATGTTCGTCTATGATGAACAATGCGTTACAAGGTCTTGCCAAAAATATTATAAGAGGCATTAAAATGTTCAAGTCTCAGATGCTGACACCTCCAATGTAAATTGGAGTAATATGGCACAAAAAGTGGCAAACAAAATGTGCTTTAGCAAATGTGCACGGCGATACTTGATACGGACTTCGTCACTCATTACTGATCATTTGAATAAGCAAGTGAGCAGTAAATGCATGCAGACAAACATGGGAACCTATAAATAAGTTAAACATTGGTTTCATTAACTTTTTTCGTTTTTTATTGGTGAGATTACGTCCGCACTAATGGATTGGCGGAAGCCTACTTCGGTGACATATATGACAAACACTTAAATAACCGAAGTACATAGTTGTTTCATCTACTAAAATATTATTTCTGAATACAATAAAGCAAAACGGACGTTACTTTCCGGATGCCTCTCGTATATACCAATGTTTAAGGTTTCGTAATCATACTTAATACCTGTCATTGATACTTAGAAATGGCATCGGGCGAGTTTCTAAAGATCCCTGCATAAGAGACCAGGTATCTTTTGTTCTCATGTTATATGTTTTAACCTTCTGTGGGTTCAAATTTTTCCCCATGATACCTGTTTCTTTAGTTAAAACTTTTATGTAGTATTTGACGAACTATCCGAAATACATGAATGTGGTTTTCGGTTATACTACTCATACTTGCATGATACAACATGCAACTAGATTGCTAAAATATATAGAAAGAATCGTTTCAGAACATTTATTGATTTGTTCTCAAAATTCAAATAAGGGAAATATATGTACTTTCTTTCGCATTCGGCTGCATGGAAATATATGTTTAAGTTAAAATATTAACTAATAAATTGTTAACTAATAAATGTTATTAGTTCATAGCAAGAAAGTCACCCATCGTAAAAATAATTAAAAAGTTTAGGAATTTAAAATTACAATGGCATGTATGGCACTCATTGCATGCGTAAATGTCTTTATAGTTCTTGAGTTTAAAATGTTCTCCCCAAAAGCATAGCTATTAAGAGCCCAAAACCTAAGCAAGAAGTTTATTTTGATCCAAACTGTATGACAAATGAGGGCGGGTCTAGTTTAGTTATTATTTTAATGGGCGTTTGTAGCTATAATGGCAAAAAGAATCCTCATTTCTGGCCCAAAATTTGAAACTTATATTTGGCTTGTTGACGATGAAAATACTTTAATTGCTATAAAACAGAAATACTCTAAAGCCATACAATTAATTTTAAAGTTTGAATACAACTCTTTTTCTTCTTAGTAGGTAAAGCTAGATAATAATGAAATATGTAAACATTCTGATCTAATAGATAGAGTCAACATGAAAAATTCAATGCCAGGGCCGCGATTTGAACAATAGATATCCTGGTTTCCGTCCAGTAGCTCCTACCCATTGAGCTACCTTGGCCAACTTGCTGTCATGACATTAAATTCTCCATTTGACTCGTATAATTCCCGGTAGATCACTAAGGGCTCTCCTATTTGAGATATACCATTTGTGGCGACTTACTATCCTAAGAACTTGAGTCCCAGGCTTCATCATTTAACTCTCGGATGTATCTCGAATGCGAGAGCCCCTAAAAAAACTGTGTCATATGTACCTTTACTGAATCCTGAAAAAATATTAGTACCACCATTGCATATTTAGTTAGGAGTAATGAAAAATTTCGTCAAAGCTATGGATTGCTATGCATCACGTGATACGGGCAGAACATTAATGAAAGAGAAAAAGGGCGCGGATAGATAGTCCGCGGTCGGAAAGGCGCCACACTTCATCTTGGAGCATTTCGGGGCATGAAGGCACCAAGTGACGAGACAGTGCAGTAAAACTCACAATTAGATGCGGGAAAGTGAAACGTGGGCAACTTGAATAAAAGAGTGATACCAACGTCGTAACGAGCAAGTGTGTTAGGGGGCAAGCTCATGATATAAATGTTCTATCAATAAACTGGTGAGAGAAGTAAACAAAAATTTCCCTACTGATTCCGTGAGAAAATTTGTGCCTTATTACAGTTCCATGATCTCCTGCGAAAAATTAAAACATGAATTGTCAGTGAATTATCATAATGGTACATTAAAAATATTCCTCCAGTCAGTGAACTCTCAGTTTTTTCATACAACATTCCTTTGAGGAAACGTTTTCTGAAGTATACAAAAACTGCAAATTGAACTGAAAACTCGAGTTTCAACAGCCGAGGCAGAGAAAAGTTTCAATACACTGAAAACAGTTAAATATTTGATTAGGAACATTATGGGCCAGGATAGGCTTAATTCCTTGACTCTTCATTCACAAAGAGGAAATTGGTGAAATCCCTAACTTCAAAAACAGAGTGATTGAAATGTTTGTCGATTAGAAGAATAGACCTGCTCAGCTCTCCTACAAGTAACACCGCCACCTGGTAAGTTCCACTTTACCTTTTATTATTAGTTAGATACTGGATGTTTAAAAATATATTGTGACTTTGTGGGTTCGTGAAATGAAAAGTCCAATTTCACCACTCAACAATGTTCTTTATTTCCACCGACTTACAGTCAAACTTGCCAATTACACAGAATTACGTGCTGCACACAATTACAATTCACCAGTTCGTCCGTTACAATTTCCTTGTACTCGCGGTTACGTAAGCTCCGGTACACATTCACAGTCAAGTACAGTCTTCCGTTGCACAATCTTCTCGTTCATTAACACGTCACTGACTAACTCTTACACCAAGAACTGCGACTGTCTCACTAACTAACTGACCGACCAACCCTGCTCTGTCCGTCTGTAACCCTCTTTATATAGGAATATCGCCGGTCTCTAGTGACCAGGGGAATGTTCCAGATTCCGTAATTTCGAGAAACAGGTGTAGAGAAACAGACGACACAGTCATGTTTTTCCCCTGACCACAGCCTGTCACCACTATAGGACAAACGAGGCGAGGGCGTGGCTAACCGAACCTTCCCTGTCTCCCGCTCTCAGCTGCTTCACAGGGTGTTCCAGCGCTCGCGTTACACTGCTCCCTCCTCAAAGCTGTTCGCCCCGAACAGCCCCATCGTAGCGTGCCCGGAGTCTGAGCCAGAAGTAGCGCTGCCGTAGTTTGTGAATCATTCGGTTCGCTCCCAGGTGTCCTCCTGAAGTACCGGCGTGCACTTCCTCCAAGACTTCCGGGACCTTGCTCCGGGGAAGTACCAACTGTCCTCTCTGCGCCTTCCCATCGGGTGACTCCCATACCCGGAACAGCACGCCCACTCTGGTCTTCAACGAGTCCCATTGGGCCCAGTACGACTTGTAGGTGGCGCTCCTCGGTGTGATGTCCTCCCAGGTTGGCCTCGTCCCTGCCTCCACTTCCCTCAAGAGTGGCCCCAAGTCTGCGTCCGCCAGCTGCTCCCTCCTAAGGCCTGCACTATCCCAGCCTTCAGCAGGCACTGCCACAACTACTCGGACTGCTGCGGCACGCTCCTTCTCTTCCACTCTGGTGCACTGACCGCACTCTACTGAACAGGGTCTTCGGGACATGGCGTCTGCGTTATCGTGACTCTTCCCTCTACGATGTTCCGAGGTGAAGTCGTACTCCTGCAGCCTCTGGACCCAACGTGCTGTCTGGCCTTCCAGGTTCTGCGATAGGACACCTCCAATGCAATGGTCACTAGCGTCGGTGTCCACAATGAAGGCGCCACCCGGTTGTGGGAAACCCAAAGTTGGAGCACTGCACAGGGTCTCCTTCGGGTGCTGGAAAGCGCCTTCGGCGTCCTCCGTCCACACATAAGGGCGGTTTTCCTCCGTCAGGCGGGTGAGGGGTTTTGCGATGTTGTCGGCCTTTTCCTCTAAATCGTTAAGGCGGTCGTCTACTTGACCCTTCCGCTTGCCCAGATTCGTGACGTCATCCCTCACGCCGGCCAACCGTTCCTCAAACTTGGCGGCGAGAGCCTCGTTCGCCACCTTCATTTCGGTAGCCAGACGGTCATTCGCTGCTCTCATTTCCGTGGTCAACTCGGCCTTAATTTGTTGCATCTTCTCGGTGATGTTGTCCCTAGCCGTCCTGATTAGTTTCAGTTCCGCGGCCAGGTTATTTCTAGTCTCCAGCTTCTCTGTTAATTCGGCCTGCATTTCTTCCATCTTCCTGGTGATGTTGTCTTTAGCCGTCTTCATTTCTTTCAGTTCCACTAAAATCTTTTCTAATGCTGCCTCCATCGTTGTAATGTTCGGTGATGTTGTTTTCCCGCTTCCTGACACCAGTGTGACTTTCTGGGTTCGTGAAATGAAAAGTCCAATTTCACCACTCAACAATGTTCTTTATTTCCACCGACTTACAGTCAAACTTGCCAATTACACAGAATTACGTGCTGCACACAATTACAATTCACCAGTTCGTCCGTTACAATTTCCTTGTACTCGCGGTTACGTAAGCTCCGGTACACATTCACAGTCACGTACAGTCTTCCGTTGCACAATCTTCTCGTTCATTAACACGTCACTGACTAACTCTTACACCAAGAACTGCGACTGTCTCACTAACTAACTGACCGACCAACCCTGCTCTGTCCGTCTGTAACCCTCTTTATATAGGAATATCGCCGGTCTCTAGTGACCAGGGGAATGTTCCAGATTCCGTAATTTCGAGAAACAGGTGTAGAGAAACAGACGACACAGTAATGTTTTTCCCCTGACCACAGCCTGTCACCACTATAGGACAAACGAGGCGAGGGCGTGGCTAACCGAACCTTCCCTGTCTCCCGCTCTCAGCTGCTTCACAGGGTGTTCCAGCGCTCGCGTTACAATATGTTTGCCACATTTCTGCTATTGCAGTGTTTTTTGGCAGTGCAATTAAAGCTGGCCTATTTTGAAAGTTGTAACCCTACTTCTATCGTACTTTCATTACAAGCATTTTCGCAAATGCCCCACCAAGAGAAATGCTCACGACCTGCCACTGATCTCCATAGTTTTCAAATAGGTATTATAAAGAGGCACATATCTGACTATTACATACGAATGAAACATCCTACCACATCCTACCATCCTAAGTTTCTTTCTTCTTGTAAATGAGGAGAGCTAATTGAAGAATGCCTTCGGCCATTGTGCAAAGTCCTCTATGGTTTGGGGTTTGAGTAAAAAAATAAATAACAGAAAACTAATGCTCGAAAGATTAGATGTTGTAGCCTAAGAGCCTTGTTTATAAGAGAAATGCTGAATAAAAGCTTGCATGAAATAGTGTGGTTGCATGAAACCTGGGTAAACGCCGGCCATATTGTGTCAGAGGGCCCACTTGTAAGTACCACAAAATGACCTATAGGAAAAGGTGGCAGCTTTATTTTTGGTCATGTCGGTACGTTGCGTGCTTTTGTTGATGACGCCCACTGTTCTTCAGATTGTAAAAAGTTGGGGACCATCACGAAGGCATAAACCATTGCCATCAACTCTTTCGGGTCAAATTTCCGACACACCGATGGCGATGATATCACAATCTCAGTTGACAGAGTCGTGAATAAATTATTTAAAAAATACTCATCCCTGCGAAGACGCTAGAGCGCAGTCAATGTGTATTGACTGAGGTAGGATAACCTCGAATGCTTGTTTATGTGTATTGAGTATTGTCACATAAGTGGTGGCCTGTGTCACACTAGGTACATGTGACGCTACCTTCTCTACGATTTGTCTGTCTGTGATCATTTGTCTTGTCTCTCTTTGTATGCCAGCCTTTGGCCATGACGGGTATGTTGCCCAGGCTAACTCAGGTAGGTGGTCCAATGGACCATGGTTTGTAATTATGTCTTATAAGTAAATCATCCTTTTGTGTTAATTATAATTTAGGTTTAGTCTATTAGTGTAATCAATCCCTCATAGGGAAAAATTAAGAATTCTACCTTTCCGGCCAAGAATGAGTTCTTCATTATCATCTGAGTATACTTTTTTCCAGACTGTTCTGGCCACCTGTTAGCAAACCTGAATCCAAATCCATCCATGGCCAGGACGTGACAGTATTAAGAGGGTAAAGTGGGCGGGCGATATGGTAACTGCTATCTGCTTCTCGGCAACATTGCAGATCCTCACATGGAGAAGCAGAGGACTTTAACGTATTTTCTTTTAAAAGACAGACCAGGACATTTTTATATAACGGACTTAAAATGTATGAAATTTTATGCCAAATAACCTATTTGAAAACTCAGTTGGCCTGGAATGCTTTTCTGGGTTAATACTTCCACCGGAGCTAACTCCGGGCTCATTGGAGCAAATATTATCGAAGCCTCTTTATTTAAAAAATTGCAGAAGGATGATAAATGTGTGTTTAACGCAATTAAATAAGTTGTAGATACAATAACGCCTCAAACAAAATTTTCGAATTTTAAACGAATAACACATACTGTGTATGACTGAGTGCCCTGAACCATAAATCCTAAGTTAAAATGTAGGCGCATGCCGAAACAGTTATTATAAATTTAGTGTATAAAGCATACTTCAGGTTGCCTATAAACCGCATTGGATCTATTATTGTTATCCGAAGGGGTTTTCTGATAGGAAAACAATAAAAATAAAAATAAAGTAAAAACGATTCCAGCTTCTAACATGCTATGCGAAATCTGATAAGCATAATGTTTCCGTAAAGCTTCATTATGTTCAACAGTGGCTTAAGATGAGTAGCTAAGTTAAATAAAATACTGTACACTATTATTTGTTTATTTGAGACGTTCTCACGAGAAATAAAATAGCATTCTAAATTTCATGATAATCCAATTTATTACTGTTTTTAAGACGTCACATTACAGCTACATTACAAAGAGAATGAAAGAGCTGGAGAAAAAGGTGGCAGAGAGGAGAGAATTGAAGATGGGATGAAAAGGAAGGGAGAGAAACCAAATGAAATACGGAGAGAAGGAGAGTGACCAAATGTCACAGATATAAGGATCCCTGGAGAGCAGAGCAAAGAAGAAATGAGAAAATAAATTAGAAAGGGAGAGACAAGGCAATAAATAGTAGCATATGCAATAACGCAAGACGAATACCGGGCTGTGCTAGTAGAAAATAAAAATGTGTATTCCACCTTAGGAGTTTTCGAAGATCTCCCCCTCTTGTTAGACTAAACTTAGACATTATTATCCTACAGGTTTCCTTTGTCTCTTTCTTCTCTAATTATCCTATGTAACACTAAATCTATTTTCTCCATTTTCTCTAGATTTAGATATTATGTTTAGTAGTGTATCGCTCGACTTTCACCAAGGTGGCCCAGGGTCGATCCCAACCGACCAAAAGTGAGATTTGTGGTGGGTAAGACGGTGTTGGGGCGGGTTTTCTCAGTGATGCCTGGTTTCCCCCGCCATCATTCCACCAATTGCTCCATTATCACGATCCCTGTCATTCGCCTCGCTCTCATACTTTCATCCACTTTTCTCACCCTAACACCAGACATCGGGCTGATCACCTATCCTGGTTCTCTATCAGATCCAAAGCTTCGGTTCCTCAGACCCGACCTTAAGGGATAGAGGAACAAGAATCCCCTAACACCACGATAATTGATCTACTAGGGTTAAGGTAAAGAAAAAGTAGTTTCATAAGATACGTTGATTTCAGAGTATATTAAATGGCCTGATAACAGCCAAGTTGCCAATGGTAATGGTTGAGAAGAGAGTGAAATAATGCTTTTGCATGTTTGTTGCTTTCGAAATAGACAAATATTATAAACGAAACATAATTTTTGTCCCGAAATAAACTTACTGATACATTAGGCGGTAAATTAAGGCAGTTGATGTAATTGTCCGTCATTATTGGCATCATTATAAGCAGGCAGCTGCTATAAGTATATCGTCGCAAGCAATGATATCTGAGACAATGATAAACAGTCTAACACTATTATCATTTTGCTTCCATATCGATAGTATTACAATTGATGTAGTGGGATTTATTCTGTCGGTGTCATTACAACCAGATATTTTATTGAGTTCTGCAAGAGTTTCTTTAGTGATATTCTCAGACGCAGTGCGCCAAGAAGAAGCGTTTGGGATATTTACTTATCTTTATGGCACTACTTTTATCTAGTTAAAGTTGGAATAGAGGGGAAAGCATGTTCTAGAGTGCTCGGTAATTTCGTTGTGGTTCTTGATGCCCTGCTAACCCTGCCGTTAGAGAAGCACACGGAACATGGCACAGAGGTTCTAACATGATGTGGAAAATAGCTTCGGGTACAGGACATCTAAGCTAATTAAAGATATTTGTAATGATAAGGATTCATTATGCAATACAGCTATAATGGTTAAACAATATTATAAAATGTCCACTTCCCTATCAGCTTTTAAAACTAATGTACGAGAGTCTCACCCGTGCGTTGTATTTAGAAAGGAACCAGCAATAAATTTGGTTGTAACTTAAAACACTAACAGTGCCCCGCAAGGTAACAATTTAATTTAAAAAATGTAAAAATGTTATATTTAATCTTTCCTAACACAGTTTGTTCAATGAAAGGTCAGGAGTAAATTCCGGGATTAACATTTCATTTTAACATATAAAATAAAGGTCTCTTCAAGTAAGGAGCCTTTGATCTCCGAAACAAAAGCACTTAGAACGTTTAAAGTGCGAGTAAAAACCAGGTAATTAATGTTCTCAGGAGAAAGAAACTCTCATTGAATTTGTTTGGCAGAGTCCCTGCTTGGCTTCCAATACGAGCAACTTTTTCGTATAAAATAAGCAAAAAATAGGAGGAAGGTAGATTAATATGTAACCCCGCGTGAAGTTTCACGTTGTCTCCCTGATTATTTATTCTCTGGACCACAGCTTCCAAGTGACGTGTAGTCAGTTGAAATAAAAATTGCATCACTTTTAACTATAAAGTTCTCACGTGTTCAATCCTTAATCCTCTGGCAGAGAAGGTTTTACATTGATTGTAATGAACATGCAAGACCTTCTTTGTCATAATCCTCTTAGGTAATTGGATGTTGGACTATTCTGTTAATAGCTTATTAGGAATCTTGCCCTTAGTAGATTTTCATTGAGCAATGATGTCAAAGCACAAGCAAGGACAACGGTTGGTTAATTAGAACAAACGTGTCGGCTAGCATATTATACGTCAAGAATGACCAAGCATGTTGCTTTTTAGGATTGTCTTTCATCTCTGATGCACTGGAATACAAATATAAAACAAGCTAATAAGGGGGCCCTGTCCGACAATGTCAGAGATTATTAGGTAATTTTTGTTCAATAGCATAATAAAAATATTGTGGCATGCATTGGACCATACAACCTAGGAAATGAATGTGCTTAGTAACACCAAGAGGACAATTAATGCGCCCTGGCGTAGTGGCATGTTTTGGTTCCCTACCACGGAAAGCGGCCCCTGTTCGATCCCACCCCTGGGGATGCGGATTTTGAGTCCCAGTTCTTGGACCGGTGCCCACTCAGCATGGTGAGAATATTGAGGAGCTTACGATAGGTACGCGGCCCTGGTCAAGAAAGCCAACATTCCGGCTTGGGATGCCGAGCTGCTGATCGGTTGGATGATCGGCCAGCTCTACCTTGCGTATGTGGGTGTGAGGGCGGCAGTCGGGTTGGTAGGCCATAGCCATCTATTGGCTGTCGCGCCATGGGTTATTATATAAGAGGACAATTTAGAAATCACGTACATTGTGTCCATCAATATTCAATTTCAAAAGTGGCCAAAAGATGAAAAAAGCATAAACTACACCCGGTAAGACGTTTAAGGTCTAAATTCTGCTCACTGATTGTGATGCTTCCATAGAAAGCTGTAAATTCAATGAGATTTAATTTTGGAGCCCCTTTAACCGCTGTTTCACAGACTTTAACTTTGCTCACATGCTCCTCATCAGACTCGAGGTTTTTTTTTCACGTGCCATAAATCTACTATACCGGTGCACCGATTACTTCCCTTCCGAAAGGAGCCATGCTAAAGAATTTTAGGCTCGAAATCATCCTACAACGGTTTTGAACCTACGCCTCCGAGAACCATAATCTATCATGTTTCCTCTAAACGACGACTAACGTGTTAGATTCTATTTTGAGAGGTTCCTGCTTTTCTTCCCGTTGGAGTAAAATCCCTGGAATTTGACTTTTTTCTCGGTTTCCTCTGCTCAGTAGACGAAATCTGTAACTTTTCTTGTAATGCAAATTTTCTAATCATTCCTTTGCAAAGTTTCAAGGTGGGAGGATCCGGAGAGTAGACGTTGAATCGTGTGACATTGGAACTTGCTTTGAGTAACCGTATCTCCTAGCATTTGTTGTGTGACGAATACCCAGCGAGACCGTTGAGCTGGCGTCGTTATCTCACTCCTTGGTGTTAGTAAGTGCAACGGCTTTCGGGCCCGCCGTCCAGGAGTGCTGTCCATTTTACACTTTCCTCCCGACGGTTCAGTGGATGCAATGGCAAAATCTTGCCACACACATCCATTCTACTTCATTAAAGCCTAAATAAAAGCTAACATTTAACTCAGAATCAACCATTTTCTATATTCCTTAAGAGGCTTTTGCTCTGCGAAACTTAGTAGACTTTTGTGGCGAGTCAGGATGTAAGTATAAGTATTAGTGGTTTAGTAAATTTTTAGTAAACATATTGCAGTCTGTACTGTAAATTGGTCTGAGGATATATGAACAACGAAAGGTTTCTTTACCTGTATCATTTACAGATTTTGCGAAACAATACTTGCCTAGTCATTGTCTTTATATTAAGTGAATCTGCCACACGGTACAATTCTTTCTGTTGTAAGTTTTTGCTTTCAGGATAAATTTTAAAAGTCTTGATGGATTTTTCTTCAAGCTTTAATATATTCGATAATGTTATTATTAATCTTTGCATAGCTTGTGTTTAAACTACAATTACTCCTTTAAAACTGGATATAACTAATTAAGAAAATTGAAAGAAAACTAGAAGAAACAGAAATTATGTTTTTGCTTCCTGTAGTTCTTGGGGTTTACATTAAAATGACCTAACGAGAAGTTAAGCAAAACAAATACGCACAAGGCAAACATAGGCACATATTAAGATTTAACAGAAGAAATGGTACAACTGCGCATTAAGGATCCTCCCTGTTGTTGCTAAAGGAAGTGCAAAATTTAATAGCATATGAACGCTGGCCAATGTTAGCGCAGGCCGCCGTTACCAAACGTAGCAGGCGTGTACCGGCGGTAACTCTATATTTGAGAGCATGTTTTGCACACCAAACACAAGCCGCCTATTTTATCATAAAGTAAACAACATTAAAATGAAAATGTTGCAGTTTTTCTTGGGTGTTTTAAAACCATAAAACTGTTTTCCAAAATCGTCCAAACCAATAACTTTCTTTCCAGCGTTGCAGGGTTTTATCGAAGACTGAATTACGGCACCACTGTCTTTTTGACTCGATGAATCTGCTTCTCTGCATATTCACGATACTGTACAATTGCTACATATACCTCCAACTTTCCAAAGAAAATTCCTGGGTTTTGGAAAAATATGCAGTTGCGCCATGTTTAGATTTGAAAAGTTTTTTAAACATTGTATAAATTAAATACCTTTTTCGCTTTGTGAAATAAGCACTATGTGTTTGATAATAGAAAAATCCCTCGTCGCAGCTATGATGGATTTATTCTCATACTCGTATCAAAAATATGAGTAAAGAAAATAATTTTGTAATAGATAATTTGTATATTAAGAATACTTCAGGTTGAGCTCCAGTGAGACTAAACACATGCCTGACGACCTAAAAAAGAACTCTGAAACGGAACTGCACAAAACCCAATTTGTTTTCAAGTTAATTGGTTTGTGTTTTCCTGGTACACTAAATGTTTGAGATAAGCGGTGTGTACAAACAATGTTCTTTAAGCTTATTAAGTGTTTTAAATGAATATTATGTGAAAATAACCATGTGAGTTTAAAAATTGAACTCCGCTCGTTCTAAGCATTTTAGAGACAGGTTTTTTGGACACGATATTTGATTGGGAAATTGCTTTCTGTCTGTTTAAAAGATAGATATCAGTTTTATCCATCACGGATTCGGGCAAGGCAGATCCTGTGCTGATTGCGTCTTAACAATAAAGCAAATAATACAAAGGAGAAGAGAATTTAATTTAGAAGCCCATATATTATCTGTTGATTATGTAAAAGCATTTGACAAAGTTACACGGCAAAAGCTATGGGATATTAATGACTGAAAATGGATATCCTCAACATTTAATTTTAATGATATAGAAAATGTACGAAGGGACTTGTATTAGCATGAATAATGGTTTTAAGACAGAAACTATCAACCTAGGTGTAAAACAGGGCTGCCCAATGTCGCAAACTCTTTTAATATTTATATCGACGCAGCAGTTGCCGAATGGCAAGCTCAGTTGAAAGTATATTTTAAGTTAGGTCGTACAATCTTAAATACCGTCCTGTTTGCAGATGAGCAAGTCATTCTGGCAGATACTGAAGACATGTTACAAATAGCTTTGTACCAACTCGACAAAACAATGTCAAAGTATAATTTTATCATTTCAGCAGAGAAAACGAAAGTGATGGCTGTTATTGTTAAATACCCAACAGGGTCCAAATGTTCCTTAAAAACAAAATACTAGTACAAGTTAAATATTTTAATTGATTAGGATATGATTTTCCTATGAATGTGACAGAGATTTAAAACAGAAGATCTAGAAATTTCAAAATATATGTGGCACTACAAAACGAACATTGAAAAACAAAACAGGAAGAGATACCATATTAAAGTTTTATAAAACTACGGCAGTGCTTGTTATATCCTATGGAGAGGAGACCCGGACCTTGACCAGAACTGAAAAAAGAATAATCGAAACGGCTGAAATGAAGTTTTTGAGGTAGGCAGCTGGCTGTAGTCTTAAAGATCACATTAAAAGTGAAACAATCAGAGAATAACTAAAAAATATTTACACTAAATGACAAACTCAGGGAGTACAAACTGAAATGGCAAGATCATCTCTCTCGAATACCAGAAGAAAGACTCACCAAACATTCCTTGCAGTATAAACCAGTTGGTTTAGAGGTGTAGGAAGACCACGGAGACGCTGGGAAGTTCCCTTCTGAGACGAAACAGGCCTATCTGGCCTATCTTGAAGGTTGATAATGATGATTATCTATCACTTATTTATGCGAGCATATTTGTTGAAGATAATGTGCCCACTCCAGGCGCAAAGGATGCCTGTACCCCATACACGCCTGTGATTACACGAGGGGCTTTCAATTCTAATGCTTTTATGAGTACCTAATTAATTGGAAGACGTCAAGAACAACTTGGACACAGTTTCTATAAACAGACTATGAAGTCTTACTTAAACTGAAAGAGGATTTTCAGAGTACAAAACACCATATTAGAAAGAAAACACTTTAGGAGCAAGTACTTTAAATTTGACGCTAGCAATTCTTCGGTTCTCTAACGCAATTTTTAGCTATGCTTTTATGAGTTTCAACAGTAAACGTATTGTTTATCATTAGCTTAGTTTATCATTAGGATAAGTTTTTTCATGGCATGGACGCTCAGACACCATACAACAGGTTGTCCCTGTATGGGTGGTTCTTATGTAAAAATATTGTATTACACAGGTTCTTATCCCAAGTATTTGTTTTCCTTGTACTTGGAGACTGTCATATTTCTTGATTGGTAAATCGTTTTAATATTATTTTGGTAGGACGAGGATTCTATACATCCAGTAAAATGTTCCTTTTCTTCCTTCACCTTTCGCGTTAACAAAGTAAATTAACCAAGAAAATCTATTTTCGTCTAACTTTGTTTTGATTTAGTATGTAAAAATTCAAATGACGTATTTAGATATTACTTACTAGTTCTTCACAGCGTTAGAGTTCTATGTACTACACTATCCAGATGGCGGTAAGAGAAAACATACAATGTTTTATGATGATAGCATTGTATAATATATAATAATGACAGAATTATGCTCAGAATATATTGTTTCTTCTCTGTTGCATGAGAGTGGCAAGAGGGTCTTACTACACATTCTTTTGATAAGCGAATCTGTTTCTTATAACATTCAAGTATTTATGTAAACAAACACCGCATTGAGACGTGAGTAGACTATTTATCCAGAATGACAACCATAAGCTTATTTGACATATTGGACAATATAATTTATTTTTAAAATAGAGTGACCCTTCTCTTCTGTTACTGGCTTTTGAGCTGCTTTGGCAGCTTCATTGTTGATTGTAAATATTATGCTGTTCTTAACTGTGCAAACGCAAGGCTCTATGAAAATCCGTGTTTACTGTAATTCAGCATCCCTGAATGCCAATATTTCCCTTTTATGATTTTGTTGTCTGATATTAGTATTCGAGTAATAGCCTTCTCTTTATTATATTTTTGTCTGCATTGCTATAAATTGGCACTTTCTAATGGTGATGGACTTCAGTTGAGAGGCAGAGGGAGAAGGATATTGTTGTCGGTGGTTACCCTGAACCTGGAGGCGTTAGGACCCGTCACCCAGGATTTGTGTTTCACACCTTCCTTTATGCATGCTTCAGTGCTGAAATTCTCCCCCGTCTCTGACAATAGCTATGCAAGCATTCAGCAATAAATAGGCTTCATTGTTATGTATTATATTTATTGTAGCAACAACCTTAGTTCATTATTTATAATTTGTCTCTCTCATTGATATTATTCAGCTAATGTTAAGAGGATTGCATTTGCTAACTACATTATATATACCTTCCGGGCTTGTAGGCCGTGGTCCAGTTGGTTTAACTTCCGACGTTTCGCCGAAAACTACGCCTGGCATCATCAGGTTTACCAGACTTGTGAGCTCCTGATGATACCTAACGCAGTTTTCGGCGAAATGTTGGAAGTTAAACCAACTGGTCCACGGCCTACAAGCCTGGAAGATTTATATAATGTAGTAGACGCCGGCCGTGAAAGCCTCAGTACTTATACGTATTGCATTTGTTGCCTGTTATATGGGCACTATAGTGATATTATTTGGGCATTCTGGCTACGTACTAGGATCGTCAAGCTGTTGAAATAACCAACTGTAAATACTTTAATTGCTGTTTCCATACCAACCCTTATTTGATGAATCGGACTGGTCTACAAACACAGCATACTGTAGAATTATCTCTCTTGGCGAAGCAGTCATGCGTCCACCTTATGTTGCAATTTAATGAACTGATCTCAGTAACAAATTTACCTGACTTTCCGCGTCTGTTTAAAAATGTTTAGACCAAGTAACCTTTAAGCAGTTGAGTTAACCTTTTCTTACTTTTTTGGAATGGTGCAAACAAATACCTAGTGCCATGTGTTTCACTTTTAGCTGTAAATGCATAGGTCGCTAACACCGCAGTTACTTCGAGTTACCTGTCAGTTACTGCCTACGTTTTCTACTGCTAAATTTCTTCAATAAACACCTTTTCGTACTGAAAATCTTAGATTTTGCTCATTTTGCATCTCAGAAGTGAACGTTTATTACAAAAATATGTGTTGCGTGAGAAATATGTTAACTATAGTGACTATCCCATTCACTGAAATATCTACCGAAAGTTTTACAACAGAACAAAGAGCAGGGTATATGCGTAAAGACCGAATTATGTGTATCTACAATTTCAGGAGGAACTTTCCAGAATTACATTTCAGATTGATAGACTATTAAGTACCTGGTTAATAAGTTTAAGACAGTGAATTATCGAACACCAAACATAAGAACCTAAAAGAAGATGTTCTAACGGAGGAAAAGAATGACGAAATTCTACATCATTCATATGCAGTCCAAAGAAGTCTTATGACATGCTGGACAACAAGTGAGTCTTTCTAATACCTCTATTCATACAGGTGTTAAGCTTTTGAAATTAAAAATGACCAGAGTTCATTAATTACAATCTCGTTACAACGAAAAACCAGTAAATTTGTGTAGGTTGGTTTTACAAAATATATTTGCCACTACTGTTGACCCATACTTTAATAATTTTAAGGAATGCTTTCATTTAACTGTTTCTTGCCTTACCGAACCATAAGTATTGGAGCATATAGAATCCTTATTTAAATCATGAAGTTCCTTTGAATGACCTAAATATTGGTATACGGTGTATTGGAACAGCAAAACTGAACAGTATTACTCACACGTTTCAGCGAGTTCGAATACGTACCTCAGAGGTACATAAAGGTTTAATTTCTTTGTCAGGCATGCAGATGGATTCTGAAGACAGTATAATTTCTAGTGTCCTATGTCCAACCGTGCCACTGATCTTATTGAGTTCAAATTCTATTTATGAGGAACCCCAAGGGATGGGGTTTATAGAAAAATTTCTACACAGTAGACGAACTTAAGTCAGCATGGAACAGAAATTATGAAAATTACGCAAGAAAACATATGCCTATGAATGGAAATTTCACAGGAAATGGAGAAATATCTCATTGCAGTTGGACAACGCCTTAAATATAACTTATAACAAGTTAGACGTTATGTTGCCTTCGGCCGCGCCGTGTTTAAGAGGTTAGACTGCTTGGCTCTCACCAAGGCAGCGTGGGTTCAATCCCAGGCGGCCGTAAAGTGAGCCTTGTGGTGAACAACACGGTTCTTGGTCTGGTTTTATCCGGGATCTCCGGTTTCCCCACCATTTCATTCCACCGGTACTCCACCTTCATTTCATGCATCATTAGGTGTCACCGCCTGCGGTGCTGTATGGAATGACACAATCACCTACTTAGGTGTAACAATGGATCAGGGCCTTACGTGGAAACAACATATTAACACAGTCAGAGCTAAAGCAAATGCCCAATTAAATAAACTATACCCAATTATTAATACAAACAGCTCACTAAAGCTAGAGATGGGAAAACATTATATAAAACACTTATTAGACCTATCCTAACTTACGCTGCCCTCGTATGGGGACATGCAGCCAAAATGCACATTAGAAGATTGCAAACAGTGCAAAATAAAGTACTTCGGATTATTACCGGGCTACCACCAGGCTCCACGAGGAGTTAAAAATGCATTCCATCGAGCAATTCATCAAAAGGCTCAGCTTCAACCTACTCGAGAAGAAGAACCTAAACCACAACCAACTAATACGGGCACTAGAGAAATATGACACAACACACGATAAATACGCAAGGCCACTGTCTATTTTTTAAAAGAACAATTAATCTCGGGGAGTCAGAGGTAGACCTAAAACAATATCTTGAAAACATTGTTAACGTTCCAGATGCTGACCGGAGATAAACACACACCACCAACACCAATACACACACACACACACACACACACACACACACACACACACACACACACGCACACACAAACACCTCCCACAGCCCTCAAGTCCTTGCGCCAATCATTAAGAGGGTCCCCCGTGAGTGACACAGGCTCGCACCTACAATCGAATAGGTAGGCCGCCCGCCGAGTGCGCACTCTAAAATATCGACCAAGCAGATACATGGACTATGATAAGGTTTTTTCTTTCACACAACTAACGATGCTGACATCAGATAATTACAACTTACTATTAAAGGCAAATGCCGATAATGCAAACTAGATTTATATTTAGGTTTAGCAAGATAGCAGTAAGTATAATAGATTACAACTGACATGCTTGTAAGTATTACTTGCAGTGACAATGAAACACCTAAACTTAAGACACAGCGCTACGGCGTGATAAATTACCCTAAACTTCCCATCAAATAACACCTGGAATCCTACCAAATACCACCCACAATAGGCAGTGGATCAGGCTGGGCTTCATGTCAAGTCTGTATCCCTGCAACAGAATCCCACTCTGCTGAATTGCACTGCGAGACACCTAAGATCATCTCCTGGAATGCGCGGGTGTTTAAGGCGGTACCGCAGCACATTTATCCTTCCCAATCCGGTGGAAGTTTTTTAGTGGAGTAGTACCTTTGAGGTGAAGCCCACATACCCCACTGTGCCCTCCAACACAGTGGAAATCCATAAATGTATTTTTCCTCCACTCGAAAAAAAATAGTTGTAGCTGTGCCTGATGGCTGCTGTCCAAGCACAGCTTAGCTGTAGCCCGCAGTCTATTGTAATTCTGTGGATGCAATTTGATTTGGATGGCTTCCTTGATGATGCTGTCCCAATATCTGCCAGTGTGTTCTAATACTTCAGTGTCTTCAACGTTAATTTTATGTACTTCCTCTATGCAATGCTTGGCCACTGCCGATTTATCCGGTTGTAGCAAGCGAATATTGCGTTTGTATTCCTTGCACATTTCTTCTATTGTGCGTCCCGTTTGGCCTACATACACCTTGCCGCAGGGAATTTTGTACACTCCCGGGACCTTGAGACGGAGAGGGTCTTTTATTGGTCTTAAATATTGTTGGAGTTTCTTAGGGGCCGTGAGGAAGGTCCTGATGTTGTATCGGGCAAAGATGCGCGAGATCTTGTTAGAAACAGGGCCGTAGAAAGGTATGTAGGGTGTGTTTAATCCGTTATCCATCTTATGAGCGGGGCATGGAGGGTTCCTCCTATTGTGAGCTACCTTACTGCGTGTCTTGCTTATGTCGTGGTTGCTGTATCCATTCTGAAGTAAGGTATCCCGAAGGTATTGCACTTCCTGTTCGGCATGGTCCTCATCTGCAATTTCATGCAGGAACCATGCCGAACAGGAAGTGCAATACCTTCGGGATACCTTACTTCAGAATGGATACAGCAATTAAAGTAAAAGATAATTCCTTAAGCAAAGAGATGCTTGTAAATGCTAAACCAAAGTTGAAGTGATGATCGAGTAGGAAGACAGCAATCTGGCCAATATGTTGCCGGCGAAAGGATTCGCATCGTATCTTCCGAGAGAGAAAGCGAGAGAGAGAGAGATCCTTATTATGAGAGAGTTAAAACTGAAAAAATTTGATACAATGCCTTCTTCCTTTTTTACAATTATGGGGAACGTTATGTATGTTTTATGTTTTTTTTCACTTGTATGTTTTATGTAAGTGATATCTCATGCTGAAATTTGGAGTAGTTACTCAGTTCTCAAAACAGTTTCTAATATCAAGGCGGTGATTCAGTTTAAATGTTCCTATATAAATATACATTATCATCATTGAATAGCACAGGTACGCGAGTTTCGGTAGGTAAGTTATCTTACATTACCAGTATTTAATTATAAACTTCGCGGTTTTAAGTGAGGTTTAGAGCTTCCTTTGCACGGCAAAAACGAAGCTCCAGGACATTCAGTTATACGCTTTTTATTATCCAATATATAAACTTTCTTCATAATGTTTAACAATGTTGAATACCGCAGTACTGTGTGAAATAGGAATAAATTTCGGTTTACACAAAATTTACCGAACTGAGGAAATATCGAGGGCTATTCCGCAATACCTCGTTCAAATCTTACTTTTGTAAGGCTATTCTATTAACGGCTGAAAATTAATATTTTGTGAAAATAATTTACGTGAGATGTTATCTTCAGCTAATTTTTGGAAGCAGACCATTATTAGCCGACCGATCAATGTGTCTAAGCTGGAGTAGCTAACGTGATTAGGTTTCCATGATGTAGATATTTGCTTGATGAGCGAAGTTTATGATCAAGTCAACAGGAAAACCATTAGTACAAACGTACTTGGAACAAAGTTATGTGCCACAAGTATAAATTGCAACTACTAAGTCACGCAGAGGCATCTGAAAATAAGAAAACGAACAAGTTTCTGAGAACTAAGTAAATCAATACTAAACATGCGATTCAGATAAGAGATAGCAGCTTAACACGACAATGTTCGTAGGCAAACTGGTGGTGCGTTATGTTTGTAGGCGGAAGTTATTTTGATAAAAGCGCAAGTGTTTCTGAAATTCAAGTCTTGCCAAAGACCGCAGTCAGATTATACGTATTGTGATGTTATTCATTCATTCATATCCTCCAACGTTAAGTCATACCAGACGATGAATGAAATGGGTGAAATGATGCTCAAATGTGCCCATGATCCATAGCGCTTAGAGATACCCGACATTCGTCTTTTAAGTTAAGGGAACACCCTGGAAAAACCTTATCCATGTAAAGCACCCTGACTTAAATTGGAACGTGTGGCAGACATGCTACCATCCACGCTACCCATGTGAGCCCGTGCTGAAATGAAATGACAACACCTAGTTGTACTAAACTCAATTTATTTGTCCCCAAAACTGTTAGCAGACATTCGTCTTTCAGGGTAAGCGAAACCCCGGAAAAAACCATATCCAGATAACTCACCCGGACCGAGATTGGAACTCGGGACCTCTTGAACGTGAGGTAGACTCGCCACCACCACGCTACCGAGGCGGGCTCCTGCTCGGTTAGCAAGAGTTAAGTAAAGAGTAATTTTATTGTAATAGCTATATGCAGGTATAGTTCAAGTACATTCCGCATTATTGCGTACATGCTTGAAGGGATAACAGGTAGTGGAGCATCGTAGTTCAATATCGGAGTGTAGAACCTCATTTTGCTACGAAGGAACACAAGTCAGACAAAAGAGGCACAAGTAAATGAAGAGTACCTTATAATTTTGCATAAATGCTTCTCATTGCTGTGTGGTGAAGTTTTACCGAGAAACTAATATCTTCCCGTCGCTATTAGGTACAATATGGTATTTCAATGTCACGACTTTCAGTCACAATACACAATATTTTTAATTCATTTACTATAACTTATAATCTGCTCAAAAAGTTGTCATTCATTTATTACTCTCCAATCAATCCCAAACGTACCCCTAAACCTTCTGTTATTCTTTGATAATAAGTCACTTTTCTGCATTTCCAGGTTATCTTAGGTCGCACCCTTGCAAAAAAATATAAAATATTTTCTACATAAGAGTTAATGCTTTAGCCTTGAGTACACCAAAAGATAGCTTCATAAAACCCAAGTCTCAATAGAACTGCAATGTTCTCCTTTTAAACGTGATTTCTTAAACTTCGTCAGCAATCTCAATGCCCTTCGCTCTCCAAGCTGCTTCGTGTGTTACGGAAATCATAATCTCCTTGAGCATTCCCTTTATTTTCTAATTGTTCAATTGGATATAGCTTCTATGTCTTTCTTCCTTCCTTCAGGCTTTTAATTACTGATGACGCAAAGCCCATTTTCCGTCAACTTCTTTGTTGATTACTACCACTTTGCTACCTCATCAACTTCAGTATCTTACTAAAAATTCTATTAAATTCTTTGAGGCTTATATCCTGGCTTTTCAGTAAAAGCAGCCTTCCTATTGGCACCCTAAATCATGATGCCATTTTACGTCTAGGATTATAAAGTTACTTGGAATGAAGAACATTATATCTTTTATTGTTAGTTTCCTTTAACTAAGAAGTTAAAACTAAAAATAAAGCACTCAGCATCTATGTATGAAAGAGAGAATCGTAGTGGAAATGGTTATGACAAGGTCTAATCGAAAACTGTACTTACACTTCAGAAATAGCTATGCTCACAATAAATCAGTGTGGCTTGCAGGTGTGTTACATAAAAATATAAATGACGCGGATCGTTAACGGTGCCGTGAAAACAAGCAAGCAATGAAGAATTGCGAGCTGTATGTATCAATTAGTGCACGATTTATGTTTCGTAATACATTCCCATTAGCTGTGCGGCCTACACCATAAACGCTTGTACTTCAAAAAGGTGTCTCGCGCCCCCTTAACATGGAATATGTATTCCGCGGTATTTTTCACTTCATTAGTTCAATTTATTGGGGGTTTAGCGCAATTAATAATAATCTGGCAACAGAGGGAGAGGTTTCTAGCTACGCTGCTGAATCAGGACGAGGTAAAAAGCAGTCCAGGTGAAGTAGTCCACAGCATAATGAAATATTTACTGCCTGACCAATAACGGAGATTTGTCAGTATTAGCACTTACCAGTGTGTCTCACCTTGTTCAGAGTAACAATCTTGTCTGCGTTCAAAGCCATTCTTCTGTTACACAGCCCAACCTAATTAGACGGGAAACATAGACTACAACTTATTTACAAAACTTTTAAACTTGCGGGGAAGTTTGATCCTTTGTTGCTAACATGCGGAAAGTTACAACTTTGAAATTTGTACTGTCATAATATCACGGAATTTCAATCCCAAATTGTGGAAAATTCATATCAAGAAGTAATTTGCAATCGGGCCACAAAAGTCAGCGCATACCCATTTATTATGGGAATAAAAAACAACTAGATGCTACATTATATTTTTCAAAACCTTACTCATCCTTTATTTTGAAGTTTCCAATGTTTGGTCTGTTTGGAAAAAACATTGAACACTTACGATTAAGTTTCAACTGGGACTGTGTAGTAAATTAAATTTCACAAAAATTAAAAATAACTTCCGGTATCTTCAAAATTTTACTTCCATATTTGCACCGTTTTATCTAAATGGACAAAATTTCAGCACTCATGTTTTAGCACCAAGGAAAATTATAAGCAGCCTTTACAGTCATTGAAAACTCATTTTAACTCTCTCTCTCTATGTATAATGTACAAGAATATTTACTGTTAAATTAATAAAGGTAAACAAAATTTAATTTGAACTGGCAAAATTTGAGTTAGTTTGGTAAAATGCATCCGACTACATGAGATGCAGTTTAGCATGGGTTCAGTAATTCAGTAAATGTTGGGGAAAAAGTAATGCTTATTCTAGTTCTCACGCCAACCTACATATGCTCAAAATGTTCTACCTTCTAAGAAACACATTCAGATGCAAAGTCTTAAACGTATGAATTAAGTGTATTAATGAAATGAATCCAATTCTAAATCAAATGAGAGGGCCGTCCAGTATACAATTTATATTAGGAATTATAACTGCAATATTCTTTTCAGCTTCAGACCGATAAGTTCCTGGGCTAACTGTTGAGGTACACATAGCACTTCTTTGCAGTCAACAGCTAGGACTCTCTCCTTGCAGACATCCTACAGAATTTAATGCCCGCAGTTCTTGTATTCTGTAATCAGTTAAACGAATTAAGCGCATTCGTTTACCTTACCACAGAGACTAGATACAAAGCACAAATAGCTGTAACGAAACTATTCTTATTTTTATTGTCATGACGCACAGTTATTGCTGAGTATCAGACTCCAGGTTGTCTGCAACAGTTTCTGGAGTCCCTGCGGTCACAGGAAAACACCTCGTAACATTTTGTTCCAGTCTTCATACACATGTCCGGATCAACTGTTGAGGTAGTCATACTCTGAAGTTGTATATTGTAGTTCCCCACAAAATATCGGATTCTTTTAAATTATATGTTTCACAGCCAGCAAGCATTGAAGAAAATATCTACACCTACTGATGTCAGTAAATATAGCCTCAGTTGTCCCATGCAGATCTCTTATAAAGATTTTTTTGTGAATGAAAAGCCATGAGCGAAATTAAAATACAGCTTATTACACAGCTTTGTTAAAATGAATAACATATTATTAAGCTCCTGATAGCTCTAAGAAAAATCATAGAAAACTAGATATTTATTGGTATTATTTTATCTCGTGAATCGATATTCGTCTACACCTAATGGCTTGCACGTCATTTGAAATTAAATTAGCAAACTTTCTTGAGTGTTCCAGTGTATTGGAAGAAAATGTTTCAAAATTATGCTGCTGACTGATATTTTATTTAGGGAATCCCAAAAGGAGGTAGGCAACATAATAAATAAAATTACCTCGCATATATGAATGGAGGAAGACTACACTCCTCTTATTAGCTCTATAGGATAAGTACAAGAGCTTGTGCAATGGCCATTTATGTTGAAGGCTTAGGTAAATTATACAGCTATGGTTGTGGTGTATCCTAATAAGTTTCTGTGCAGTTAGGTTCCTAGTGACAGTCAATCTTAAGACATATATTCAATTTTGTGGTTAAAAAAAACTTTTATTTGATTTTTCGGTTTACTTACTTATTATAGATAATGACCAAAGGATAGCAGTGGGGAATCTGAAAAATGACTTCTGCAGTAATAATAAGGGGTTAGCATTCTATTTTCACTTGTTGCTCTGACTCAGATTGATGGTTTTGCTATCATGATAGTGTGGATTTGCACCAAACAATCTAAATTCTAATCTAATATCAGCGGCGCATGTGTCTGCCGTCCTTGATCCAAGTAAGGGTAGAAAATGAGAGCTCTAGACAAACAAGTGAAGTAAGTATATTTTTGCCACAGAGATAGGCAACTTAGGAGCAAAGGAAAGTAAGCATATTCAACAAATAATTGTTTCAAGCCTTCCTGCATAAAATAACCCCTAAGTAGTGAATATTTCATATCTCGAAGGCGGCATCTACGCATCTATATGTATTCGGTTTTGTACATCGCACATACCTTATAACGAGTTGTATTTTAAAATACGCAGACTAAAATTATTGCAGTGTGTATTATTCGGATGTAGGAAGCTAATGTTCTCTTTCGAGCAAGATTGTCTGGGTAGATTTGTCTCCTTAGCTTTCTTTTAAACTGAACATTTATCTACTAACTAATTTGGAAAACTCCTTAGTAGTCTGGAAAAGTTTATATTTCCATTTGATTCGCTCCATTCAGGATACTCAAGGAATGTCGTAGTAGTTGGAAGAAGCTCGACTTAAAATTAATGCCTTCATATATAAAAGTGTCACATTCGTGTCAAAAGTGGACTAAAATAAACTAGATATGAACAAATGTGTCAAAGGTCACTATTCCAAATAAACGTATTCCTGAATGTTGAAGGGATTTGTATGCTTATGGTTGATTATTTAAGTAACTTCTAATTACAAAAGTGCGTATAGCTGAACCAACAAATTTACCATAATTTTTTATTCTGCATATTATTGGGCTGTCTGTATTATTTTATTTAAGAAGCGCCTGGGTAGTAAAAATAGTGGGTGGTAAGGTTAGGAGAACCAATTTAGGATTCCATGTCAAGCTTTTCTCCTTGAACATTATCCTTTTAACCGTCATCCGGAAACGTAGCTGACTCTTAAGGTTTCCGTTGAACTTCCTACTCAAACACAAATATACTTGAAGCTCAGGCTAGTGGAAGTCAAGCGGAAAATCTCACTAATTAGAGTGGTTTAGAAATCAACATTTTGGAAATCAGTGCTCCTGGCAAACAACCTTAACTTCCAACTGCACAGAAATGCCACAAATATGCGCTTGTGCCTTCAGACAAGACGAATAAATGGAATGTTTCTGAGTTACTACAATTAAAATTGAGCGACGTTTGCCCTGTAAAGAAAGCTTCTCTTTGAAACGTCACACGTAAATTCATACAGATTGGAAACATCTGGGTGGTTCGTCTCTGCGCCATATAACAACTGAAATAATTGTCAGCCTTGCAACAATTACATTCTAAACATCAAAATGACTAAAGGATGAAAAAAAAGAATGTTAGTAGAGACAGGATTCCTACAGGTGAAGGCTCTAGAACTATAACAAATAACAAATAGCAACATTTCAGGATTTCATTTGAACAAAAACGTGTTTATATAAAATTAAAATTCACAAAAGGTATTTAAATTTACGAACTTTGAAATCTTTGTCGCAGAAATGGAACATTTTAGCGCTTTCGATAGAACGACGTCTGTAGTTTAAAACATATTTATAATGAATTATCTCAGTCTGCACTAGGCACTCTAGACAATCTCTATCCTCGGATGTCAAATGCATCTCAAATAAAGTACAGTTATTTGAAGCAGAGAAATAACTCAATTCGTAAACGGTGGCCTTGTTAACATTTTTGAAGTATGACCTACACACTGAACAGCAATTCTAAACTAAGTTTAATCATATATGCATAATTTTAACAGAAAATATTGCTTTATGCATAATTTTAAAGTGCAACTAAAGTTAGATTTGGTTAAAACATGGGATACTACCACTGTTTGGTTTAAAAACATAATACCTACGAGGACATAGAATGAACTGGAAACTGAATTTTCATGTTTTGTACATCGAGAAATCGGTGCTCATAGCGATCTGTAGACTTCACCAGAATAAGCGTTATATGGCTGATTCAAAGATAAGGCCACAAACCCGTATTAATATATCGTATCATTCTAAAGCATTTACTATCTCTAAATGTTCGTACGAAATATACCGGAATGCTGCTTTGAACTCCTTGTGAAAGTGGTATCTAACCACAATGTGGACTTTTTCTTCAGATTTGTAGAGTTATTAAGCATTGTCTCTTCTCCTTCGGCGGCTCAACCTTCTCGTATGGAAGACTTACACAGACCCCCACCCGCCGTACGAACCACAAGTCAGATACCCGTCCGCGGAGGAACAGAAACATTTCCGGTTCCAATGAGTAGCCCTAATTGGGTGATAAATAAGAATACAAATAAGAAGGTAGATAACATGACACGAAGGAAAAATGAATGAGAGGAAAGGTGATGATGGAACAACTGGTGGCATGATGACGGAGAATACCGGTAGTCCCGGAGAAAACCTGCACCTCGCTGTGCTATCCACCAGATAACCCAAATGCAATTGAACCTAGGCCTCTTTGGTGAGATTCCTGTGATTTCACCACTATCCCATCCGGCGAGAATTAGGAAAGACAATAGATTCTTATACTACCACTGTTGATTTTAACGATACACCAAACGTGCAAACATTTAGCTAGAAACAAGCTTCTTCAGAGTATTTATTGTCTTTGAGTATGACTAGCTGAGTTGAAATAAACGTTGTGTAGTGGAAGACATGCTGAAAAGGAATTGATATCTTGATTCACAAAGTATTAAGAATATTTCACAAATTAATTTAGCCAAGTGGCAACATTGTATGACATTTTCTAGAATCTTGTGCAATCTTCCAAGGTTCTTACTTGGAAAAATCTATTTCGTGATTATAGAAAGTTTTCCTAATATATCGGGTTGTCTCATAAATTCGTTCGATTCTTGTTACGTGTTTGCGACTAAGAACTCCTGAGAACACTGTATGCCCCCATTACTTTTACGTCAAAGAAGTTGCCTAACAATATGGGGTTTGTTTAAAAATACAATAATTGAAAAGAATGCTATGAACACAAACCGCAGCGACCTCACGGCCAAAGGTAAATAGGCCAACTTATGTAAGAATTGGTAACCAAACTTCAGTACGAGTTTGTGGATGCAACTGTGTGGAGTTGTAACTTTTGAATGTTAATATGGAGGGCAAGAGGAACATTTTCGACATTTAATGCTGTTTTATTACCGTAAAGGTAAAACCGCCTCACAAACTTAACGGAAAATTTGTGCTGTTTACGGAGAAGATGCAGTGACGAATCGGGCATGTCAAAAATGGTTTACTCGATTTCGAGCTGGGAACTTCTCTGTGAAAGACAAACCTCATTCTGGACGACTTGTGGTTACGGATGAGGAAAGGATAAAGGACATGATTACGAACAACCCCAGAATAACAACTCGGGAGGTAGGTCAGTAGCTAAACTTATCTCATGCAACTGTAGCCAGGCACCTAAAGAAACTTGGTTACGTAAATCTTCGGGATATATGGGTTCCGCACGAACTGAGTGAACAAAATTTAGTTCAGCGCGTTTCCATCTGTGACGCATTGATAAGACGCAATGAAACTGCATCTTTTCTGAAACAGCTGGTTACAGGAGACGAAAAGTGGATTCTGTACAACAATATCCGAAAGAGAAAGTCATGGCGTAAGAAAGGGGAACCACCACTCTCAATTCCTAAACCAGGGCTTCCTCCTGAGAAGATTATGCTGTGCATTTGGTGGGACTGGAAAGGAATTATTTATTACGAATTTCATTCTACTGGGGAGACCATCAATTCAGAGAAATACTGTTCTCAGTTGGATCGTCTGAAGGTTGCCCTAGGAAAGAAAAGGCCAGAATTAGCATCTAATGGTGGAGTCGTCTTTCATCAAGCCAATGCCAAACCACACACTTCTATGGTAACTCGTCAGAAATTACGGGATTTCGACTGGGATGTGTTACCTTACCCGCCTTACTCTCCAGACATTGCCCCATCCGACTATCATTTATTCCGATCCCTGCAAAACTTCCTTAATGACAAACGCCTTACTTCCTTGGCGGATTGCAGACTCGCCGTAGAAGAGTTCGTCAACCAGAAAACTGCAAGATTTTGGAAAAATGGAATTGATAAGCTTCCTGAGAAACGGAAATATGTTATTGATAATAATGGTGCATACTGCACCAAATAAAGTTTGTTTTGAAAAGTTCATTGCCTTGTTTACTTTTGATGACCTTGCATATGTAAACAGGTTACCCCTAGATAATTAGGCAACTTCGTTGCCGTAGTTGTGCTGCAGGCATACAGTGAAGGCGTTCTTTGTCGTAAACACGTAACAAGAATCGAACGAATTTATGAGACAAACCAATACTATTCTTAATGTTACGTGATTACAACAAAATCGAGAACGTACATAACGTTTTTAATACTTGAGTTCCACTTAAGTCAGTATTGCATACTGTTACAAGTCACTGTATTAATTAATATTAATAATAGTTGTGACTTCAGTAGTACGTGTGACTTCACTCTCCCCACTCCATCACTTGTTGGATAAACGCGTGCAAGCCGGTTGCTTGCTCGACCTCTCTCTTGGACTAGATTTTGCCTCTGATAGACGCATCTGTACGCAACCTCTTGATGGCAGGTAACCGGCCGCTATGGCTACCTATGTAATCTGCTTATTTGTAGTACATATTCTTAATAAGTGAATTATATATTTAAGTAGCCTTACCATACCGTTGCTAGAAATGAAACCTATTAGAAAATCCCAACCTCTCGCCAAGCATGCATTCCCTACCATTTGAACTACTCACCCCGTGTACGATTTGGCCATGTGCTCCTTAGCTTTTACAATCCATGTTTAGGTCGTCACAATACACGCCAACAAATTAAAGTTACCATTATCTTGCTTTTGGAAACAGAGAAAATCACATATCTGCATCCACAGTAGAGAAATACCCCCAGTTGATACAGAGTTCATTGGATCAGTAATGATAACCATTTTTACTCGTATATAAATAAGCACTCTCATAAACCATGACATTAATTGGCTGGTCCACTTATCCCTCTCATTTATGGCTAACTGATAGTCACTGAAAACGGCCAGGTATGATAAATTTTAAATTCCATAGACTGATAAGAATACTTGGAGATATTGCCAATCTAAGATACTAGCTGGATAGTGTGCTACTTATATACAACTGCAACAAACAGAGGCAGAACAGTTCACACCTTAACAGTTGTGAAACCATTAACTAGAACATATACTTGCATATGTAGCCAACCTAAGTTACTAACTGGGCAGGTCGCTACAAAGTATACAACTGCAGCACACAGAGGCGGAACAGCTAACGCCGTAACAGTTGTGGAACCATATACATATACTTGCATATGTAGCCAACCTAAGTTACTAACTGGGCAGGTCGCTGCACAGTATACAACTGCAGCACACAGAGGCGGAACAGCTAACGCCGTAACAGTTGTGGAACCATTAAATATTACATATACTTGAATATGCTGCCAACCTAAGGTACTAACTGTACAGCGCGCTACACAATATACAGCTGTACCAACCAGAAACAGAACAGCTACCACCCTAACAGTTGTGAAATCGCTTAATTGAACATATAGTGGGAGATGTTGCCAACCTAAGATGCTAACTGGGCAGTGCACTACACAATATACAACTGCAGTAAATAGAGCTAACAGTGTAACAGTCGTGAAAGCATTAAATTGAACATATACTTAGAGATGTTGCTAACCTAAGGTACCAACTGGGCAGTGCGATACACAGTATAAAACTGCACCAACCAGAAACAGAACAGCTAACACCTTAACAGTTCTGGAACCGTTTAATTGAACATATAGTGAGATATATTGCTAACCTAAGATAATAACTTGGCAGTCCGCTTCACAATATACCACTGCAGCAAACGGTGGCGGAACATTTAACACCTTAACGCTTCTGAAACCCTTAAGTAGTACATATACTTGGAGATGTTGCCAACCTAACATACTAACTGGTGAGTGCGCTACACAATATACAACTGTACCAAACATAAGCGGAGCAGGTAATACTTTATCAGTTGTGAAACAATTAAAGAGAAGATATACTTGGAGATGTTGCCAACCAAACGCACTAACTAGTCAGTGCGCTACACAATAGGCAAGTGCACCAGACATAAGTCGAACAGCTAGCAGCTTATCATTTGTTAAATCGTTTAATAGAACATAGTGTTGGAGATGTTGCCAACCTAAGATACCAACTGGCAGTCCGCTACACAATATATAACTACTCCAAACACAAGCGGAACGGTTGTCACCTTAACAATTGTGAAAGCGTTAAATAAAACATGTCCTTGGAGATTTTCCCAACATAATATACTAACTGGGCCTTGCGCTACACAATATACAACTGCACCAAACAGAAGCGGAGCTGCTAACGCTTAACTTTTTAAAAATCTGTAAATAGAGCGTATGCTTGCAGCTGTTGCAAACATAAAAAACATTGGAAATTAATTGTTCTTTCACACTGGCCGTGTGTATGCTAAATTGTGGAAACGTAGAGTCAGGCTGAAAAGTTCAATGCCATAGCCGGGATTTGAACGACGGATCTTCTGGTTTCCGTCCAGCCACACTACCATTGTACTACTATGGCCAACGTGCCGATATGACTTTAAATTCTCCAACTGACTCGTATTTTCCCGGTAAACCATTTAGGAGTTCTCATAAACACATGAGACAACTGCCTTAATGATGACTTACTATATTGTAAGTATCGTACTTTAAGGCCCGGGCTTTATAGTTAACCACTATTAGGTCAATTAACGGAAATTAATTGTTCTTTCACACTGGCCGTTTGTAGGCCAAATTGTGGAAACGTAGAGTCAGACTGAAAAATTCAATGCCATAGCCGGGATTTGAACCACGGATCTTCTGGTTTCCGTCCAGCCGCACTACCATTGTGCTACTATGGCACGTCATAATATAATGGTAGTGAGTGAAACCAGAAGATCTGAAACCAGAAGATCCGTGGTTCAAATCCCGGCTATGGCATTGAATTTTTCAGTCTGGCTCTACGTTTCCATAAAACACATTGCCCTCGTCACTAGGTTAGATGATAGCGTGTAAGCTTCATGTTCAAGAGTTTCCTATTTCTAACCTCGGTCATGTGAGTTATCAGAGTAAGGTTTTCCCTTATCTCTAATTGGTCTTTCTGGTAAGCCTAATCTCTATGGTCCCTGGCCTCACTTGAGCATCACTTCATTGATCGTCCGATATGACTTAACGTTTGAGGAGGTACATAAAAAAATTAAAGCTTGCGCACCCCTGTGCCTTAAGCTTGGTCATCTCAAAGAAAAGAGGGAAGCGTCTTCGGTATAGTTATCCCTTTCTTTACAATGACATGTATAGGTTTAAGTAGAAAGCACCTTGCACTGAGCCTAGTTATTCCAAGGTCACTATATCAGTGAGATGGAATAAAAACTGCATTTTCTAGGAATGTTAAGCAGCAAAAGATAGACACAAGCATTTACCCAATAGTTCACTCTTTCTTTACAGTGACAAGAAAGGGTTTAAAGCTCTTAAAATGAGCTTTTTCGTTTAGCAACTAGCGTTAGAAGCTAGCCTTTTCCAAGAATGTTAAGAAGCGAATAGATAGTTTTCCTTTAACTGTCTCTCCTGTTTATAATCACGCGAACAGAATAGTAATAGGTTGAAAGCCTAATGGTTCCAAGTACAATACATTATAGAAATTTGAAGAAAGCGCTGTTTCTGTTTCAAGAATGCTATTATCCAGGTAACATGACACCAAAAATGAATATGTTTTAGAAAAAATAAACTACAAAATATGCACAACATGTGCAATAACACCCAAAATATACACTACACACAAATCATGCACAGATACGCAAAAACAGCCATGTTTAAATCTCCTTAATTGTGCATGAAAGGGATAATTACCAAGTGTTATTGAAATATGACCTATCAATAAAAACATACCTTTGCACATATTTGTCAACACTAATTACAACATTTTGTCACACATTTTTAACCACATCTACCAAATTGAAGTTAAGTTATAGCGACTTGGTGATCTAGTTAGGTAGGGAAGGAAATCTCTGATATGGGAATACGATATCTTAGTGTTCAAGAAGGTACGCACCTTGGATAGCAGGTAAATAGGATGGTATACTACTGGAATAACTAATATATGTTTGTTATTTTTCATTTAATTTGACTGCAATGGTCCTATCGGCGGCCGTTCTCCTTTGGAGCATATCGCGATGGTGTTATCTCGTAGACATTGTATTGGTCTCTGTTTTCATTAGATCGCTAACACATTACGCACACTCTCATTTATACTTGCAGATGCTGGGAAAGTTGGGGAATCATCTTGGTTGGAGAAAAGTCCATACCTCCAGCCGGGAGTCGAAACCGGGACCCTTCACACGGCACGCAGATGCTCAACCGACTGAGCTACGGGGCCAGTCTGTTTAATCCACAAATAGTTTACTCTTGTTCCAAATTGACCTTCCTTCTCGTACTCTCGGTTCTTGAATACCCATTATGGACTCCTTGGCTTCGGATGGTGCTATACAATTCTAGGCCTAGCAATGATGCGAAACGTTTATGTCGAAGTTGCTTAATGTGAAATCTTTTGATATCCGTTCCAATATCTTAACCTTCGGTGCATCTTCTGCCGGCTGTTACAATCATTTTAAGCTATGGGATTGGTTTCTTAAGGTTTTAGTGAATGCTGTGAGGAAAGGTAACGCCAGTTAATTTGGTAGGTCAATTTAATGGCAGTTAATGATGTGATATTTGAGTCGAGTTGCCAACTTCTTAGGGATATATAAGTAAAAACTTTCCTAGCCTTAGCAGTCGAATTTTTAACCTTTGAATGTGATATCTACTACCTCCTGGCTTTAAAGTTTAAAAATATATTTTCAGTAATAACAGTGTAAAACATAAGTTGCCGTGAGTCGCAAAAACACTAATTAATCGGTGAATCTTCATGCACCCAATGCCGAGTATGTATAACTAGAGCGCAATATTTGGACGCTACGAACTGTCAATAATCAATAACAGTAAATCACTTTTGTAAAATTGTAAAAAGGGATGAAAGGACACAAATCTTAAACATACACGTTCTTCTATCAATTTAAGCTACACCTACATAATGAATGCTCAGCAACGTTTCAATATTTTGAAGCTTCTTATTCACATATGATGTACCACTTGTTAAATTCTAAGAATTTCATTCACTTTTTAATTTTTGGAACTTTTTCTACGTGCACCTACTGAACTTTGAAGCTTGTACCTAATATTAAACGGTTGGGAACCATTTTCTCAGAAACAAACAGTAAAGTATAAAAACAAACGATTAAGTAGGGGAAATTAATAACACTTTTCGAATCACAAAATATCAGCTAGAAGTATAAGCCAATAAAATGTAAAGCACAGAGTTGTCCCAGAAAACAGACGAGCCTAAAATTGTCTCTTAGTTTGGGAGAGCAGAAATGTCACAATATCTACAATGGATGGGGGAAAATACGACTACATGCAGATCAGACCACACGAAGGTTACATGCTGTTAGACCACGTGCTGCATACTTCAGGAAAACACAACGTTACGCAGTAGGTACATTCTACTCCTCGCGTTATCCAGTCATTTAAGAATGGCTAAGACCAATGAAAGACAGTCGATAGTGTTAAGAGTGATGAATTACGTACAATTAACAATAAAATTGAGATTTACACAACATATGCAGCCATTCATAAACTGGTTATCTGCACTTTATTCCTCTGGAGATAGAAGTCTCAGAGCTAATTACTTGTCCTAAAGTCCTGGGTATTCTACTATCACACATCAAACCTTAATAATACAGACGCGAATGGATCTACTTTCACTACAGAACTACCGTTTACAGCAAATTTGCATCCGACGACTTTTAAATAATTTCATCCACCTTCCGGGAAAAGTCATTACACGAAGACAAACACTCCTCAACTGTAATGAGCAACAGCTGCAGCATAAATAATAGTCCTTTCCATATTTCATTAGATGAGTACAAATAACACGCAGTGGGCGGAAAGCAAGTAGTAAAATTTAACATGCAATCGAAAGAATTCCTTGTTAACATCTACCTTAAATAAAGTTCCATTTATAAACAAGTGGAGAAATTCTAGAATGTTTGGGTTTATTTAAATACATGAGATTTTCTTTATTTGTATCGCTTTAAGCGAGTGATCCTATTCGAATCACTTTACGTGGAATGTTTTTCTAGTTTCTTCATAAACTTTGAGTGCATTATTCATTTTTATGATAGTTTCACATTTATATCCTGTAGTACCAGGAAACAAGCACATCGTTTGTTTACACAGTCGGCACTAGTGGCTTATTTATATTCATGCTTTTTCCTTTGATCCTCTGGCATCCCGTAGAGAGGTTCAAATCGAAAGAGATGTGAAGTTCTTACAACCTGTCAACACATAAGCCTGCCCCTTTTCAGATTGAAATGAAGCTATACGCTAAGGGTTTTTAACGTCCTTTATAAAACATGTTATAGATGTACAAACAGAGTGGATTAAATGTCGGTTTCTCAAATATCGGGCTAGATTCCTAACTGCACCTCACAGCCTCTAACCAGATCCTTAAATGAGAATATTATTGACTCGTCACAGCAAGAGAGTGTTTTACTTTAAGTTTGAGATGCCACTTATTATGTTACATATTAATGCTTGTAAAGATATCAGCGTAGTTTAATCTCTAACATAAAAACATTTAACTAATACTTAGGCTTTTATGTCTTTATTTGATACTAAGTATAGCTAGAGAATAATTGATGTGCTTCCTTCAACTAATAAAATGGAAGGAAGCTTTTAATTTCAAACCATTATGGTAGTTTATCGCTACCAATTTCATTTTTCATAATGTTCGCTTTCCTGTAGAAATGAAGCCTGTTAAGCGATATTTAGCCCACCCCCCACCAAACTTTGTTGCATTGGCGCCCAAATGCATCGATGGTAATCATAGCCATTTTCGACAAAATAAGGATGAACCAGGTAAGCGGCAACAGCACCTTCAAGTATTTCTTGTGTATTTCTCTCTTCAAGTATTTCAAGTATTTTTCGTGTTCAGCTCAGTTGCATTGTCTGTCTTTAGGACAATGTCGTCAGTTGTAACATCAGAGGACAGGTTGCTTCTTGCTGCTCGTTCGGAGAAAGGAGTAGGTATAAAACAAGGAAGTTGTTGTTAGGGAAAGACTAACAAGATAAGGGAAATGTGCATACATACAATAAACCTGCCGTTGCTTTCCCGACGCTTTCCTACACGAAATCCCTTAAACGAACTTATGCAAATGGTTTGACTGACTCCAATTTACTAGCTTAAGGATTTCTATTAGTATTTACTGTCTGGTAGTACTTTATTTCTGATCATTCACATGCATTATTTGTTGAAATTAATTAAACTACATTGGAGTTGTAATTTTTATTGTAACATTTTTGAGATCACCCTGCACCTCACCAATATATATTCATATGTGCTGGGACTAAACACGTTTTGTACCTCTTTCCTTAAACCATTTGCAGTCTATTTCAGCATTTTAAATTACAAATATTGGAACAAATTGCTTTACCAGCCCTTGAGCTAAGCATAATCCCAGAGTTTAGAAACTCTGACCTTCTGTTTTCTTCCTTCAAAGGAAAATGACATTATCAAAATGTTACGGGATATCCGTTCACAAAAATGCACTGAAATACTTTAGAAATACAATCTATCCGAAGCTTTCGGCAGTCATTCAACTGATCCCTGTCGTGCTTTTCGACATGTTTAAATTCTGTTTCTAAAAGCTTTCGCACAATTCTTGCAGAGTGATTTGAGTTTGCTCCGAATGACATACGTATGTATAACTGCGCAGAAACTGTATATCAGTTGTTTCTTTCTTTCTGTTTTCAAAACAGCTCTCTGTTCCATCTTCTATCAGTTTTCGGCAAAGTACGTGAGCAATAGCTGATGGGATACGGGATTTTAATTCTAACATTATATAATTGCTTACATCTGTCAATTTTCCAAAAAATTCAAACATTAAAGTATTTTAACTCCTTGTAATCGTTAAATCCAAAACGATAGCATGCAATGTTTTCCTGTTTCCACAATAGAGCTGATATGATTATGTTATGTGTTTAATACGTTCAGAGAAATGTCGGTACAATAAAGTGAAATTACAGCATTAATAGCATTCACATATTTAAAATATACTTTTAAAATGCTTCTGCATACTGTTTGATGATTTCCTTCTCCAAAAAGCTGATATAGGTAGTGATTTACGCACTGCAAGACCATATCCTATGAAATAAAATCATAAATCTTGAGCATCAATGGTTAAATTGTTGATATTGTTAATTAGCTCTGCAGAATTCCTTGAGTTGACTTTCAGATTTTTCTAACGTTAAAGACTACAAATAATTAGGATGAACTATATTATTAAAGAATGTCTCATAATGAAGCTTTTTATAAGTTTTGGGTAAGCAGTATATCTTAGTTAATATTGGAATACTGCAATCAAATTATCATATAACAGCACATGGAATTTATTATATCTCGATTAACAGATTTTATACACAAAATCAAAATATTTTTCTTAACATTAACGTAATATTTCTTCAAAGGTTAACTTATTTTGTTGTTATAATCATTACAGAAGATCACTACCTCTGTATGCAAATACATGATTGGGTGTGGATTTAGTTTCTTAAATATGTGATTTGATATACAGTGCAAGATATTTCCTTTAAGCCATAAGTAGGGACTCATAGTGGAAGTATAATGTCGCCAGCACCCCACTTCATCTTCTGTGCACATGATAAACTTTTGTAAGACCACTCCACTTCCGAAACGTTTATCTATAAATCATTATTTCAGCAAACAAAGCATAATTATAAACGTATTGAATTATTACAGCGTATATTACAAACATATTGAAATTCAAGGGCATTTTCATTTGCTATTATTTGCAATGTAACTGAGTTACTGACTTAACTGCTGCTAATTCATTAATTTTAAGTGCATTTCAAATTTTATCAATATTCTTCTGAATTGAACGCGCAATGAGCTCCGAAGTTCGACTAATATTGATACAATATTCTACAGAATTAAGTTACGCTGCGCGTTACGTTTATTAGTAAGTAATCATTTGTTGCAGCAAAAGGTTAACGGATAAGTTAAATCTGGAATTTATTACAGTTTATCAGCGCACAATATCTGAAAATATCATATTTTATCCATACTTTTAGGCATCCTGAGTGCTGAATTGGCGTCTGAAGTTAAAATAAATGAGTAAGTATCTACACAGCATAACGAAGACTACCTTGTTCTTTTCACTATCAAAATAATTCATTTTCAATCCCTTACTGAAATACCGTTTCCTTACGTTATGCCATATACTAGGTTGATTATTCCCACATTATTTTGCCTAACAGGAGAGGAGCCAATTTGAGTACCATGGTACAAGGGGCAATTGAGCGTATATTTGTATGTATCTCCTTAATAAGTGCCAGTTCCCGGCCCATGGTTTAAGCCATAAGTCGCCTTATGATATCCACATAGTCAGGAGTATTGTTATAGAAGGAGATGCAAGTTTATTAATATTTCTAACTAAAATCTCTTCTGTAGTTAAAATCTATTCCGACAAGCTTAGAATACCCTTATTTCTTTTTATCTCTTTAGTTGTTTTTTAAATGCTTGTTTGATTTTAAAATCTGATGGCTGATTTCCTTATATATTATTTGGCTTCTTTTTTATTTTATCATTGTTCATATGCTCGATTCCATTGCCAGGGGATTCAGTTTGAAAATGTTAGACCTCGAAGGAGTGATAGCCGCATTGGTCACCCTCGTTAGTGAACTCTATAATCCGGAAAATCGTCCAATTCCAACTCTTGTGAAAACCTACAACATTACTAAACAAGCATCTTGTATCATTTCCATTGCATCGCCACAATGTGATACTACCGACCATTTGGACCATATGAAACTTGAGGCCTATGAATACCACAGCTGTTCTCCTTTGGTTGAATGTTAACAGTTACTATGTTCACTGTAAAGTAAGTTAGAACCAATTTGTAGTTATTTTTGAATATGCATATGGTCTAAAGCCAAGAGGTAGACTACAGTTGACTTGGACTATTAAAGGTTTAGCTTTATAAGAACATGTTATTATTTGACATACGAACTCCCTTTATCCGTTATCTTTTGATGAATTACCTAATCTCAATCTTGGATACAAACGATCTAGTGGTGAACTGTGAGATCTTCTTGTCCCCGGATATGTGGGTGTGGATGTAAGAATGATCACTTAAATTGACTGATAAATTTAAATAAGGTTAATAATGATCCAGTCAAGGTAAATCGTCGACTGTTTGAGATTGTAGTGCTGTTAACTGCTTCTGAATCTTAGCGCAAGGAATTGTCATTATTTAATTATATCTAAAAACTTCTAACGTATGAATACTTTAGCTTAAAATAACTGTTTCAATAAAGATAATATGAAGTTGCTATGAGCCGTAGGAATGCTAACCGGTGACCCCAAACAGCGTGAGGTTAAATGAATCACAGTGATCATTTCTGTATCGTTGTAAAACACAGAGGCAAAGGCTCGAATTAACTTTGGATTAACGCTCTGTTATTAACTTACGTCCCGTCTAATTATCACTACGCCCACTAAAGTTCTTGCTTATGTTGCCAACCTTCAAAACAGCAAATTCTTATGTGAATTCTCCACTTGATAATTTATAAAAATTGCATTCCTATTCTAGTTCTCAGTATTTTTGTATACGTGAGCTTCCATGATGTCCTGAAACTTGAATATAACTGATTTCCTGATAGATCTTGAACTAATGGATTTCTGTCGACCGAATACACCATAACTGCAATTATCCAAACTACAGTAGCTTTAGTAATTGTTTATGTTAATCCGGAGGCTAATGACCTTCGTCCTCGGTCTAAATATAACATTTGTTTCTTCACATTACACATTAACGAAATAAATAAATAAAGTAATAAATAAATAATAAATAAAGTAATTGTGTTTCTCACTAGCGGCAACACTGCTTTGTAAGAGTCTCTTTACTAGCGTGAAACAGATCAGAATACTTGTGTTAGTTCCTATAAATTATAGTTTTATTAAGTGAGATGATGGAGGAAACCGGTGTAAATATATTGTCACCCGAACGTCGGAACACCCTATAGAGCGGGCAGGCAGGAGACAGTCGGCGTTCGCCACGCCCCCCTCGTTTGTCTTATAGCGGTAACAAGGGGTGGCTGGGAAAAAAACATCACTGCGCCGTCTCTTTCTGTTCCACCTGTGTTCTCGAACTTACGGGATATTTCATTTAATCTAGAACCTTCCAGATCGGCCAGCTGACCCTATATAAGCAACACGTCGGACAAGAAGAGTCAGTCAGACAGTCAGTGCCTGACGAGCTAGCGAATGGACGAGAAGATTATGTACGTGCATCGGAACGGTAACGGACGAACTGTTGAATTGTAATTGTGTGCATTACGTCACTCTGTGTAACTGGCAAGTGTTTAACTGTAAGGTGGTGGAAATAAAGAACATTTTTGAGTGGTGCAATTTGACTTTTCATTTCACGAACCCACAAAGTCACACTGGTGTCAGGAAGTGGGACGACAACATCACCGAACATTACAGCCATGGACGCGGCATTGGAAAGATTTTGGAGAAGCTGACAGAAATGCAGGCGGCGAACGACAACCTTACCGCCGAGTTGAAGGAAATGAAGACGGCAAATGAAAACTTCGCTGAAAAAACAGAAGCGGCAAATAACAACCTGGCCGCAGAGTTGAAACAAATGAAGACAGCCACGACAATGGCCGCAAAGATGGCCGAACTGACCGCGGAAATGAAGGTGGCGAACCAGGCTCTCGCCGGCAAATTTGAAGAACAGTTGCCCGGCGTGAGGGATGACGTGACGGAGCTGGGCAAGCGGATGGGCCAAGTGGACGAGCGCGTCGAGGACCTGGCGAGCCGCGTTAACGACCTGGAGGGGAAGGCCGACATCAGGGTCAAGTCCCTGAACGCCATGGTGGAAGACGTCGTCGGCAGGAACCTGAAGGATTTTAAGGCCGACGCACCGGGACGCGACACAACATCGGCGCGCGTCAAACCTCCGAAATATGATGGCGCGTCAACATTTGAGGTCTTCCGCCGCCAGTTGGACACAGTGGCCAAGCACAACAGATGGTCACCGGAGGAGGAGTCCACACAGTTAATAGCCAGCCTCCAGGGACGGACCGCGGAAGTTCTAAACGTGGTGCAGAAAACGGCGGCACCCAAGGACATCTGGGAGGCCCTGGAGAATCGTTTCGTGAACCACCGCTTAGCCACAGTATACCGCAGCCAGCTAAAGGCAAGGTCACAGCAACCGGGGGAGACGCTGCAGGAGTTTGACATGTCGATTGAGCAGCTGGCTAGCAAGGCCTTGGTTGACCTGCCACTGGAGTTCGTATCCCGGGAAGCCGCCTACAACTTTGTCGACGGGGTACGGGACACGGAGATTCGTCAGCGCCTAATGCTCGACGATTATAAAACCATTTACGAGGCGCTGACAGCGGCATTAAGGATGGAGGCGGCCAAGGTAACATCTATCCCGACGTCGAGAACGAGGAGTGTCCGCTACGCTGGAGACAGAAGACCAGCTGAGGGACGCCGACGAATACCTAGTGGCCTGTGTTGGGGGTGTCGACAGCCCGGACAACTGCAGAGAGACTGCCTACACCAGGAAGGGCAGCTGGAAGAACGACTAAGGCACGGCGTGGAGAGGGGCACGTCGGCGCCATTACCACCATCCCCTCGAGTGACATTGGTCGCCGTCAGCCGGCGTATGGATGACAGCCTCATCGCGGACGGTTGTGTGAGAGGGAAGTCGTGCCGCGTGCTGGTGGACACTGGCGCAGCCGTGACCATCATCAGACCTGACGTGGCGAAGGGTTTGCCGACGAGGAAGCCGAGCCGACCATACGAGCTTGTCATGGCATAGGGCGACACCTTGCCTGTGGAGAAGGAGGCACTGCTGGAGCTGACCTTGGGGCGGAGTGCCGTGTGTCTGTGGGTGTTCGTCGCGAAGATGGCTGAGGAGGTGATTCTGGGACTGGATGCCCTCAGGAGCCACGAGGCGACGGTCGACGTACGCAGGAAGGTCCTGCGGCTCAACGGAGAAGAGGTTATACTCCGTCAGGCCGAAGAGCGCCTTGGAATCTGCAGGGTCGTCTTGAACGGAGACGTGGTTGTTCCCGCGAGGAGCGAGGTGATGGTGACGGCGCGACCAGAAGGCCAGACAGCAGGTTCGGTCCAGAGGCTGCAGGAGTACGACTTTACCTCGGAGCATCGTAGAGGGAAGAGCCACGGTAACGCAGACGCCATGTCCCGAAGACCCTGTCCAGAAGAGTGCGGCCAGTGTACAAAAGTGGAAGAGAAGGAGCATGCCGCAGCAGTCCGAGTAGTTGTGGCAGTGCCTGCGGACGGCTGGGATAGCGCAGGCCTGAGGAGGGAGCAGCTGGCGGACGCATATTTGGGGCCACTCTTGAGGGAAGTGGAGGCAGGGACGAGACCAACCTGGGAGGACATCGCACCGAGGAGCGTCACCTACAAGTCGTACTGGGCCCAATGGGACACGTTGAAGACCAGAGATGGTGTGCTGTTCCGGGTATGGGAATCACCCGATGGGAAGACGCAGAGAGAACAGTTGGTACTTCCCCGGAGTAAGGTCCCGGAAGTCTTGGAGGAAGTGCACGCCGGTACTTCGGGAGGACACCTGCGAGCGAACCGAACGATTGACAAACTACGGCAGCGCTACTACTGGCTGAGACTCCGAGCTGATGCTGAGAGATGGTGCCGTCAGTGTCACGTGTGTGCGGCGAGTCGCGGCCCCCAGACTAGGAGCCGGGGTCGCATGCAGCAGTACAACGTCGGAGCGCCATTCGAACGGATCGCCGTTGACATTGCTGGACCGTTCCCAGTTTCCGACCGAGGCAACAGGTACCTAATGGTGGTCGTGGACTACTTCACCAAGTGGCCGGAGGTGTATGCCATCCCAAACCAAGAGGCAAAGACAATCACAGACTGCCTTGTGGAGCAAGTGTTCTGTCGATTTGGGGTGCCGTTAGAGCTACACAGTGACCAGGGTACCAACTTTGAGTCCATCCTAATGAAGGAGGCACTACAAAGGCTTGGGGTGAAGAAGACCCGCACGACGCCTCTACATCCCCAGTCGAATGGCATGATCGAAAGATACATCAAGACCTTAGAGGAACACCTGAGGAAGGTCGTGGCCAGCCATCAGCGAGACTGGGACGTCAAGGTGCCACTGTTCTTGCTGGCCTACCGCTCGTCTACACACGACACAACTGGGATGACGCCAGCCAGCTTAATGTTCGGCCGAGAGTTACGCCTCCCTTGTGACCTGGCTTTTGGAAGCCCTCCGGAAGCGAGACATCCAGCGACCGAGTATGGGGAGAACTTGGTGGACCATCTCCACGACATGCACGAAATGGCTCGCCAGAACATCCAGAAGGCGTGCGACCGCATGAAGACCAGGTATGACAGGCAAGCCAACAGCCAAGGGTTCCAGCAAGGTGACATGTACCGCCCTACCCGGAATAAGGGACGCTGCCCGAAGCTCCAGCATCCATGGCAAGGACCGTTCCGGGTGTTGAAGAGGATTAACGACGTGGTCTACCGCATCCAGAAGGTTCCCCGAGGGAAGATGTTGGTGGTACACCTGGACCGCCTGGCACGCTACGATGGTGCTGTTCTGGACGACCAGCTTTGAGGAGGGAGCAGTGTCACCCGAACGTCGGAACACCCTATAGAGCGGGCAGGCAGGAGACGGTCGGCGTTCGGCACGCCCCCCTTGTTTGTCTTATAGCGGTAACAATGGGTGGCTGGGGAAAAAAAAACATCACTGCGTCGTCTCTTTCTGTTCCACCTGTGTTCTCGAACTTACGGGATATTTCATCTAATCTAGAACCTTCCACATCGGCCAGCTGACCCTATATAAGCAACACGTCGGACAAGAGGAGTCAGTCAGTCAGTCAGTCAGTTCTTGACGAGCTAGCAAACGGACGAGAAGATTGTGTACGTGCATCGGAACGGTAACGGACGAACTGGTGAGTTGTAATTGTGTGCATTACGTAACTCTGTGTAATTGGCAAGTGTTTAACTGTAAGTCGGTGGAAATAAAGAACATTTTTGCGTGGTGCAATTGGATTTTTCATTTCACGAACCCACAAAGTCACAATATGTATAAATAAAGAATATATGGTAAACTACATGTGCAAATTCAGCGCAACTCAATCGTATCCGCGATCCATGGACTTAAACCTCTGACATAAATTAACAGACTTTAACATCAATTATTTCAATTATTTACTATCTGGTATCGTTTCTTTTAATTATAACACTAACCCGTCATTAATTTTGGCACCATCTTATTTCTCTCGATAATTTTAATAAGCAAATGCTCAGTCAGTACCCCATAAGTACCCATAAGTACTCCCAACTCACTCCTAAAGGGAAGTAACCTTTTAAAGAAGACGTAATTAATAATGTTAGTGATTACATTGATTACATCCCTTTATTGCGTTTCGGTATTCAATACTTTAGCTTACCCACCTTGTGTATTCAGTTATTAGTCAGAAAAGTAATCATGAATCGGCTATAAGTAACCGAAGTTCATAATATGTGAACTAGATGGATTACTTTTAAAGTGGAAAATCTGATCTTCTGTATCACCTTTCTCAGTGCCAGCTACAGGACCGAAGTATCCTTCCTACTTATTCAAACACAGGTCTGATCATTTTGAGTGCCTTTTCATAATGTTCATTAACTGCAGGCCCGTTTCAATGATGCACACACAGTCATATTATTTATATACTGTGTTGGTCTGTATTTCTGTATATTTTTATATATTTCTGTATTTCTATACTGTAAAGGTCTGTATTTCTTGTGAGAACAGGCTATCGAATGGCTGGATGAAATCTAATACCTTGGAAAATTGAAAGTATCTAGTAAAGGTTGGAATAAAAATTATCAAGCCGTAATAAAGGAGAGGTCTGGGAAAGAATAGATAGTGTATTCAAAGAAGCAGAGAAGAAAAAGAAAGGAATGAGTGACAGAATTCAGCCAGAGGCAAATGAGAACATGAAGTATTAAAGAATTAATTGAAAAGGGAAAGGGAGCAGCGATGCAAAGTTTTGCATCAACTTATAAACACGATGGTTAATTAAATCCCCCGTAATGAGTAGCTAAAACATCTGGCAGAATCTTGACTTCAAAATGCAAATGAACTGTAGCAGAACTTGCGTCCCTGGTTTTAGGTTTTAATCCAGGACCGACACTTGCCGTTCTTTACAGCTCACTCAGGCTCAAATGCGCAACAGGTTTGTGTGTCGCTTCTCTTCGGTTTCCTTCGGCGTTGCCGTAACGACCATTAGTAAACTTCACCAACATCAGTCCATAGTTCACGCAGACAATGTGTAATCTCGGTAGCCGGGAAGAATGGAGTGTGGATAAAAAGCCCATTAGTAAAGGACGGCGTAAGATAGGGACGAGAATAAAAACATCAAACTGAGGAAAAGATAGAAGAGGCAAAACAAGGCGAGGATAATGGAGAGAACCGCAACAAGCGGTAAAAAAGGAAAGTTAAGAGAACAATAGAAGCAAACCTGTCAAAGCTAAGGGAAACGTATCACCAAATTGAGGGCAGGAGATGTGAGCACACTGATGTAAAGGAAATGTAAAGCAAAGTTATTCATTCCTGTGCCTTGTTATACTTTGTCCATGAACGCTTATCTCGCAGGTGAAAAATGCATTCTGCAGTTGAAGTGTTCAATTCTCTCTTAGCAATGCCCATGCTTCAGTTAAGGTTGAATGGATTTGAAAATTGCAATTTCAATGTTGGGAGTAAACCACGGATTTTCGTCTTCAAGGTGCTGATGTACCTGCCTACTTTGGGACAGGGGAGATTTTTGCTAACACAGTGGTACTGTTTTTTTTTTTTTTTTTAATTTACGTCCTCCAACGTTAAGTCATATCGGACGGTGAATAAATTGGGTGAAATGATGCTCAAATGAGTCCAGGGTCCATGGAGCTCAGAGTTACCCGACATTCGTCTTGAAGGATAAGGGAAACCCCCGAAAAAACCTTATCCAGCTAACTCACCCTGAGCGAGATTCGAACTCGGGACCTCTTGAACGTGAGGCAGACATGCTACCATCTACGCTATCGAGGCGGGCTACCAATAGCAATAACAAATACTTGATAATGTGCAGACTGCAGTGCTTACCGAGTTTACGATCATTACAACCCTTTGTGTGGTAACGTTGTGGGACCAGATCACTTTGCCTTAGTCAAGCAGTGGGTCAACCTCAGCTAGTACTAGGAGAACCATTTATTTGTTACGCAGCTCATAATTTCTCCCTTTATTGTACTCTACTATCTTTAAAGTAAATCTTCCACTATATCTCCTAAGCGATCAAACACACGCGCGCGCGCACGCACGCAAAATGTTACCAGTATGAGTGAGCAAACTTTAAGGTCAACTTCTGCATGTTAACCAAGGACCGTCAGTCATTTGTGCTTTACTTTTGCAGAATTGTTGAATTACGTCACAGGTACAATCAAAGCGGCCCCAAATCTTTTAACCGTTGCAAGAGTAAGGCATTTTCTGTGTAATTTTCACAAATTAAATTTTCCTATAGATACGTTTTACGTTTTTCACAAGCTTTAAACACCCTTTAAGTATTATATTATTACTTAGAATAAACTTCTTTTTTTCAGATAGCCTTGCACCATGGAGTAGTGGTTGGCAGCCGCTGACTGTGTGAGGGTTACAGCCCACCTATGCAGGTATGGAGGATTGAGGGCCAAAGTTCCAGCTGAGAGAAGCACAGCATCATCTCCCTCATCGGCTGGATTATCATCCACACCTGCTTGGAATATGTGAGCATGACATCGGCAGCCGTCTTTTAAGACCAAGGTCTTTTTCTTGCCATTTACGTTCTCCAACGTTAAGTCATATCGGACGATGAATGAAATGGGTGAAATGATGCTCAAATGAGTATAGGTCCATGGACCTTAGAGTTGCCCGACATTCGTCTATCAGGATAAGGGAAAATCCCGGAAATCCCCGAATCAGTTAACTCACCATGACCGAGATTCGAACTCGGGACCATCCACGCTACCGAGGCGGGCAGACCAAGGTCCTCAGGACCTCTAGTACTATATACTTAAAGTTTAACATGTTACAAACGATAGTCGGGCTGTTCATTTAAATCTACATTCATGAGATAGATAATCACTGTTTTCTCCAAAAATCGTTTGTGTGGGAATGAGCTTCCAAAATTACTCGTTTTAGGACAAATTAATTGCAAATTTATTGAGCAACAAAAAGACTTGGCCTTTCAGCAATTACGATCAAGAGACACCCTGGAAAATACCTAATATGCAGCCGATTATTCGAATCTGCAATGGCTCTCACGAAGTTTTTCTGAACTGTAGCTATTTTGGTGTACATTGATTCACGTGCTTTCTGAGGGTTTCGAATTTGTGGTAATCCCGGCAATCAACTTTAAACTTTTTATTTGTATAGCAAGCTTAATGATGTCTCTGTGATTATACCTTTACTTGTGCTTTTTATCAACGGATCAGATAATTATGCACTTTGCAAATTTCACGGATTTGGTGCACAAATGCTGTGCTATGTGCATCAGTGCAGATTCGGAAATTTTGTCCAATAACCTGTATGACATAGGCTTTTGGACCACACGTTCTTTGTGTTATTACTTCGTAGCTCTCATTCTGTGGTTTCTCTTTTGACACCTGTCAAAACTCGTTCCAAAAAGGGGTAAAAATAAATAAAAGAGAAAAGGAAAAAAACCTGATTTATTGTCTTCCTATCTGTAAGAGTGAAGATGATGATACATTCCGGCCAAGCACCGGACGTATGAACCGTAAATATGTGTACATGAAGGCCAGATACATATCCCTTAGTTACTCTTATTTTGCCAATCGGTTTTTCTGATGGCACAGTTTGGGTTTCTTACTGTGGATAATCTACACGTCTATCATTTAGTCATATTTGCCAAGGACTAACATGTTATGGGATTTTAGGAAGGATTTATATGACCACTTCGAGAATCCAAACTTGGCTGTTCACTTTCAATAGTTGTCAGGACGAAATTGATTGTTGTATTTTATCGACCGTTTTGACTGTGAAAGTCATACATTTATAATTTTGTTTCATTTCGCATCATAAGTTTCATCGTGGGATATTTACAACTTTATATCTACAATTTATAAATGTGCAGCTCTTTTCCTTTAAAAATAACTGATAAAGAGGCATGAAACCCTTATTTAGTTGGCTCCAATTTAAAGAAGATAGAGAGCGACCATGACGGACCCTCTGGTGACTTGTTTGTATATGCCATCAGAGGGATGGAAGTGGTGACGTCACTGCGTAAAAGTTAAGCGCCCACCTCTGTGGCGTGTCTGCCTCACATTCAAGAGACCCGATTTCGAATCTCGGTTACGGTGGCTTATCTGGTTGTCCCTTATGTAGGAAGAATTTCAGGTAACTCTAAGTTCTGTAGAATCGGACACATTTAGACATAATTTCATTCATCGTTCGATATTACTTAACCGATTGAATGACTTTAAACCACCCGCTCAACTTTGTTGCATCTTTCCTTAAGTGCTTAAACGTTTGTATGCCACTGATTAATAAACTTTTAAAATTTAAACAAATAATCAAAAGGATTTCAAAGTTACTTTCTAGACTAATAAAGAACTAATTATCCATAAATTATGAACATGGTGATCTATATGTGGATGGAAGCAATACATGAATTTTTTGGAATTAAACTATGAAACGTGATGAAGATAAGAACGGTATATCTGCCTGTTTTGGTTGTGCCCCTTCAATTAATTAGATCGTTTACTATCCTTGAAAATGGTAATTTAGTATTGTTATATTTTGATAAATCCGGAATAAATGACCAGTAATCTAACCGTAAACACTAATAAACTGTAATTGGACACAGTAGACCTATTTAAGGTGTCCATTGTGTAGAAAACATAATTATTTCAGTTTTTGCAAATGTTCGTACAGGAGCTCAGGTACGCTAATGTCGTGCCCTATTTCCTTCACTAAGGTTATTCCGCAATTCACTTTTTTTTTGCAAGAAAAGCAATGTAACAGGTACAAAGTAATTATTAACTTTAAAATGGTTGAAAACCGATGATGGTAAAGCCGCTTTCCTGCAAATTGTGGGAGGCAGATAAATCCAGTAGTTAAACCGGAGGTTGCAGTTTTATTTTTGTGCCTCACACTACCTGGTTGAGGATTTATTAAACAGGTTTTTGTTCATTGCTGTGTCCTAGTTAAATTTCTCAATTTAGAATTCGTAAGTCCATAGCTTCAGCACAATTTGTAATTATAAGGTACAGTCAGATATAAAATCCTTGCAAAGAATAAGACTGTAATCAAAACCCATTTCCTAATTACTAATTTCAGCATGAATAACTGATATAATGCAATGGATTGTGCATCCATGCACTAAAACAAAAATATTTGTTATGGAACTTTGTAGGTAACAGGTTTTACGCCCCTAACAAAGTATACTCTACACGGTGGGGGTGTCCAACCTATTAATAAGATTTTCTAAAAATATATTTTATTTAATAATATTAATAACTAGGGCCCGGATTTTGATGAAAAGTCACCTTTTTTCTGAGTAGTCATAGACGATGCTTATTGGAAATAAGTGCATTCTGGAACAAATACGTTAGATATATATGATTTTTATAGGTCATCAAAATTCATTTTTCCACATTTTTATAATAAATTCGTTTTTTAACATTTAGATGCATTTTCCGGACATTTTATTTACTTTTCAAGAATTTATAGGGCATTTTCATCTGTAGCCCGCATTCGGGAGGCCCAGGTTCGATTTCCGTGGCGGACCTTACCCTGACCCATGGGCGTTCAGTTTTTTTTAAATAATCTGATTAAAATTTCATTTATATATCTTTTATGCAATAGTAACAGCGTCAGCGTCCTAATAGTGCTGGTGAATTTATGACGCATCAATTTGAGGAATCGCCGATTACATCATGCAATACGCGTGGATTGCATGAGTCAGGACTTCAGGAGCTAGAAGTGTCGTAGTAGGAAAAGTAGTTTGTGAGCTGTGTAAATTTGTTGTGTTGTGGAATTGAAATGCCGAAACAGAACAGTCAACTGCGTCCCGTTTGAAACAGAATGTTTCAGGGTTTGGCGGAAACATATTCTCTACTGATGGAACTGTATTATTCTGTAAAGTGTGCGAAATAAAAGTCGCTGCAGCCAAACGGTTCACTGTACATGTTGGACGGGGAAAAACATTTGCGAGCTCTTCAAAATGTGAAAAAAGACAGACGTCTGTGTTACTGTTAAAATAAATGACTTCAACGTCAACTAACAAGTTATCTTCCTTTTATAAAGAATTGTGTGTAGTGCTTTTAGTGCAAATATTCCACTAGGAAAATGAAGCAATTCCAAATTACGGGATTTTCCTGAACGTCACACTGGTCATACAATTCCAGATGAATCAACTTTGCGTAAAAGTCATCTACAAAAATGTTATGAAGAAATGTTGAGCTAACTCGGAATACGTTAATGTGTGATTGGGAAAAAATTTATGTATCAGTTGCTGAGACATTCGATTCAGAGGGGCGTTATGTAGCCAATGTAGTGATAGGTACGCTAGAAGCTACTAGTACCGGACAAATGTTTCTTCTGACCTCAGAGGTTATGGAAGCTCTTAACCATTTTCAGATATGCACACTGTTCAATAACTCCATGTGTTTATTGTGGCCTAGTAAAATACAGCACGACAACGTGCTCCTCTTCCAAACAGACGCGGCGCCCTACATGGATTAAGGCGGCAAAATCGATCCAATCAATTTAAAATAAGATGGTGCATGTTGTGTGTTTAGCCCATGCTTTTCATCAAATTGAGGAACAGGTCAAATGAACATTTCCAGAAGTAGCACTAATTTCCACAACAAAGAATCTATTTTTGAAAGCCCCAACCCGAACTATGTATTTCAAAGAAAAAGCTCCTAATATAGCTTTGTCCTTGGCACCAACTTTAATACGCTGGGCTAAATGGTTAACTGCATGTATATAGCACTGTGGCAATTTTCAAATAGTGAAAGAAGTGGTGAATAGGTTAGGGTAGATTCTAAGGCAATTGAGAGCGCACAGGATCTGTTTTCTGATACTCAAATCCAAGGTAAATTAGCTTTCATTAAATCAAATTTTACATTTTTGACGGATACCATAACCCGCCTTGAAGAAAGTGGCATTACATTGGATAAGTCGATTGAGTTAGTGAGGATTGCGGAAGAGATGATACAAAATGTAAAAGGTGAGAGTAGGGGCAAAATTAGACATAAACTAAAATTTGTGTTGGACAAAAATAAAGGATACCAAACAGTTTGTCAGATTGCCGATATCTGTCAGGAGAAAACTTCAGAACTTATATTTTTGAACAGGATTTAACAGGCAGTGACGTAGTGTTTTTCAAATATGTACCTATAACATCTGGAGAAGTGGAGATAGGTTTCTCAAAGTATAAAACAGTTTTATCTGACAACCGACGTTCCTTTACTTTTGATAACTTGAAGATGACCATGGTGGTGTACTGCAACGCAAAGTAAGGTATGTTTTGGCTAATGGTTAAAGTGACTTACATTTTCACATTATATAGAATTGCAAATCTGATAAATTTTGAATTTATTTTTTTTATTTAATAACAATAATTGCATTATTTACTAATAAATTTAATTTTAAAATGTAGTTATTCGAACCATGTATTCATTAGTTGTCTGTGACAGTTATTAATTTATTATTACGAAAGAAATTGTTAATTTTTTAAGGTAATTTTGTTACATTTTATGTGAATTTTTTGATATTTTAAGGGAATTTTATAGCTCCTTTTTAGAGAATTTTTAGGTCAACAACTTCCGTGCCCTATTAATAGCTATTTGGAATCCGAACTGATGTATTACATGTCTAATAGTGCATTGAATATTCGGAAGCTTTCACGATAGGAGTAAAAATTAACACAAATTTCTTCTGAGCTTAGATGTTACTAGATGTTCTGATCAGCAAAAAACCAAACGGGACAATTGGAAACCCACCCACAAGGTCAAATCTTTTAAGAAGCATTTCGACCATCATCCCAAGCACAAACGGTGCATTATCCAAGCTCTTGCGGACCGTTCTAAACGCATCTGTAAACCTGGCTCATTACTGCCAGAACTCCGTAATGTTAAACAGGATTTATGCTCAAATGGCTACTCAGCACAAGGAATTTGAAGACTGATACGCCTACGCAAACTTTAAGCCTCTAGCTACACATAGGAACCGTCCGAGAAGAATTGCATTATTTCCTGCCATATTTTAAAAACATCCCGGGCAGAATTGAACGCCTACTCAAGCGCCTGAATGATAAATCCGTTTCAAGCCTACGAGACAGATCACAATTTGTTGCGCTCGACCAAAAGCCCCAAGGACCTGCTCGCTTCAGCCGGCGTCTACCACATTCCTTGTTCCTACATGCTGTAGGCACCGCTCAAAGAAGCGTCAACACCCGGCTGTCCGAACGCAATTGAACCTGCCGTCTGGGTCAGACTGATAAGCCTGTGCTCGCAGAACATGCTATATAGACCGACGATGATGATGGTGATGATGATGATAATGATGATGATGATGATGATGATGATGATGATGATGATGATGATGATGATGATGATGATGATGATGATGATGATGATGATGATGATGATGATGATGATGATGATGATGATGATGATGATGATGATGATGATGATGATGATGATGATGATGATGATGATGATGATGATGATGATGATGATGATGATGATGATGATGATGATGATGATGATGATGATGATGATGATGATGATGATGATGATGATGATGATGATGATGATGATGATGATGATGATTTGTGTTCTCCTCATCATCACCGACGGTCTATATAGTATGTTCTAAGCCTGTGGTCGCAGAACATGCTACATATACCGATGGTGATGATGAGGAGAACACAAATCATCATCATCATCATTATCATCATCATCACCGTCGGTCTATATAGCATATTCTGCGACCACAGGCTTATCCGTCTGGACCAGACGGCAGCTTCAATTGTGTTCCGATAGCCGGATGTTGACATAAACCGACGGTGAACACATCATTCAGTATAAGGGGACAACGTTCCTTTCTTTAATACCGTACTAACATGCAAGACTACAGCGCAAATCTATATAAATATATAAACATTCTAATAACTTTAACAGAAAGGGAGGAGCGCTCAAAACAAACGAAACGTGGTATCCGATATTTGAGTGTACAAAGGCCGCACAAATAGAGATAAATTACACGAATTAATCAGCTATCCAAACGGAAAAACCCTACCCATGGATCATACACCGTCCGCCCAAGCTGAGCCAATTCCTTGCGAGCAGCCCAGTTATAAATAAGACACCTCCAGTGAGCGTTTCAGATGGTAACTCTGCGGTGAGGAGTCGTGGAGCAAGGTCGTCTTTTCACCTCTTCACTGCAAATTGCCATCATTGGGAGTGACCCTCAGTTAGCTTTCGAGAATTGTGCTATTCTGCCGTAAGTTGCAGCCAGCATGCCACCAAGCGCTAGTCAGCCAGCCTTCCAAAAATCTGGAAGCCCACGTTCAAACAACCTGCCTTCCATTGGTCAAGACACCCGGTACAATCAGCCTGCCTCCATCACTGAAGAAGTCCTGCCAACGCCGAACATCAGAGTGAATGGTCCACACTTAGATAGCGGTTAAACCACTAACGGCCATCGCCATCCAAAGCCTTTTAGGTACTGGGAAAGCGCAATATTTCTAGCATTCCCGGCCCTCTTAGTGTCAAGATGCCAAGCACCTGCTACTACAGGTGACGACTACGAAGATGAACGAATTACACTGCACACTCGCTGCAGTGTTTCTGGTACCTGTTTGACCTCATTTGAACCCCACCATGCCTAATCAGTTTCCTTTCAAAACCCCTTTCACCAATTTAGCTTCAAATAGGTGTGAGTTACCAACTGCTGTGACCAACCCTAGCACCTATATAGGTGGTGCTAGAAAGCGCAAGCGTTACCGAATACGGACATTTGGAGAAGGCAGGGCCGTCCTTCTAGTGCGTAGTTCAATCAACCAACATATCCTGCGTGAAGCAATTCCACGGATAAGCAAATTTTCAGAGTTCTCTGAGGAGACAGACTCTGAGACTGAGATTCTGAGGATGACGTGCCAGTATGCGCATGTCGCAATCGTAACGCAGCGGGTTAAAATCAGTATCCTCCTGCAACTGTTCCTGCCCCTCGGCCCCTTGGCTCAGGGGAGTAACCCGGAGTTCAGATTTTTGGGCCTATCCACCGATTTAGAGGAGGACCAAGATAACCTCAGGGAAAGGAAGAAGAGCAGCAAGACTGGCTGCAGGAGGCGTGCCATCTCGCCAGTCCATTCCAACTACCTCCTCAGCGAAATGAGTTTTTGCATCTTGCGAAATCATCTGCACTGGTCCATATCATCGGATCGGAAACACACCTCCGACTCAACACCCCTTTTCATAAAACAGGCTTCCACTGCCTCAGAATGTACAAGCGGGCCGCTGAGGTAGCGGCACAGCGATCTTTGTGATGACAAGTGTGGTCTGCAACGCCGTCCAGCTTCCTGCCTTTCAAACTCTTAAAGCCACGGGCATTTGCGTGAACTTTGTTGGTTCCGAAATCTGATGGAGACAGTTCGTACCCAATGGGTACCTATCTATCCTAGCCATAAACCATTTTATCCTAGCCGGGGATCTCAGTGCCAAGTGCCAGCTTTGGCACGGTAGCCCACGGATGTCCAGAAAAGGCAGCGAAATTATTCTCATGATAAATGCGGACCTTCAGCTCAGAGTAGTGGACCCCATGCAACCCACTTATTATCCACGCGGAGAAGGAAGCCCTTTGGTCATTGACTTCGTCATCATCAAAAATTCCCCATATTATCTACCACTCATGTCACTGAGCGCATTACATTCCAACCACAAACCTGAGGTTTAATAGCTGAGGTTAATACCAGAGTTACCAGCCACTACCTCCAAGTTCAACAACGCGATGTTCATGATTAAGTGACTCTATCCCGCCCAATCCCAACTTTCACGGACATCCCTTCCCACGAGACTACAGTCTCAATTTTCACCTACAATTGTGGTGCAATCTTTTCAGAATCTTACCGTTCTCACCCCAACCCCTCTTCGTCTTAATGTCCTCCCTCTTGAGATCCTTCAGCCTATCCGCCGCTCTTGAGAGAAAGCGGACACTACCAGGGGTACCGCATGCCACACACTCAAGCACTACTCCGGTGCCTACGCCGCGAGGTTCGTTTTCGCCTACGCGAGCATAGATTGTGGAGAAAACAATGTCTCGCATAAACCTCGAGGACGAAGGCTTGTGGAGTGTCATGAAATTGCTTCGGAACCGCGCAGGATCATCAACCTCCTCCTTCCAAGGCACCTAAAGCTTGGTGTATGATCCCCAAGCCAAAGAAAATGTGTTTACAGATTACCTTGAAAAGACCAAGAGGCAACGAGGTGACCCTTAGGACCTAGACTTTTCTGAACATGTTAGGCGGGAGGTGCGTCAGCATTTTAGGCGTCCCTCTACTGAGGGCTCGCTATCATGCTAACACCAAACCCAAAGAGGTCCACGGGGCAGTCTGGCGTCTCAACAACAAGAAGGCTTCGGGGACTGGCGAGTTAACTCCTGTCATGCTTCGTCATGTTCCCTTCTAGGCCTTGCGCTTACTCACACGGGTCTGCAACATGTAACTCACTCTGGGTAACTTTTCGTTCAAATGGAGAGAGGGAAAGATACGGTCCATCCTGCAAACTACCACTCCTTCAGTCTCGAAAGTTCTCGAGAGACTGTCCTTTGCCCTCTTGCCATCACTTCTTAGTGACATTCATGTCATACCACCACATCAATTTGGTTTTTGTCCCGAGCACTCGACCCAACAGATGCTGCGCGTGGTGGTTGCTGCTGACACGGTGTCTCTGGACGCGGAGAACGCCTTCTCTGCGACCTGGCATGCAGGGCTCCTCCATAAACTCATCTCCCTGGGGCTACCTACACATGATCTACACTTTCTTCATTCCTTCGTTAAACACAGACCTTTTACAGTTTTTGTGGCGGGAAAATCATCAACCAGAAGGGCTATCAAAGGTGGAGTCCCTGAAGGCTCCGTGCTATTCGCAACGCTCTTCAGCGTCTACGTGGCTCACCTTCCCACTGAGCAGCACATCAACATAGCACAATTGGCTGACGGTATGGTATTCTCTACGTATAAATACCCACGCAGAGTCTTCAGTCCCCTACAAAGACACCTCAACCTCATCCATGAATGGTACATGTGCTGGTGATTGTTTATAAATACAGATAAAAGCCAGACATTCCTATTTACTAAGCGCCAATTTCAGGCCAATAATCTCACATTTACTTATTCTAGAACCCTATTAAATGCTTGGAAATGAAGCTGGATCACGTTGTAGCATTCGCTTCGATCGTGTGGAGCTTCGACTTGTTATACCCGCTGCTGCGGTCCCGAATGCCCACATCCCTAAAGTTACGCTATTTCCGGCGTTTGTGCTCATTCTAATACCCTGTGATTGTTGAATCTGGCGGCAAGCTCCAAACTTCTGCTACTAAAACGAGAGCAGAGTAAATGCCTTCAGGTCATCTGTTCTATAGTTTGAAGCTTCCCTATGGGATGCCTTCACGAGGCCTCATCCTTCCGAGATGTGGAGGATGAAATAGTCGCCCGGCCACCAAATTGTACGAACTTTTGGCGTTCCATCAGAGCGCCCTAGTTCGGCCGCTTGAGGATTACCGTTCCAGAGATGGCCGCATACCGGCTTCCCCGTATAGCTTGCAGACATTACCGGTAACCCTAAGGTACTTATACTAACCCCAAATTTATTCCAACCATGGATTAATCTGAAATCTTCAGAATTATGATTTTTTAATTTTAATTAACCAACAATTGTGTACAAAGGGTCGGTGAATCTGGAACCTCAGTCATTGAGGAACTTGAACTACCTCCTTTCTTTCCCCCACCTGAAACTCACCCGTCACCCTGAATACCCCTTACTCCTGTCTCTAGGTGGTCGAGTCGCTCCTAAAGCAGGTACACATACTAGGTGAATCATCTGCCCCTATTTATTTTAGAATTTACACAACGTGATAAGTGACATATGTGACTTACTCCTTTATTAAATGCCTTCCAATGGATGTTTTGCAGAACAGTTTATAGAGAAGAGGTAGGTAACTCAGTGCATAAGTGTTATATGGAACAGAAAACAATCACTAAGTACATATGTCGCTTGCAAAAACCCATACCCGGACACAGAGAGAGCTACAGCATTAATTTTAGACGAGTTTACAAACATTTATTAAGGTACATTTACACACACCCCTGAAGGAACAACCTACCACATGCATCAGTTGAGAGTAACATAGCAACACAAAATGGCAGATCTACACAGTGGGACCAATTGGATTTAAATCTTCAGCTAACATGTATTGTCGTTGTACAGCCATGTCAAAAAATACTAAGAATTAGGTAAATGTTTTTCGCTTGTGTCACATATTACAGCAGTGTTTAGCTCATACAGTAATTGTAATTGTAATTGCATTGATACTATCAAAACGAGCTCAAAGCACTGTGCGAAGCTGTAAAAAGTGTTTAGAAATTAGAGGTAGGCTCTGAATTCTGCGTTTACTAGTTCGTATAGAAATCAGATGCAAATTTTTTGTTCTAGGAACAAGTATTTATCAAGATAGCATAGTTGAACTCAAGCTGTTCTTAATAATAATCATGGTAGGTATTTCCTAATAAATGTATTTAGAGCCAAATTTAAGGTACACACAAGTAAGTTCGTTGACTCTATGAAATTGATGTAAAGGGACCTATTTCCAAACTTCACCCAAATTAGGAGAAGCGGTGATCCACGATGCTCTTTAAATTCCACAATGGTTTTGAAATTCTATCATTTATATTTCCAAGGGTGCATGGTATTTATGAACCTCAAACCTAAAATGCAAAATCAGTTTATCAATATGTCTGTGTTGTCTTTTTCAGATTCGAAAAAGGAAGGAAAGTAGTTTAACATAGGATATGGAGCAATTCTAGGATAGTTCAGAGGCCTCGGCTTGACCGCTACTGCTACATGGCAACGTAATTCTTTTTACACAGTTAAACCACCTACGTTTCTAATGGAGTATGAAATTAAAATAGCTCGCTTTTGCAAATTTGATATGAGTTTCGAATTTATCTGCACAAGCTTTCATGGCCGTTGTCCAGTGTGATTGGTATTGCTTCCGTATTGTCATGATATGTCATGATACTCCTTTTGTGTACATGAGAGTGTGTCATTATCTTCAGCGGCATGTTCTAACCTTCTGAGTTTACTCGGACGTGTGTGCACTCTTAGTCGAATACCTGTGCGATATATAGGTTAATATATTTATTTCGCATGGGTATTTGTCCATCATCTGATATTCGGGAGGTGTTTGGCTTCCACTGCATCTCGCTTCAGTGGTTTGTCCTATCTGATAGTCAGGCATCCAAATGGTGACCACACTCAATGTCATTTAACTAATTTAAATTGTCATCTTTGGGCTCCGTCCGGTAATTAGTACTTTTCAAACCACACTCTGTGGATTTCTGCTAACTCTGATCACAGGGCTATTTTATTTAAGGATTCCAATGCTCCCGTGAACTACGGGTGACAAATATTCACACATTGCCAATATTTCCATGTCACCGAGATCAACATGACAACCAGCTCATCTACGTGCTCATCCAGAACAAGCATCTCCGTTTGATTATATTTAGGATATCTACTGAATTCAACATGAGCCTATCGATGTGCCAGTTCACCAAAGAGGATTTTCCAAAATCCCATTTAATCTTACAAATTCGAGGAATAAATAGACCTATTATTTTTATCAGATTGTGCCAATCTACTTTATTTTTCTCTGATTATTCTGACTTTGGAGTACTTTTAGTTATGTTAAAGAAACTAGATATATACGGTAACGATACCCATTTAACGCGTATAATAGAAAACATAATCAAGTGCATGATTCCATAGCATGACATTTCTGACAAGCTCTCTTATTTATAAAATGTCAATGGGAAGAATTTTAAGAAGTTGCACCAAATTGTATTTCTGACTGTTCGTGTACACAAATTGTTAACCACGAGGAAAGCTACCGCACTGAAGCACAAAGAACAGCAACAGGTTAAATGTTTTGTTTGTGATTGAATTGTTCCAAGCTTTAAGGAAAATCAAGCTTAATTAGTCTTTTTGAAAATATCACACAGCGCGAAAGCGATTTGGTTGTGGTAGAGAAAGGAGAAATAAGTTTGTAGCAAGGATTCTGAAAATGCAGACAAAATACAGTGGCGAATGCTGGGATCCGGACAATAAGGGCTTGTTGATTAAATGTTAGCTACACGAACAGTGCATTTAAATGTTTTTTCCTCGAAACAAGCTGTAAGATAATGTACTTTAAACAACAATTATGAAAATAAAATAAAGATTTTCCATGCCTGTTTCTATATAAGAGAATTGCAGCAATCTTTCTTTAAGGTAAATTAGATTATCACACTAACAAAATTTAGTTCCCCCTTCTTTCTCTTCAATAATAAAATAGGTCTTTTTATAGCGATACAAGTGCGAAGTTTCTCAGAGTAATTTCACCTTGTATTGCCCGTAAATAACATTTCATTCGTTTCATGGTTAAAAATCTTATTTCTGCACTTGTAGTAGGACAAGGAAATGTTGAAAACACTACACTTACTTTATAAAATACACACTTAAACATCGAGCCCATTTGATTTCATATATTTTGCAATGATTCGTACATCTTGTCGAAACTTCTTGAAGTAATATAGAATATTTTTCAAATATAGCATATCGAAATAGTAAACATAAGTTCGGTCATTTTACATAATAAATTTGTTAAAAGAATCGTAAAATGTAATGTAAAATTACGAACATTTGCAACTCGCAAAATGTTTACAATCCAGTGCTTATACAAACATTTCCACTGTTTATGTCACTGAAATCTTAATTTAGTATTGGTTATTCATGTGCCCAGAACTTCGGGGAAAATCCTTAAGTACCCAGAATGTATTTGGTCATCAAGACATTTCATTATCTAGGTTATCCTTTCCTTAGTAATTCTCATTGTTCCCGATTACATTTCTTTAAATTCTGTATTTCTAAAATATTCGTTTACCTTTCCGCCAGCAACAGATGTGCATATACTTTATCTGTAAAATTTCGGAAAGAATATGTGAAAAAGTGACAACTCTACTGAATAGAGTCAAGGAGAAGTTGCTTCGAGTCCCTGGGTTAAATCGCACAAACCCCGAAGCTATGCTGACTTCTTCGGTAGATCAGTCCCAAGGTTCCTCTGCCATTGAAGTAAAGAAAGTTTTATTACATTTCTATAGTGATGAACTGTGCTTATATCCCTGTACAAAAAATTCCATCATGCAGGCATAACATATTGCCTTCTCGTTTCCGTAAAGGTTTGAAAAGCCTATTCATTTGAAGTGAAATGTAAGGAAAAAGCCGGTAAACCATTAAAGACAAGGAATTTTCTAATGCCATTAAATAAATTCATATTGGAAAAAGTACGAGATAAAGTAACTAAAACAGCGGATGAATATTGCAACAGAATGCTCGATTTTAAAGTTTGAAGTCCAGAAACATATCCGGGTATCACCACAGTAACATGGAAAGTTTGAGCAACAACTACAGTTCATCTATAGTATTCCTACATATTAAAATAAACCAGTCACCATTCGATCAATACCTTTCAGTGAAATATAGAAATCGTTCTCCACGTGCTAAGTCAGTTGTGTCCATTTCTGTGACACTCCTATGTACAGCGGTGTAGATTCCGCAGCTTGGTGTACTGATATTTGCATTTCACCCCTCTTTGCCTATTCAGAGGTAAGTAGATATATTGCATCATACGCGATATTTCTGCATTAGAGAAATTGGTTGGTATTACATTGATTATTAATATTGCTTATTTATTTTTGTTTACTTTAGATATGTGCTTCTCAGATGGCTTTGAGAGATCAAAATACACACTTGTGCACATATATTAATTAATGAAACATGGACTCTTTTTAAGGGGAGATCTGAGAGAACAATCTTGTCAATATTAAATATCCCAAGTTCATGACCCATTGTCTGAGTAACTGTTTGGTATATCAAACTTACATACTTTCCAGAAAAAAGATGCTCACCATCCTGGTTAAGTGGTCTCCTTTAAACCATAAATGTTTTATTGAGAAAGGGAGAACTATTTTTCATCATGCCAACTTTGGTTAAAATCTTATCAGCAATTACTTATTTCACAAATCATCAAATTTATTGTTAACACAAAAGTAGATCTGCTGCATCACTTAAAGTTTGAGGGGTTGCTTTTACCACACTAAAAGTTCATTTAACTATATCCAATAATTTAAAAGAAAACGGGTCATTTATGCAGAAGAAAATTTATTCCGAGAAAGAACTGTTCAGAGCAAACCTGTCTTAGTTCCCATAAGAACCTATATATCTTGTGCACACATGAGGTGCATTCGTAAGATCAATACCAATTTGGAGAACGAAACGTCCCATAAATGTTAAACTAAAGCTTACAACTGTACTCCAAGCGTCTAAGTGCTGTGTTTTCATTCTGTAAAAGGACATAGAATTCACAGTAAAGTCGCAAATGCAAAATGATTTTAAATAGCTATTTATAGATAGGTATTGTGACTAAAGTGATAAATTATACATTAAATTAAATAGGAAATTCCAATTATTTTCTCTTAAAAGTTGATTACTGCCCAATTACATACATTCCAATTTTTAAAGAAATACAATATGTGTCTATGATTGGTGTCCACCCCAAAAATAGTGGTAGAGTGATGGAAATATTGCATCTTCCATACATACAGAGAGGTGTCGTTACAGCCTGATATTAACTCAATTAGAGGTTGTAAACCCTGTTGTTGAAAGGCATTTACAGTTTGAAATGGTGTTGTTCTACTCCAGAGAGAATATGAAGATTACTGGTTTGATTCCCTCATTAACGCGCTACATAATGTTGAAAAAGCCACCGTTAAGAATATAATCCGTGTTTCTCATTTGAGACAGGTATATATATTGCATTAATGGTCAATAGATCAGATCACTGCTCTTATCCCTCGTATTTATGAAGCTCAACTTTAATTCCATATCAATTAATTCACCCCAGCTCCAATATCAGCACATCACTGACAAGCAATCAAATCACACGTCGTAGCAACATGCCGCTTCAGTTCGGAATGTAGGTGCCAATTGTAGGCTGGTAAAGCTACGAGCTTTAAACAACAATGCCAATTATATCCTGTGCATTTGAAAATAATGGTGGAGGAGAAACAAAATAAATAGGGATTGTGTTTACCTCGCTTGTGCAAATGGCCATTAAGCCCTTAATGGCTGGCCACATTAAAGTCAAAAATAATTGTTTCTTTTCATGTCTGATATATATTCAAGTGAGCCACAAGAGAGCGTAGGCTTTCACGGCCGGAGTCATATCTGTAAGTTATTTCCGGACTGTTATGTCGCGATGAGTTGGAGAGAGAAGTTCCAGTGGTTTCGTCTATAACAGCGGTTTACATCTTCAGTGCCACATTTGAGGTCACCTCGGAGAAAATTTTTCTCAGTAGGAAGCATTCATTTTCTTTTTTCTTTTCTTTTCTTTTTTTTCTTTTCTTTTTCCCCTTGTAACAAGATTAAAGCAACAAGGAAAATAACAAGAGGTTCTTTTTAGGGGGAGAAAAGGGGGGAAGGAACTTATGTTGTCCTCATTATTTAGATGTTCTGGGGAAGATTCCCACCAAATACTCTTAAGCAGTGCACTTGTAGGGCTGGACCAGTCACTGCAACTGCAAAAATAGGAACAAATAGCCATAAGAGCTTACAACATAAGATGCATTCTATCCCTCACCTCCATTATTTCTCGAATTCCCAAAAGTTTTGGGTTCTCCCACCACACTTATATCTATTCTATTTTCCAGTACACTCAACAGTTCGCTTTTTGAGAGCTCAAATTCGCTGGCAGTCGACATCAGCAAATCCAGGTTGATCGTTACCTGATTTAAACAGTTCTAGAGTCCATCATGATGATCTGGATCACATATTCCTATATACGAGTAATTGCATCCCTGTTGTTTAATTACAAAGAATGTGGTGTTACAGAACCTTAAAATAATTGTTTTCTCAAGTTAGACATTTTCCTTCCCTGAATCAACAAAATTATTGAATTAAAATTGATCAAACAGATAGAAATCTGATTAATTAAACAGCAAGCATACTTATTTCTTCAATGTAACATGATCTAATATAACTTATTTTAAATCTTCAATATTGTTAAGGAGATCCAAATATTTTGAACAATATTTTTAATAAATTACACCACCAAACAATTAGGACTAAATACAAACCCCTATACCTATATAAATGTCTACTATGTCTTCTAAACATTAATTAAATGCTTTAGCAGTAATTCCTAGGGAGCGGATTTATAGGCACTAAAAATATGTGAAATAAGCAGGTAGAAAGCACTAAAAATGGGAAAAATAAGCACTTAAATAGGTTCTAAAAATTTGCTAAGTAAACACTTGGAAACACACAATTTCATTAAATGGCTCTTAAAATGCACTATAAATGCACCCTAAAATGGAAATTATCGCACATATGCTGCAACAAATTCGCTAAACACATACTACTTTGTAGTTCCCTAGGCGAAACAGTTCTACATTTATTTCAAATTTCATAAATGGCTCCACAGAAAGTTAAAATAACAGATATTGTCGCATAATTATAATACATATAAATCCACTTCACTAAGTAAGAACCATAATGTGCAGAAAGGTGCCAAGTAATTAACTATCTCAAAAATCAAATACATGGGATTTGGGGGAGGTTTAAGGGTAAAACTTGAAATATCTAAATTTTCGTTAGATTTGTTCCAAATTTATACCATTTATTTTTGAAATTACTCAAGAATGCAACAATAACAAACGTCAGCTTTCTAATTACAATACTTTCTGAGGAATTAATAGTTTATGTCTAAATTACAGGCGATTTTAAAAATGCCCCACATATTGCCATTTTAAAAATTTATGCTTGGGGTATAAGTTTCTGCACCCATTTTAACTATGTGAAATATTTGCCTTCACCATATCAACGAAGGGAAAAAAGTAATCATACCTATTTAAGAATTTTTTTCTAAGCGTTTTGAGAAAGAAGTAAGCATTATAATCATTTTCAATACAAATAACAAAAACACAACAAATGCAAATGAGTACACTTAATATGCAATTGCCCTTACAGCATGTTTAGAATTTCGGACAAATTAATAGAAAAGTGTACCCTGTGGAACATTTTGAAGCTAGAAATATGTATAAAGTATGGAAACTGAGAAATCTTAGGTTAACATTACGTAATAGCAGCTACGATGCAGATGTAGGGTTATTTAAATAGTCATGTGACGTTTTCTGTAGTGCCACTAGAAAAAGGTATATATTATTGAAGTATGTCTATATTAATTTTAAGACAAAAAAACTAAATCTGGGATTTTTGTAAGATTTGGGTCAATTTGCGCAAATGTGTCTCCTTAATAGAAACGATTTTGGGAAAGATAAGAAATTCAAAAGTTCATCACAGCAATGTCAATATCACTTAAAATGATATCACGATATGTCAGAAATATACAAGGTACAGAACAAAAATTAATTAAAAGCTAAAGCTACAGAACCCTAGGTTTTGTATTAAAAACTCTAAATGCCCCATTGTCGACTAAGAACATATAATAAAGCACAGCTTTTTAGTAAGCTTTTCCCGTTCATTCAAACAGAATTACAGCAATTACGGCATCGTGAAAAGAATTCTCGTACCTACATTTATAAAGGCATTTCTGTAAAATTTTACACAAACCATTAAGATTTATTGGTCTGCAGTTTCACTTTCAATGTTGGAAACAACACCGGAAGTCTCCAAGCAATCGATTTCATGATTCCTTGAGATACATGTAGAAAAACGTAAGCATGAGAAAATCACAATTTTTTCATATTATATATATAATCTTAGCCTGTGTAGCCTAGCTAATTAAGCGCTGGCCTTACAAGTTTAAGTTGTAACCTGAACAGAGTCCCAGAGTGGTGATTTTAAGATTGGTTAAAACAACAACTTCGTGTCAGTAGATTTACACACATGTAAAGAAATCTTACGGGAGTAAATTCGTGCTTACCAGTGGCACTGTTTGTGATCTGATATGATCGTTAACAATTTTCACCATCAATAATTTAATTAATAATCTCTCCCCCAAGTGTTGCTATTAGCTAAAGAATAAACCTTTACACTAGCACAAAAATATCATGCTACTGCATTGAAACTGCCGAAAGATAATACTCGTAACAAAATTGTGAAATCCGGTATACTGAGTTTGCAAAGCTATACCTATAAGTTTCAAATAAATAATATTCTAATCAAGATTAAACGCATTAGATGGGCTTTTTAAAGGATTCAGACATGTTTTAAGCTAAATCTTAATGTAAAGTCGTATCATGTGATGAAGAAAGTTTTCACATTAGGCAAATTTGTGCTTTACTTTGGAAAACTGAAAACATTCAGTTTCTCTTCTTTCGGATCTCCTCTATATACTAATTTGTGTTCGACATAATTTTACCACAGGGGATGATTTTTACAAAGGATAATATAGTATTAATACAAACATGAATGATTAAACTCACCTGTTTCGCACACGGCTGACAAAAAATTACTTTCCCATCTGTGCTGAAAGATGGACCACCATTTATCCACTTTTTAAGAAGTACACTTCTGTTACTTCTCTCTTTTGGCATATTTGCGTAGAAAACTGATCTATGTGTGCACTTAAAGCACTGCTTACAGAATGGGCTTTCCATTCCCCACATAAAGAGTGGTCATTTGTTAATCCATTGAAATATCATTTAGCTGGCCTTTGCTAGTTGTCCTTGAGCTATTTCTAAGACCTTTTCCATGATGTCATTAGCGCATTGTGACACGTCTGTTAGGCAGATACTACCAGGCTCAACACCACTTTGTATATTCAATGTGCAGCAGTAAGAAATTTCTCTTCCTCGAAAACTTCACGTTGAAACCAACAAATGCCAAAGCTGTTGTCACAAATTACTAGCAGAAGAAATTGGCTAAAATGGCAGTTTTAGGCACTAATAGGCAGAATAGACACAAACGTATGAAATAGGCACTATAAAACTAAGAAATTAGGCTAATAATTGTAGGAAACGTGCTTATAAGTTAAAAGCCTAAGTTTCTGAACAAAGGAACAAGATAGGCAAATAGGGAAAAATCCACCCCCTAGTAATGGCAGATAAATTTTCTAGGCATTTGACAACTCACAATCGCTTAAGACTATAGATGCCGTTAAACATTATATTTAATCAATATTAATTGTATCGTTTTTCTTGCCATCAAAGCAACATTCTGGGGATTCCCAAATTGATATAACATGCATTAATGCTGGATTATATGCACAGGTAGATTCTGAACTCTTTAAGCTCTGTTTCATTTTGTCATACCCCTATTGTTATTCATGTAGAGCAAACGTGAATAGATCAAATGAATAGAATTGATTCAAAAACTGAAAGTTCTTAAAACTGTGTAATTTCTCCATATACAGCCAGTCAGGGGTATAAGTGCAGATATTTCAATTGGCACTTTAGTACAAAGTAATAATCAATATTGCATCAAAGTTTACTTCATTTGGAGAATTAAACTTTTATTTATTAAGAGGAGTATGAGTTCAGATTTTTTAAAACATTTCAATAGACGTGATACACACAAGGTATATGTGTCAATATCCCTCACAGAGTCGTAACGCCGAATGGGCAGGCCTCGCGATAACGAATTTTGTATCAGAACAGAGTTCGAATGATTTCTGCAAGGCCAATAACCTTACAGTACTTAGACTAGCAGGTCACCCACTTAGACGTTTACAAGTTGAACCACTACGGATATGCCCGCTTCTGTAACGTAGGTATTAGCGTGCCTTTTTTTTTTAATTTTACGTCCTCCAAGGTTAAGTCATATCGGACGATGAGTGTAAAGAGTGAAATGATGCTAAAGTAAGCCCAGGGTCCATAGAGTTTAGAGTTACCCGACATTCATCTTTCAGGATAAGGGAAAATCCTGGAAAAATCTTATCTAGGTAACGGACCCTGACCGAGATTAGAACTCGGGACCTCTTGAACGTGAGGCCGACACGCTATCATCTACGTTAGCCTGTCTTTCTCATGTTCAAGAGGTCTTGAGTTCGAATCTCAGTTAAAGTGATTAACTCGATAATGTTTTCCCGGAATTTTCCCTTATTCTGAAACATGAATGACGGGTAATTCTAAGCTCTATGAACCCTGGGTTCATTTGAACATCACTTCACCCATTTGATTCATCATGCCATAGGACTTAAATTGGAGGACATATATGTAGGATAGACTCTACTGAAACAGTTGTCCTCTTCGTAGCGTGCATCTGTATGTGATTGGTTTGTGAGGAAACTGTTAGAGACAAAACACATCGAAGTGTACATACATTAAGGTACTATTTATTGAAATATTTGTACCTGTACTCCTCATACGCTCTATGGATAATATGGCTAATTATGTTTAAACTGATGCGTCGGATACATAGAACAGTAAATGCCATGTCCCTGCTATAAGGTGCATCTCAACAAGGGGATGAAATCCTACCTAGTTTACATCGCTTTATTAACAGTTACAATTAAATATACAGAAAACACAGCTAAGTGAAATTAATGTTGAATGTAGTTATAGACATTTCAATTGAATCTTACGAAAAGTGCTATACGCCTAACTTATAGCAATGATTCTGAATGCCTGTTATTTGATTTTGCGACAATTATATGTGAGAACGTACTTCGGGGTACGTACAACTTGAAACGGATTATTTTATGTATCCGTCCACGATAACACGTTTCCAGATGTTTATATCAGAGTATTAATCTATTTATACAAAGTTCTCGTAAATTGCGATTACAAATTTCTTGAAAGCTATAAACAGGTTTGACTAAACTTTTTGAATAGTACGCTCCAAAAATGCGCACTTTGCACGCTTCACGTACAAAAAACTGAAACCAGAATTTTAAACTTGTGCGTTTTGTTCCATAATACAGGACATCTACGTCGATAGCAATCTTTGAATACTAGATGCACAAATGTAATAATTTCTTATTTAAGTTTAAAAACCTTTTCGTTTATTATACATTCCTATCCAGGTGGTTTATTCCCTTTTAGTTTATAAAAACTAATTTTATTTCCATCATATCTAATGGTGTACGTATCACTCCCATGCACTCCAAATCCATTTCCTCTCTACTTTTAATATGAGAAACTATATGCTGGTTTTCTTTGTCTGATAGTAATGTGTTTAGTAAACTTATACAGGATGTTTCAAAATGACACCGAACAAAGATATAGAAGTAGTTGCCCAGCTTCTATGTGACACATATAGATAGTTTTACCTGACAATAGAGCCGCATTAAAAATGCTCCAGAATGAGTGTAAATTAGACAGTGACAGGAACAACGACGCGTGTCTCATGCTGTCGGAGTTCATAGGTGTAGGTCACACGCCGTGCCACCTGCTGTAGCTGTTTTTAAAGATACCGGCATACTCAGCAGTAGCTTGCCACTGTTATGAATTTCTTTGGCTTATGAAACCACAATAAAGAAGCCATTGCTTAATTATTGCTTGTGAGTGTTTAACGTGTTCCAACATTCCGTTATAACATTCCAGGATGACAAATAAGCTGGTGGACATATGTAACTTATACCTTTTAGAGAGAAGTTAATGTTAGTGAAGATGAGGATGAAAGCATTAAATGATATATAGAGTACAAAACAGCATCAAAGAATTGTAGATAAATTAAGCAATACTGAACGACTTATACAGTGAGACGAGCATTTTATTTCAAGTGTTTGATAATAATCAATAAAGCATTTGTAACTGAAGAGGAAGCTGTTGATATTTACAGTAAGTAGTTGAAAGTATTGTACAATTAAGATCATAACAAAATGCTCTGAAGTTAAACAAATAAATGTTACCATTGATGTAACTATTTTTATAATTCATATTTTTATTGATCTAAATTAATCGTGGGTACGTTGAACTCCCTTCAACTCCTCCATCCATCAAAACCATATCCATCATTTCGGCGTTCGCATAGCACTCCATATTGCTTGGATTCGCTATCTAAGTACGCGCAAAAACGTCCCTGGTAGGACGGAATGTGTAGTTTTGCACTGAAAAACAGCCTTGTAACTGTCCGAGTTATTAGTCGACTTTTGCACAAATGACTGCCATTTGCCCCATTACCCGAAAAGTAGGCTATAGTCACTGATAAACAGCAAGAAGTAATTTCTTTTTGTGGCCGGTGCGTCCCAATAACAATGTTTGCGGTTCGCACAGCAGTAGTTCCTGCGCTGCCTAATCACAAAATCATGTAATATTTAACGCTGCATAAAATTATACCTAACAGAACTTCGAAGCTGCGACACCAAAATTCGGAATAGTTATCTAACTACGCAATGGTTATAATAGTTCGGTGTCGTTTTGAAACAACCTATATATTGACTTTTGCCAATTACTAGTTGTTTTTCCGTTGCCAGAATGTAATGTTGTTATTATTGCCGTTATGTTTATTTATCCATTACAATTTTAATTTTTCAACCCAGATATCCTGATTTAAATTTTATTCCACATTTTCTTCTTATCTTCTAATGTCGGTTTATATTTTTTAGCCTCAATATATTTGGCCAAATACTCCCCCCTTTCCGTAGCTCTTACTGATATTTCATATATTCTTCTGAAATTTTTCATCTTTGCTTTAACTTTTTGTAACTCATCTGTGCAGAATGATCCCATACGTTTTTGGACTTTAGCTTTGGTACTCATTTATAAATTATTATTTTAATAATGTCGTTTTTTTAATTTAAGTCATATCGGACGATGAATGAAGTGGGTGAAGTAATGCTCAAATGTGTCCGGGGTCCATGGAGCTCAGAGGTACCCGACATTCGTCTATCAGGATAAGGGAAAACCCCAGAAAAACCTTATCCAGTTATCTCACCCTAACCGATTCGAACTCGGAAATTCTTGAACGTGAGGTAGACACGCTATTATCTACGCTACCGAGATGGGCATTATGTTGGTTAAATTATATGAATCCAAATCAACAGATATTCCCGTTTATTGTAATTTGAAATTTTGAAACTCCCTTTTCATTAAATTCCAATTTACCTTTTTTAAATTATATACTAAATCTCTCTTCTCTACATTTATAACTTCTTCACTCCGTACTTGCTAATGCAATTAAATTAAATTATTATCATATTCTTAAGTGTTCTGTAATTTATAATTGTTTTTTCTCACCCTTACTGGACGCAATAGTAACATCAATATTTCCCGTTCCACCCAGCTGCGCAATATTGAAAGCATGGACGATTATCACTTTCATTAATTATACACAATTTTAGTTCTCCTATAAGCTTTTCGAGCTTTCCTCCTCTATCATCCATCCTCTTAGTATACATCTAATTCGATTTGGTGTTACAATCACAGATGTGTATAATCTCTAAATTGCTTTATTTATGTATTTCTCCTAGTTTTATTAGAAATATTTCAATTTCTAAGCTATATTGAAAAAAATAGTGTGTCAAAATAAGTGTTCCATGTTTTTATGTTTATTTTAATGTTTATGTTTACTTTATATTATTTTATATGTATGTTTATTTCCCACACAATTAACATATTTATCTAAATGTTAGGGTATATCTACAATTTGTAATTTCTCACTTATAATAACTATTGCTGAAATTGCACTGCCTTCATTTACAATTTGTCTTGCTGTTAATGTTATATTAGAAATGTGTGAATTTATCACATAGGTATCTTGAACACATACAATATTAGCCTTAAATTCTTCAACAATTTAACTTAATTCCCCATGACCAGGTTACTGCACCGCCCGTTGACTTGAACAAATCTTATATTTTCTTCCACTTTAAGTTACTAAACTTGTTCGTCCAAAAATCATTGTTTTCATTTTTGAGGCATTAAAGTGATGATCACTTCCTCCATGGTTTTAATAATATTAAAACTTCTTTAATTTACAGCTGCATTTCTATTGGTAGTTGCTCTAGTGAGAGTCCACATTTTTACCTTTTTCTTATTACTAAACCACGGGGCTGTTTGCTATTGGAATTTAGGGCAGATACAAATGATCCAATGAAATTGTCCGAATTATTTGTTCTTGTTAATTTGGTATTATCAGCTTTATAATACATTGGTCTGGATTTAAACACTGAGTTTTTATTAGCATTTGTATAGTAACATATTTATTTAATAATTCAGCGGTTGCCCTTATAGGTTTCCCTTACCTGCATGTCCGGCCAAAACATAACATCGAGGCTAACTTAAATTCGGCTCAAACACTACTCTACCATAACATAGCACGAAGTCACAATAAAGCTCTTTTAGGTCTAAATTTTTACCCGTTCTTTCTAAGTTTAATTCATTAAATTCAGTTGCTCCTCTGGATTTTTAGGCAAGAAAATCTATCTACTGCTTCTGCTATTGGAAGTAACATTTTGACATCATTTTCTTACAATTTAGAGTTACATGTCTTAGAGCTGTCATTAACGATTCCTGCTACTTAAGACAATTTCCAAATCTGAAGAACTAGCCAGGTGAATAATGATTCATATCAAAAGTTAAGGTTAACGCTTCATAGACAAATTTCATTTTTCTAAAGGTATTAAAAGATTAGGAAATCGTTGGAGTAAATATTTTGATTTAAATATGTCTGTATTAAAAGGTATACATATATGATCAGTATAGCATCGGAGGTGAAAGTGCAAATGCAGAGTCTCTATGATTAAACAGAAATTGCTACCTCAAGATTCTATCACAGTCTTGGCAGCCTGTCCGATTATAGGTGTTACAGAGACTGCTGTGTTGTGTTGTTTTGTATTATTCAAGAGAAAGACTTGAAAAAGAAATCCAGAGATGTGAGGGAATGCAGTTAGAGAGTTTGTTTGGTTTCCAGCAGGGGTGCGGGGAGGAGCGCCAATCAGCGGTCTCAGGGTCCTGTAACTTTATTTGCAACTTCTCCGTCTATTCCCGCCTCTCCAATCCACAGTCCGCTGTGCACGGGCTGATTTCTTCTTATAATGATGTATATATTCCTGTGTTTCTTTACCAACCTTGCACAATTTAAATGCATTTAGAGGTGGGGAAATGATTACCTATGAAATATTAAAATGAAAAATTCTTATGAGTAAGTACTTTTTGTATATTAAAAACCTAATTGTATTTCCCATTTAAACGGGAGAAAATTATATACTCTGTTTACACGATATGCTGGTTTCTCAAGCATGGAGACCAACCATCATCTACTTCTAGTTTCAGTGCAGTAAAATGTGTAGAATTCCGTATTTTTAATAATTTTAATCAACTGGGGTAGTGTGAGAAAGATTATCATCTGAATCTAACAAAAGGAAGTAAAAGTCATAATATCTTGCATGATTTACTTCCCAAAAATATTCATTCAGTAATTACATTAATACTCGAGTCCTTACATTTTCTCTCTGCGATAATATTAACGAAACGTGTAACGACTAAAATTATGGATTAGTTGAATAAATTAACACTTATAATAAAATTAAATTTGAATACTTATTTGTGTTAAATGTTAAGAACCCGTAGATTTCGCAAGAGTTTATGAGTACATTTTAGCTGGGGATAGGTAAACTGAGTCCATAATTAGTTAACTGAAGGAAATTAATCGTTTCTTTACACTAGCCGCGTGTAGGCTATTGTTTCGGATAGATAGAGTCAAACTGAAAAATTCAATGCCATCGCTGGGATTTGAACTACGGATCTTCTGGTTCCCGTCCAGTCATACCTATTGAGCAACCATGGCCAACGTGTCGTCCTGACATCAAATTTTCCCATTGACTCATACATTTTCCCGGTAAACCACAAGGGGTTCTCGAACTCGAGATACACCGTTTTTCTGTTTGACTCTACTCATCCAGAACCTTAGCCTATACACGGCTAGTACGAAGAAACGATTAATTTCCTTCAATTAACATAAATACTAAATAGTTAAATGATGAAGCCTGCGACTCAAGTACTTACGATAGTAAGTCGCCACAAACGCTGTATATCGGATACGATAGCCCCTGGTGGTTTACCAGGATAATATATAAGTCAATTGGAGAATGCAATGCCATGACGGCACGTTGACCATGGTAGCTCAATGGGTAAGAGCAGCTGGACGGAAACCAGGAGATCCGTGATTCATATCCTGGCCATGCAACTGAATTTTTCAGTTTGACTCTATTATCCATTTAGTTGTTTACAATTTCTTAAGCGGCAATTTGAATCCCAAGCTCTTTTAACCCATGCGGTAAATTGAGTCCGCTATGTTTGGCTATACCAGTTGCACTACAGCGCTGTGAAGTCAGGGGTGTATGTCATGATGCATCAATGTAAAGTCAACAGATATATTAATGTACAGTAATCAGGCATACCTTCTAGTGCTGTGAGCAGATGGTACATTTTCCAGAATGAAAGTGACGATTAGTAAGAAAAATAACACATCGTGAAAGCCATGTGGTTGGTTTTTCAACTGCAACAAACTAAACCACTGTTTGTGGAAGTCTTACAGTTTACGTTGATGACACATTTGTAAATGATGTTTACGTGCCACTTACATTATTTCTACTGCCAAATAATGCAATTGATACCTATGTAAAATGTTCCGTCATATTGTAACCCATTATCAGATAATTGGTTTAACATTTTCACCACAAGTGATTTTATAGCTATGAATCAGCTATTCACAATGACTAACCGGCTGTCTGGCCTTCAGTTGTAATAAAAGGCTCTCGTTTCCATGTAGGACAAAATTGGTAGCGCAGCTACCAATCTGAGATTTGCATTATTTCTTCTTCCCCTTCTTCTCTGATTAGGGCATTAGATTGAGAGATATCCCGTCGTTCTCCCTCTTCTTCTTCCTCTACTTCTTCTTCTCTTCTCTCTTTTATTCTTTGTCTATTTACCAATCTTTCACTCCTTCTGAGAATTAACTCTTCCGTATGTGATGTTGCTATCACTTCCGGAAATATAATGACTTCTCTCCTATTCTCACTTATCTTGTGAGTAATGGACTCTAGATAAATACAAGATTCCTTATATCTTAAAATATCATAAATTTGTAAGCCACTTAATATAGATATATCTTCTCAAATAATTTTTTCTGTTAACTGGCGTTCAAATGATACATGTTCCGGTGAATCAACTATAATTTTACATAAATCATTAATCAATTTATTAATTTTCTTCCAGTAATTACTATATGGACCATGCCCTGTAATATAATGAATATATGCCTTAGAGGGATTCAAATGCTTTAACTTTAATCTTTCAATAATATTGGGGGAAAAGTTACCTACTCTTCTGCCTCTCCCATTCATGCTGCCAAATTGACAACAAAGTTCTAATAATTTAGTTTCTGGCAAAACATCTTGCTACTAAAATTTCTTCCATTTTATTAAAAATGTTTGCCTCTAACTAAAACTTGGAAGCATAAAGTTTGATTAATAGATCAATAGGCCAAATTCCTGTGTTAACTAATAAACCAAATGTTGGAGTCGTATTTAGGGCACCAGTATGTCTTAACAATATATATAGTTCTCTGGTATCTCCGGATTTGTTTCACTGATTTGATGTCTTGAGCTCATATTGCTGCACGATACATAAAAATTGAACCAAAAACATTATAATGACATGTTATTATCGTTTTTAAAGAAATATGAAATGTATTTTGTAAAGTTCTTGTTAATTTCATCATTACTAATTCTGACTTTTGTTTAATATATTCAATATGATTTCAAAATTTCAAGTTTTCATCAAGTTTTAGACCTAAATACTTTGAATTTTTGGAGCTTTTATATTCCCATAATTTAACTTATGATCGGATCCCGTTTTAAATGTCCTTTCAATAAAACATAATTGGATTTTGGGGGTGCAATATTTAGTTTAGATTTTTTACACCACTGAATTAAAATATCCACTAAGACTCTTGATTTATGCTCTAATTCTGTTCGGGAATTTCTTTCTATAGGAAAAACAATACCATCATCATATGTGATGGGTCTTAAAAATTCTGATTTTTCTTGCATTTCTTCCAAAAGAGTTTCTATAACGACGTGACAGAAGGTTGGTCCATGAACCGACCCTTGTGGACATCCTTCTGAGGTTTTTCTCTATATACTTATCGGCACCTTGAATAAAATCCTTTCTATCCATACAATAAGCATATAAAATATTATAAATAATACTTGGATAATTTAAATTTCGCAATCTCTGGAAGAAAAACAGTCACCATAAATTAGCAAATACCCCACTAATATCAGTAAAAATACCAATTGACTATTTTATTAGTATTCTTTATAGTATTCAAAATGTTATAAATAGCATATTCTGTTGATCTTCCTTTTCGAAATCCAAATTGACAATTATTTAATCCAAGACATATAGGTCTATAAGATTTTGGTTTACTGGGATCCTTAGTATTACATTTTTTAAAATGACTTTGGCTTCTTTCCATCGTATGGGGAATTTTCCTTGCCATAAACAGTAATTAAAAAGTTTTCTTAAATATGGTACTAATTGATCTTGAAGATTTAATAAAGCTTCGTTGGATATACTTCTTTCTCATTGAAAGGTAATATTGGATTATTATTTATTTATGGTTATTTAAATTCATTCTCTTACATTCTGTGTAGTATCGGATTCCTTATCGTCATCAGGGAGCAAGGTGTTTAATAACAATTTATTTGTGTCTTCCCAGGTAGTCGTAAATCTACCATCCGGTTTATTTAACGTATTTAAGAGTTCAGGTCTTTTAATTTTATCAATTACAATTTTATATGGTATTCTGCATAATATATTGTTGACCAAATTAAATTCCACAAAACTTTGCCATGATTTATTACGTGTATTGTGAAGAAGACTTTCAAAATTTTCTTGGCTGTTCTACAGTTCTACATATATAAATTTAATTTATAATTTCTATCTTCTGGAATTATAAAACGTTGATAAATTTTACGAAGTCTTCTCATTTTTGTTCTCGCTGTTTGTAATTCTTCTGACCACCAGGTATGAGTATAAACTTTGTGTCTTCTTTCTGGATCAAATTGTTTGATTGCACTATTTATAGTTGCTGTTAAGACGTTAAAATCTTCATCTATGTATAAACCATTATATGTAAGGTTTTCATTAAATATGAATTTTAATTTTTCCCGGTTGGCAATATTAAAATTTATAGTTTCGTTTAATAAATAGTGGTTTAAATTTTGTAATTCATAATTAAAATAAATTAACTGGCGATCACTGGAAGTAAAATCTTGACCTACCTTCCAATGAGACATTCTATTCAGAGCTTTAATATTAACTAATGTTAAATCGATATTTGAAGTTGCGCCTTGATTGTTTTCAAAAGTGTATGGGTTGTGTGGTTTATTTAAAATATACATACTTTTTTCAGAAATTAAATCTTCCAATAATTTACCTCTCATATTGGAAAAGTCATTAAAGCATCAAGTTGTTTTTGCAATTGCACCAAACGTATGAATAATCTCATAACATTTAAAACCATTATTTATATTTCTTATTTTTATTAAATATGGTTTAATCATTACCAAATTGGAAATAGTGGTTTGCTAAGATAAAGGAGATAAGGACAGTACCTGGGCATCTACAGAAAGAAATTTGGCATTCTTATACAGAAGTTCGCTAGCTGTTGCAGCTCCTCAAATTTGTCATGATACTGAGTTAGCACCAGTTTTAAACCTGAGACTTGAAATCCGCATGCACCCTAGGTGGATTGAACCTGGAAGAGGATAGTCCGTGGCGTGGCTGAGGGTTAGACTGCTGGGCTCTCACCAAGGCGACCGCGGTTCGAACCCAGGTGACTGCAAAGTGATATTTTTTGTGGACTGCATGGTGTTGATACGGGTTATCGCCGGAATTTCCGGTTTCCCCCGTCATTTCATTTCACCGGTGCTCCATCTTCATCTCATGTATCATCAGTGTCACCGCCTGCGATGCCACATGTGGTAAAAGTGGGCGTTAAACACTACATATTTAATTATACATTTGAACCTGGGCGAATTACGTGACGATGAACTAGAGTGCAACACTCTAGCCCATTATGTCGCGGCACAGACATATTCTGAAGCCCATTTTTAAATATTTGTTCTGGTTTCCTACCTAAAATGAGTTTCATAGGCATATTGTTGCTCTCGTTACTTATCTAACATAACTTTTTTAGGTCCGAGCCCTGTTATAACATTTCTAATGTTACAGTGGAGTTTGTGATAGTTGCAGTACAAAGAAGGAATTATACGAATATCCCAAAATTTGGTGGAACTGTAGAAGAATGTGTAAGCAATAAGTGATTAGGATTGCAGAGAGATGGGGTACATATAGGTCGACCAGAGCCCTCGCGTGTCAGTCTGAGAAGGTGAGTTTTGCGCACAGTGTAGTCAGTGTACAGCTGTCAAACAAGGTGGACATAATAAAGTGAGAGTCAGTATGCCTCTTCGGCGTCAAAGGGAGCCATATCGGCATGTGACCGAGTTCGAGCGGGGCAGAAGTTCGTTCTCTGGAAAGCGAGTTTGTCATACTGTACATTTCGGCTCGTACAGGGCATGCTGCTACGACACTGATGCGTGTGTGGAATCAGTGGAAAAATGAAGGTCGTACGCAGTGAAGAGCGAGAATTGAAACACGAAATATGACCAAAGCACGGGATGACCGTCCGTATGGTCATAACAGACCATAAAGCTTCATCCGCAGTGGTGGCTCGACGCTGGAGCACTGCTACAGGTGTGAACTTTTCTTCATCGGTTCCTCACTGTCTGCAGCAGTTTGGACTGGTTGCACGCATGCCATTACGTCGGCTTCCATTGTTCAGAAACCACAAGCTCCTCCGACTGTAATGGGCACGTGAACAGTCACAGGGTTGCTAAATGGCAAAATGTAGTCTTTTCGGGTGAGTCCCGCTTCAACGTGTCCCACAGTAATGGCCACGGTACTCCTGGTTCCCGACTGTGAGAACCAGACAAGTTCAAATATGTTCAGTATCGCCTACCGCTGCAATGGAGGTAACATGCGAGGAACACTATGTGGCTTTGAAATTCTCAACAAATCTTCAGTTGAGGCCTATACAATGTTACAGGAGGCCCATGGAGAGTCTTTTCGTCCCTACAGTACAGCTCGAAGATGGTTTAAAATATTTAAAGAGGGGAGAGAGTTAATTTCAAAGGAAGGTGCACCCGTTGCGCCCAGTTACTGCTCTTACGGAAGAAAACATCAACATTGCTGCTGCCATTGTGACAGACGATCGACGAATTACCTTAAGATCACTTTCAGAAATACTGAATATTTCATTGTGTACCACCCACACGTTGGTGACAGAAACATTACATATGAGACGTGTTTGTGCGCGATAGGCTCCAAGAGTGTTGATTCCCGAACAAAAGGACATTTGCAGACAGATCTGCATTCAGTTAAAGTTGATGTTAGAGGAAAATCCGGAGTTTATTTCAAACCTAATCACTGCTGATGAAGCTTGGCTACATCATTTTGATCCTGAGAGCAAACAGCAAAGCTCAGTTTGGAAATCTCCTTCATCACCACCCCCACCCAAAAGCAAAAGTAGTTGCTTCTGCTGGTAAAGTTATGGTCATCTCATTCTTTGATATTCATGGAATGGTTTATCAGTAAGTTGTACCTGCAAACACATCAGTAACTGGACAATACTACAGGGATGTCCTGAAAACATTGCAAGTCCATATCAGTCGCAAAAGGCCACATTTCCGTGAAGCAGACTAAATGCTCCACCACGATAATGCGCGGCCGCATATTGCCAATGTTGTTGCTGAGTATCTTGCAAGAATCAACGTGAAGTGCATCCCTCATCCTCTCTATAGTCCGGGTTTAGCCCCATGTGACCTTTTTCTATTCCCTAAATTGAAAAACCACCTTCGTGGGAGGCATTACACATCATCAGAAGCAATGGTGAAGGCTGCGGAGGCGATTTTGAAGGATCTCTCAAAAATTGTTTCCAGCTTGTCTTTGAAGACTGGCAGAAACGCTGATAAAAGTGCATCGTATTCAGGGGAGACTATTTTGAGAAGGACCATCAAAATTATGAGGATTAGTAAAGGTACGTTGTCAAAAAAGAATTGTGATCATTCTTTATTGAACAGCCCTCGTATTATTGTTCTTACTTCTCTGCTGTCGTTTACGTCATTTGAGTTCCTGTGTAACCTCCTCCGCTTCTGATTTTCCTCAATTTGAAGTCCCCGCGTTGCTGTGACTGTTTAGACGCCCAACCTCTTTGCTGCATCATCTGTTTTGTATGGTCACTCGAGGTGCATCAATTTTTATCTCGTCTCCGTTGCCTCGGCCAGCATCTGCTGCAGTGTTACAGCTGTCTTTGTCTCCGGGTATATGTGAGTGAGTATAGCGTAAAACACAATTCCTGTATGCTACACAATAAAGTTTAATATTGACCGATCGAGGAATTAAATAATTATATCACTTGATGTAAATTAATTATTTCTTCCACACTAGCTGTGTGTAGCCTAAGGTTTAGATGAGTAGAGCCAGAATGAAAAATTCAATGCCATACCTGGGATTTGACATCCAATTATATTATTTCTATAATTATGCCCTGAAGCGTCGTTGCGTTAAGTCGTAGAAAATTTGCTTGGATAGCTCCATCGCATTAGGTGCTAAACATAACTCACAGCAACTCACATTTTCTGTGGTAGTTCTCCAGCAAATCTATTACAATTAAACGAGACACATGAACGACTCAGGAGTCAATCAGCCATTAAGTAATCTGATCTATAATTCACAGGCTTTCCCAACTTAAGCGCTAAGTGCATATACCCCATACCATAGAACATTCTTCCACGTATTTTGTATTTGAAACAACTGCGCTGCGCTGGCCACGCCGTGACTGTGTGGTTAAACAAATCGGCTCTCACCAAGCGGCCCTGGTTCGGTCCCAGGCGACCGCAAAGTGAGATTGTGGTGGACAACACGGCGCTCCATGGATTTCTCCGGGATCTCCGGTTTACCCCGCCATCTCATTCCACCGGTTCTCCATCTTCATGTAACGTATCATCAGTATCATGATGTGTATCATGTAGTGAAAGCGGACGTTAAACACTACACATTTCACTTAACATTTCCCATCTAATCCAAAAAATGTCTGTCTACGTAACCTTCCAAGCGTACTGAAACTGCATAACTGCATTTCCGCAACCTTTAAACTATTGAATTCACTACCTTGTCTGCAATTGATAATTTTCCTCGGTTGAATTAGTAATGACCTATTTGTTTGGAGCAATATTTAAGTCAGGCTTCCGATATTACACATTGATTCGACGCACAGAAATTATTTATTCTAATTATTTCTTTAACTTATCATTTATTTCAATAATTGTTTATATCTTTCCGTCAATAATTATGACATCAGTAGATTAAATCCGTTCGTCGCTGTGAACCGTTCATGCTTCATCAAGTTCAGAATACGGTGCTTCTGGCATTATCTGCCTCTTCTCTATTAACGTTTTGCATGGGAGTTTGCATGTATTCAGTTTTATGAACTTAAACCTATGAAGATTTGCTGCTTTTCCAAATCATACGTTCAAAATCATATATTTGATAGGCAAAGCTGTTTTTCATATTATTTATCCTGCAATGCTCCATATGTTCCTCAGATATTATGTGAATGTAGTTTGTCATAATTCCCATTTAGTATATGCTTTCAGTGTTTTGAAAAGATCCGTTTGATCTTCCCTTTATAAGTAGAATGAAGAAGAAATGCTTTGCTGTTCTTGTCTAAAGCTAGATCACACCGAATTCGTGGAAGCATTTGACAACTCCTGAAGCTAGTTTCAAGTTTGTTCTCAAGTTCACTGTAAGTGGCGTGTTTACCACTTCTATTTTCATATGACAGAATTACGCTGCTCGTTAAACGTAACATTCCGTCACGTACTAGTAATAACATATTTATTATAATTCATTATACTTTACTGCATTAACCATTTTCTGTTATGTCTCTGGTAAAATATTATTCGAATTGCAGAGTTGGACAAAATCCAATAGTAAGCTTCCAAACCTTACAGCTCCCAGCAGAATAATTACCATGAATAGTGAAGAGTGCATATCTTTATTTCGAAAGCGAGTGAACAGTAGTGTGTGTTGACTGAAGGAGCCTTGGAAAACATAGGACACATTAAAAGACTTGAAGGAAAGCACTAGAACGGGAATGGATGTAGTCAACAACAGCTTCTTCGAATAATTTATATTGTTTGCAGCGGGACAGTGAAAATGTTAACAAGCGACTATCTTGCTGCACGCATGACAAGAAAGCTTGTTAAACTGTACTTGTAGTAACTACATCTAAGTTTCTAATTACTTGTGATTGAATCTAACCAAGCAACTGTAACTGTGGCCACTGGAAGTGACACGAGGCTTAACCCCACTTCTGTTTTGTATAGGTTTGGTTACCATCCTAGAAGCTATTAGCATTGAACCATCGTCAAGCCCTACAAATGAAGATAAACGGAGAAAGGAGGAGAATGATTACCGAGTGTCACAAAGATGTACCCCTGATCTAGTCAACCTCCAGTTGCACTAGGTATCCATCCGTACAATTATCATATTGGAATTTAAATACCAAGTATAACAAATACTTGCTTACTTGCGTAGAGATAAGTTTGTGTAGGTGTGCCTCTTCTCTCATTTCCATACTGCATACTGCATACTGTCAATTTAATCATGTTGCAGTTCAGCACCAATTTATTAACGATTCTATTGGGTTATTTCATCATGTTTAAATGTTCCTAAAAATTGGAATAAAAAATGTTCCTATTTGCATGCATATAGTACAATTATCTTCCTATACCTTCAGTATTTTCATTTCCCAGTTTACATAATTGAAGCTTAAATGTTGACATTGAGACTATTTTTTCGTGTGACTGAAGGACAGATCAAGCAAATGCATTTACCCAAGCTAGGCTTACTGGTAAATACAAACGAGATAAAGAAAATAAAGCATACGGGAGGAATACCTACATACATTTTGTGTTTTCTCACTCTAAACTTATTCCAAAGTATGGCCTGCCCCTCCAGCACCCGTAAATCTGGCACCCTAATCACAATCTTCATGATCTATCTACTGTGTTTCTTTTCCTCAGTGCTCCGAATTGGTTTTGGCATTATGTCTTTCTCTAAACGATTCAAACCGTTCAGCCAAATATTATTGTTGTTCATTAGAAAGTACTTATGTTAAGAGAAGATTATTATTATTATTATTATTATTATTATTATTATTATTATTATTATTATTATTATTATTATTATTATTATTATTATTATTATTATTATTATTATTATTATTATTATTATTATTATTATTATTATTATTATTATTATTATTATTATTATTATTATTATTATTATTATTATTATTATTATTATTATTATTATTATTATTATTATTATTATTATTATTATTATTATTATTATTATTATTATTATTATTATTATTATTATTATTATTATTATTATTATTATTATTATTATTATTATTATTATTATTATTATTATTATTATTATTATTATTATTATTATTATTATTATTATTATTATTATTATTATTATTATTATTATTATTATTATTATTATTATTATTATTATTATTATTATTATTATTATTATTATTATTATTATTATTATTATTATTATTATTATTATTATTATTATTATTACTATTACTATTACTATTACTATTACTATTACTATTACTATTACTATTACTATTACTATTACTATTACTATTATTATTACTATTATTATTATTACTATTATTATTATTATTATTATTATTATTATTATTATTATTATTATTATTATTATTATTATTATTATTATTATTATTATTATTATTATTATTATTATTATTATTATTATTATTATTATTATTATTATTATTATTATTATTATTATTATTATTATTATTATTATTATTATTATTATTATTATTATTATTATTATTATTATTATTATTATTATTATTATTATTATTATTATTATTATTATTATTATTATTATTATTATTATTATTATTATTATTATTATTATTATTATTATTATTATTATTATTATTATTATTATTATTATTATTATTATTATTATTATTATTATTATTATTATTATTATTATTATTATTATTATTATTATTATTATTATTATTATTATTATTATTATTATTATTATTATTATTATTATTATTATTATTATTATTATTATTATTATTATTATTATTATTATTATTATTATTATTATTATTATTACCCTAGTCGACAAGGTGTTCTTCACAAGAAATCTGATTAGTGAATCTAGTGTACCTTTTCATACTGAATTCAGATATGTAGTCAGAATTTTTACATAAGGTACAGCTTTTTGTGACCACTACTTTTTAAAATAGGATTTTAGCGTTTTCTTTGACCTGTTATAGGTGTGTGTTTGCAATTTACGTCCTCCAACGTTAAGTCATATCGGACGATGAATGGAATGGGTGAAATGATGCTCAAATGAGTACGGGGTCCACAGAGCTTAGAGTTACCCGACATTCGTAATTCAGGATAAGGGAAAACCCCGGAAAAACCTTATCCAGGTAACTCACCGTGACCGAGATTCGAACTCGGGACCTCTTGAACGTGAGGCAGACCTGCTACCACCAAGCTACCAAGGCGGGCGACCTGTTATAGGAAACTTTACCTCATATTTAGTGATTTTATCCAAGCTTTATATAAGGGGATGATTTGTAATATGCTGAAGGACCATAAAACAAGGCTGTGCAGGTTCATTCATGTTTGGATATGTACCGACCTGTTCATCTGGCTGTGTGATGTGTCAGTGTTGAGCTGACTGTGAGTTTGCTCAGTAGTGAAACTTTTCCTTCCTTTCTTTTCGAAAGTGTATTGTGTATGCAGTGTTTTAGTGCTTTGTTTTTTCATCATGCCAAGAAAGTGTGTAAATCATGTAGACAGTTTCTGCTGCTATATTTGTGATGAGCTGACCTTCAAGTCTGTAAAGAATTGTTGTCAAATTAAATTTAAAGGGAGTCGATTAATGACACTAAACAACACTTACTTTTAAATTTTTCCGGAACATGTTTGAGACTTTGCCTCCCTCCTCGACCGGCCATCGACTGCTTCTCATTGGTGTAGTTGACAATATTTTGTCATAGGTCTCCTCTGTCAACTACACCAATGAGAACCATTCGATGGCCGGTTGAGGATGGAGGCAAAGTCTCTGAAACATGTTCCAGAAAAATTTAAAAGTAAGTGTTGTTTAGTGTCATTAATCGACTCCCTTTAAATTAAATTTATTATAACAACACTGTTTTCAACACTTCCAGGAAAGGAAGTGTTGTCAACTTTACTTGGCTGTCAGGCTGGTGATTTTGATAAGAGCTGGGCACCAAATACATGCTGTGTTTCGTGTGTTAGATTGCTGGTTTGGTGGAAAAATGGCACACATCGTATGCCATTTGCAATTCCTATGATTTGGAGGGAATCGAAGGATCATTTAAGTGATTGTTATTTCTGTTTGACAAATATAAAAGGAATCACATCTAAAACAAAACATACAATCAAGTACCCAAATTTTCAATCTGCAATAAGACCTGTCTTACACAATGAACCAGTATATGCAGATACGACCTTAGGTGATAACTCTGATTCTGACCTAAATGAAACTGAAAATGCTTCAGATGAAAACAAAAATGATTACATATGAAGCCAATACCTGATCATCAGAACATACTTTCCCAATCAGAAAGACCTTAATGACCTGATTTGGGATTTAAATCTGTCTAAACAGCAAGCTGAAGGTTTAAATTCCAGACTCAAAGGGTGGAATCTACTCCAAAAAGAAGTAAGAATATGTAGTTATCGTGGCCGCCATAGTGATTTCAAGGACTGCTTCTCTGAAGAAAATGGTATAAAGCAATGGGATGCAACACGTCCTTAATAATTCACTTCTTGGACTCTCACTTAGACTTCTTTCCCGAAAATCTTGGAGCTGTCAGCGATGAGCAAGGTGAAGGCAAGTGGAGTTCCAATATGCTAGCTGACTACTGTTGGACCAAGAAGAGAGACGTTCCAGATACAAAATGTGCCCGAAAATCACTACCTACCACTTTCTAGGTAGGTCAGAATGAGTAGTTATAATTTTGAGTTAGATAGCTAGTTACAGATGTTTATAGAATATTATAAAAGTTCAGATCAATATCACACAAAACTCCTGCCTGATGGGGAGAAACTAAAATTATATTTGAATTCAGCACAAAATACTTCTAAAAATGTTATTTTAATTCGTGTGAAAGAAAAAAGGTTCATTTTTGTCAACTAGTGTTGTTATATGATCGTGTAACAATTAGATAATGCTGTTGCCGTGAACAGATATGACACAAAATAGTTGCAGACGTTCTACAAATTTATAAATTCGGTAAACTAGGGCACAAAATGTCCAATTTGACGCTTTTGAACCCTACCATTGGTATTAAGGTGCAAGTGTAAGTCATTATAAAATACCCAGAATGTAATTTAAAGTTAAAGAACCTACCTTTGAGGTCTTCTCCATTCATCACATTTTGTTGCCATCTCCGATTCCTCGTGGCTCAATGAACCTGCTGTGGGCTACTCCGATAGTGAATTAAGAGGTCTTACTTTCGGTGTAGGGTAGGTGGGGCGTGAATAGACGATACAAGAAAAGTTATTTGATAAGGTTAATGTAGGCTAATAAGTAAGGGGCGGATTCCTATGACATGTCATTTATTGGATCTTAAAAGTAATATTTCTCATTTCTCAGATCTTTGGTCATATTTATACTTTTTCCACGATAAAGTCATCTTTTGGTCATAATTTGGGGCTGGTTCATTTGTAGTCAGCAGCCGATCTGATATACAATAAACCAACATTATGTCTGTATAAAATTAACCAGTAGCACTGTTCACTTGTTTCTCGAAGTTTCCTATAGCAGTTAGCAAACGTCCCTGCAGTTCAAAGGAGTCAACCCTGAATGTTTGAATCTCGCTTTTCACTGTTTGTTTGGTGACATATTTAATGCTTTCTTCCCTCCACTTTGCCACTCTCATCTCCATCAGCTTTCTGAAAGTTTTTGTACATTCTATTGAGACCTCAGTTTGTTGTCACCATGCGTAAAGTGCGTGTTGTGAAAGTGTAAAGTTAAGAAATTTTGTTCAACAGTTTGGGGAGAAGGTTTTTAGTGCTGACGGTGTTATTTTATGTTGTAAATATTGTAAAGTGAAAGCATCGGAGAAATAAGTGATTTCATATCACATATTGAAACCGCTAAGCATCAGAGGTGTTTATCATCAGCTTCCTCCGTCGAAAGTGGGCAGCGGCTGATGTTTGAGGCAGTTTCTTCTTCAACTGCAGCTTCTGTGGATATCTGTTCAGAATTTTGTTTGTTAAAGTTTAACTGTCAATTAATATATGATTAATAAATTCATTTAGTTATAAATTTCATATTTTTGTCCTTTTATGTCATATTTAAGCTATTTTAGGTTATAAACGCATGCAAATTTTACATTTTTAGGTTATAGAAATACGCCCCTTACTAATAAGTGAGTGAATTGAATAAGACTATTTGAACATAGAGAATAAAACTCTTTTGAATCTTAGCACGAAAAATGTTAACTGCTGAGGTATTAAATTTTCTACCTTCTGACGCATCAATGTTTTACTGCATAAAGTTACCATATTAGTAATAATAAGAGAAACGTAAATATCGTGAATTGAAAAAATAGGAAGTTTCCTGGAGATGGCCGTTGAGTACTTATGTGTATAACCTGAACATGGTTCCTAGGCTTTACTCAATGTTTACTGGCAGCACAGCGTATTCACAGAGGGAGAGCGTGCATTCGATGCGCTGTACTATTCGATGCTAGTAGGAATTTTTAGTTTCTAAACCAATAAGCAGTGAAACTTGGGTATGAATAACAAATAACATTTTTGGACAATGAACCTAATGTATGCTTTTAGAGGCAAACTGTATTGTAATTTAAATTGCTATAATCAGCTTCTCGTCATAGGAAGTCTTAGAACATCAACCTAACACAGCGTGAAGTCCGAGAAAGTCAAGTTACGGAGGTAATAATATACGGACTGTACTTTTTTCATTTTAGAGATGGAAAAACGTGATAAGAGGAAATAAATGTTCCTGGATAAAAGTCCATTTCCGGCAGCAGAGAAAGAAGCCAAAAACTGGACTCATTAGGTTGACACCAAGAGAGCAGTCCGCCAGCGTAACTTACCTCTCACGAGGCGAACACAGTTAAATCGACAAAGTAGGCAATATATCACCAGGCAGCTTTCCAAATGTGCGGCCTTCTGTTACTGGCAGCAAAATGTAGTGTTTATTCTGACAGTTTGTAAATACCTTTAGGCTTGCAGATTTGTGTCCCAAATGTCCTCCACGTTATTCATTTTGCTAAGGAAGCCGAGCCCAATGAAACATCTAAACAAAGATAAAGAACAAGCAGCTGACACAAATGTAAATAATAATCCTGAATAACACGTCTTGCAGTATATAACTTACTGTCAAGTAATGTGATAAATATTTAACAACATGAATAATTCAGCATTAGACGACTTAATGTGTAATTGTTTAAACAAGCCGCAATTATTTTATGATTGAAATGCTCACTAATCTCTTTCTGTTGAGAAAAATATTATACCGGAGACAAGGAGACAGAAATCTTAAAAAAAATTAGACATTTATGTAATGGAGTAATATATAATGGATGTAGGGTAGAGAGTATGTGCACAAATAATGAAATCAGAGATACATCATCATTATCATCATCATCATCATCATCATCATCATCATCATCATCATCATAATCATCATCATCATCATCATCATCATCATTATTATTATTATTATTATTATTATTATTATTATTATTATTATTATTATTATTATTACACCCATAGTATGAATTTAATAAGTGATGGTTCTGGCTAAATAATAGATTTCTTCTGAAACTGTTATTGGATGGAGATAGGAACTCATTTCGAAAACACATATTGCCTTTGTGCATTACGGAATAGCATTTGATAAAATAATCCGAAGGCAATCGTGTAGTAAAAGACATGCGGTTACTGGACAGACTATATTAGCGCAATTAGAGATAGTTACAAGAGAACCACAGCAATTGTCTTTAAAATGGGTTTCATATGATATGAAAGAATACATTTTCTTTGTGGTTTCCATTAAGGTTGCAGTGCCTCTCCTAGCCGATGAGGTAACTCTAAACTGGCATCATGTCATAAATTGGAAATGCACAAACACAATCCTCTTTCCTGACTATCAGTTTATGTTACAAGACGATGGAGCTAAGCTCCAAGCGGCCATCTGTGATTAAACGTATTTAAAGTGAAGACTAAAGCATTGGCACGGAAAGGGACGCTTCCTTGTAGACCTAACATAATAACTGTCACCAGCCAGTACAGCATCCATGTACCTCTAATTATTATGGGTGTGATTCATCTTTTAATACTAATGACGTGAATAAGCTTAAATTTCATCAACACCAATGCATAACTATCAGAAGAACACTACAAGATAATTCTATAATACTATAGCTACACTATCTCTGTAATATGGTAGTGGACGTACACGGCACAATTTATTTGTAAACTAGCGCCTCTGATTTTAAATGTCCAGGATGAGAAAAGATATATTCCATATAAGATAAGAAAACAAATAAGACAATGTTTGAAAGTATATTCCGCATGTAAGAAATGTTCGAAAAGCAGGATGAAGTGAAAAGCCATTCTCTAAGAATGGGTAGAAATAAGATTTCGAATATTGCCCTTAAATAAAGGAGAAGTAAGGAAATAAAAAGTCATTGTATAAGTGCTAAAAATACTCTTTCATAATTAATCTATAATATGGACAGAACTAGGATTTTTTTCACAATTTTCCAAAGTTCCTCATGTGGTCTTTGACTTCGGAAAATCTATGCGACGAGTAGACTTTTATGTTAGTTGGAGCTACCCAGCCTATGGTAACATATTTTGGATGGTGAGGTGACAATGAAAATTGCGAACGAGGGAAAATATAGCTGTTACTGTCGACTATAAACCACAATGGGCTTCGGAATTCCCTCATATGTGCTAGAGTAGAGTTGAAGGCTTCAATAGCAGCGATTCTATTGTTAATAATGGAAGCGTGAGTTACGTCGGCGCTCTAGACATAAATATTGTTTACTACAAGAGTGTTTACAAAAACCGTGATATCCGAATAAATGTGTAAACAAATACCCGACAGAGCGTTGAGGCGTATCGACCTTCAGGTGACCAACGCTGTGATCGTCTCTTATCGGATCGTATCTGCTGGATTAGAGGAGTGATATATTAGTAACTTGATGTACAGTAAGTTACGAAACACAAATAGGGCGATTGGAAGCTGCGTGTGTCTATATGATATGTTTTCTCGCGCCTGCCGACGTATGGCACATTGCTGTCCAGAAGACATGATTATATGTGAACTGGACTCACTGGACTCACCGATATGCTGAGGTAAACATCTTTGTGTTGCGAATTTTTTCCGATACGCTTTCTCGCTTTGCCATGTAGTATGCTCAGTTAGGCTGAAGAGGGTTCCTTTTTCTTAACTTACATTTCTTGTTGTTTCCGTTATCCTAAATATACATAAGTACACAGCACTTTTACTTTTGTCTTAGATCAAGGATGCATTACACATCCCAGTGTCTCTTTGTAGGATATGTTTAATAATATGTGTCAGTATAAACTGTTGCAGATCTTGTAAGCCTGTTATTACTATATTGGTATTATTTTCATATCCCTATAATATCGGGTTGTCTCATAAATTCGTTCGATTTTTGTTAGGTGTTTACGACTATGAACTCCTGAGAACACTGCATGCCCCTATTACTTTCACGTCAAAGAAGTTGCCTAACAATATGGGGTTTGTTTACAAATACAATAATTGAAAAGAATGCTATGAACACAATCCACAGCGACCTCACGGCCAAAGGTAAACTTATGTAAGAATTGGTAAGAATTGGTAACCAAACTTCAGTACGAGTTTGTGGATGTAACAGTGTGGAGTTGTAACTTGTGAATGTTAATATGGAAGGCAAGAAGGAACATTTTCGATATTTAATGCTGTTTTATTACCGTAAGGGTAAAACCGCCTCACAAACTCAACGGAAAATTTGTGCTGTTTATGGAGAAGATGCAGTGACGGATCGGGCATGTCAAAAATGGTTACTCGATTTCGAGCTGGGAACTTCTCTGTGATAGAAAAACCTCGTTCTGGGCGACCTGTGGTTACAGATGAGGAAAGGATAAAGGACATGATTACGAACAACCCCAGAATAACAACTCGGGAGGTAGGTCAGGAGCTAAACATATCTCATGCAACTGTAGCCAGGCCCCTAAAGAAACTTGGTTACGTAAATCTTCGGGATGAATGGGTTCCGCACGAACTGAGTGAACAAAATTTAGTTCAGCGCGTTTCCATCTGTGACGCATTGATAAGACGCAATGAAACTGCCCCTTTTCTGAAACAGCTGGTTACAGGAAACGAAAAGTGGATTGTGCACAACAACGCCCGAAAGAGAAAATCATGGCGTAAGAAAGGGGAACCACCACTCCCAATTCCTAAACCAGGTCTTCATCCTGAGAATATTATTCTGTACATTTGGTGGGACTGGAAAGGAGTTATTTATTACGAATTTCTTCCTCCTGGGCAGACCATCAATTCAGAGAAGTACTGTTCTCAGTTGGATCATCTGAAGGTTGCCCTAGGAGAGAAAAGGCCAGAATTAGCGTCTAATGGTGGAGTCGTCTTTCATGAAGACAATGCCAAACCACACACTTCTATGGTAACTCGTCAGAAATTACGGGATTTCGACTGGGATGTGTTACCTCACCCGCCTTATTCTCCAGACATTGCCCCATCCGACTATCATTTAATTCGATCCCTGCAAAACATCCTTAATGGCAAATGCCTTACTTCCTTGGACGATTGCAGACTCGCCGCAGAACAGCTCGTCAACCAGAAAACTGCAAGGTTTTGGAAAAATGGAATTGATAAGCTTTCTGAGAAATGGAGATATGTTATTATAATAATGGTGCATACTGCACAAAATAAAGTTTGTTTTGAAAAGTTCATTGTCTTGTTTACTTTCGATGACCTTGCGTATGTAAACAGATTACCCCTAGATAATTAGGCAACTTCGTTGCCGTAGTTGCTATGCGGGCATACAGTGCAGGCGTTCTTTGTCGTAAACACGTAACAAGAATCGAACGAATTTATGAGACAAACCAATACACACATAAGTAGTTGATTAGCTGCATACATGAATGAGACTTCTACCAACTAAATCGTATATTATTTATTATTTTTGAAGAACCTCGTGCATTTTAGACTGTTTGAAACTGTGGTGACATCGATGTCTTTTTCATTATTATTGCTATGCTCTGTAATGATTTTGATTAAATAAAGTATAAGGAAGTAGTAAAGATGGAGTGAAACGTTCCCGTATCTTTGTATTCATTGAGTTATTTAACACACGCATTATAAACCAGATATTGATATTACAAAATTCCAATGTACTTCAGAAACCACAAAATTTAATCGAAGAGAAAAAAGTACTTTACTGCGAAGGAAAACCATCCCCTAATCGTATTATATATGTATCAAAAGTATACTGAGTGAGCAAAATATATAGAACAATGCTTGTCATCTCGCTGTTGGAACCCTATGAAGTGATACTTTTTAGAAAAGCTGTAAGATATCAAGATGCCCTCACATTACTAGGATTACAAGTAAAGGGTGTGAACCTTTTGTAGTTCCAACATTTCTTTTTTCTTCACTTCTCCAGTCTTAGAATGTACAAACAAATACGCTTTCAAAAAGCAATCTGAATTTATTAAGACCTTACTGCATGTGTACTGAGCAAAGGAAAACGCATCATTATTTCAAATTGAGTAGGTTTTGAATTAAACAGTACAGTAGGATACTTCAATATGTGACTTTGAATTAAACACATACACACGAAAGCTAAGCTAATAAGGACAACAATGTCTTACTTCGTTGTAAAATCTTTCTGAGAGTAAACAGTCTTGGTACAACTTACGAAAGACAATGAACTGAAATACTAATGATGATCGAATGTGGTAATAGGAGGATCCAAGAAGATGTTTGTGTCTTGTTTAAAGAAATACATGCAGAAGGAAGGATTATTCATTCTACGATAAGCATAATTTTGAAAAAATTCAGTCACACTGGAAGTGTTAAAATTAAGGCAAAATGGTGTTAAAAATGACAGTTAAAAAGTATCGATCTGTGCTCTCCAAGATCTGAGGTTAAAGAAAGAAAATAAAAACAAGAAAAAATATGTTGCTATTAAAAATATCATGCCCTATTCACAATCATAGTAATATGAAAACATGTTGATATCTTACAGCTTTTCTAAAAAGTAGCACTTCACAAAACTATAACAAGGTCACAAGCTTTGTTCCATACCTTTTAATCACCCGTATGTTAGTAATTGTTAACGCGACAAAGAGAATGGAAAGTGACACCGAAAATACTTCTTAATAAAGTAGACACACCATATAGGTAGATGAATTTCAGCATGAAAAGGCTGGTAAATATACCTTTGCCATATCATCAAACCTTCGGTGGCACTAGAGAAAGTTGGACATTTGAATGTGTTATTGTCTGACAGTATTTTCAACTTTATAAGAAAATAAGTGACAAATAAGATGCCAAATACAGACTGACGATTCGAATGCCTGTATAAACCTAAGAATTGACATATGGAATTATTTCAAACTTGATAGGAGGCTCTGGATACAAAATACTATTTAATACCTGTTAGCATTCGTAGCCAGTCTCAGAGTAACGAATAGGTGTAAGTACGAACTACTGCAGACACAATAATTTCTTTACAAAACTTTTCTCTTCTAAGTTTTGTAAATATTAGGTTTATCATCTGTAATAATTTCTTCTATTTTTATTATCATACTCCAATATCATTGTTTAAGTAAACTTCCGCGGCTTATGTTAAAACCATGTAATTAATTCTAGCATAAATAACAGATTTCTACATGAAATACAATTTAATATCAGGTACTCAAGCATCTAGTCACGTGTTTTATTTGTTATAATGCATTCAATACATTAATTCATTAAAATTATCCGCTTATAAACACGATGGCTTAATACAACTATCTTAGTAATGCTTATGATTTGGATTATGGTACTAGTATCATATATACAAGGTACAAACTTCAACACTACTTCTATAGACTGTTCTTGCTCTTACAGAAGACAGTCGCATATTATTTGGTAACTAGTTATGTGAACGATGTGTGATGCTGTGTTCCTTATACATTGAAGTTATTTTAATGTTACTTGCAGTAGTCTTAAAATGTTTATAATTATATTCCTGTTAATAAGCTCCCAAGATGTTCCATATTTAATACTTCTGTATTTACATACCCCATTGATTTGTCTGCGTTATGTATTTCTTTTCCCCATTTTTTGTTATAATTTACAGTGTATTTCCTAATGTATAAATTGCACACGCTGTTATAATTGGAGCAAGGCCCTTAAAATCATATCCAAATAATTTATATATACACACAAAATATATATATAGGCTTTGTTCAAAACATACTTGTATTTTCTAAACTAAAATTTTGGTACCACTTTGAACATATGCAGTTCTATTAGTTTTACAGGCAATGGTAACTTCCCTTGCGGGTTGCTAAGAGGAAGATGTAAAAAGACTTCCTGAAGTGTGATATTTTAATGACGTCTTCACACACACTCACGCATATACACCCACACATACACAACACACATCCAATTTCTTTTCGGACATACTATATTCATCCAGAAGATTCCAACTCTCAATTTTGTACGTTGACATTTAAGGACCTTTTTAATGGTTCAGGCAATGCTCCATCTGTATAATAGTTTTATTTGTTTAATAATAATAGTAATAATAATAATAGTAATAATAGTAATAATAATAATAATAATAATAATAATAATAATAATAATAATAATAATAATAATAATAATAATAATAATAATAATAATAATAATAATAATAATAATAATAATAATAATAATAATAATAATAATAATAATAATAATAATAATAATAATAATAATAATAATAATAATAATAATAATAATAATAATAATAATAATAATAATAATAATAATAATAATAATAATAATAATAATAATAATAATAATAATAATAATAATAATAATAATAATAATAATAATAATAATAATAATAATAATAATAATAATAATAATAATAATAATAATAATAATAATAATAATAATAATAATAATAATAATAATAATAATAATAATAATAATAATAATAATAATAATAATAATAATAATAATAATAATAATAATAATAATAATAATAATAATAATAATAATAATAATAATAATAATAATAATAATAATAATAATAATAATAATAATAATAATAATAATAATAATAATAATAATAATAATAATAATAATAATAATAATAATAATAATAATAATAATAATAATAATAATAATAATAATAATAATAATAATAATAATAATAATAATAATAATAATAATAATAATAATAATAATAATAATAATAATAATAATAATAATAATAATAATAATAATAATAATAATAATAATAATAATAATAATAATAATAATAATAATAATAATAATAATAATAATAATAATAATAATAATAATAATAATAATAATAATAATAATAATAATAATAATAATAATAATAATAATAATAATAATAATAATAATAATCTAAGGTTGCTTGAATAAAGAACCAATGAAGCTAACGTGTATTATCCATCTGTTGGCTGCGGAGCATGGATTAAGCAATAGAAATGCTCGTTCGTGCTCTGCTGCATGTTATTTCACACATTCCATTCAGTACTCCTTTAACTAACTTCATCAACAATTAGTACATACTCGTTTAACTGCTGCTGTGCCAAGGGCTCAATTTTCTTTGTCCAAACCGCAAAAGATGGTGCAGGCAGCAGCCGTTGGGATTCACTTTCAAAAGGTCGTGGATTCGATTACTTCGGCTTGACTTCCTCCCATATTGTTTTACAGATTTACCCGGGTCAATTTGCGAATGCCTCATCTCCAAAATTTTATAATCTCCCGTTTCGCCTCACTTCTCACTTTGCTTCATCCTTCATCTGTTTGGTTGTTTCAGAAATGTAACGTCTCGACATGGAAAAGGGTGTCGTTTCCGGAAAACAAGACCATCACTATTCCTCATGTGCACAAACAGCTTGAAATACCACCCTCTACTCTATCGGGGCTCCCGTCAGCGAGGGATCCCCAAAGATATTAAACGCCTATGAGCCCCGAAGTGCCTAACTAGTACTCCAAGTTTCTCCAATAACATGTCATAACATCTGTTGTGGTTTTATCATTTCCACATCATTATCTTATATGAAACCTTCAAACCGATATACGATCATGACTTGAATTGAGCAGGGGTATGTGGTAAACAAACCTATAGAAACAATTCAGACGTTTTGCGTCTTGGGAGACCCACCTCCATCCCGGAAATCCAAACTGACATCTCAAGTTCCTGATGCTTTACTTGTCGTTAATACAATATATGGTATTTATTAAACTAATGATGTATAGTGGTATCGCGTATAATATTTATCTCAACTTTCTGTTTGAACAAATATGTACAACTAATGACGGACAGTGACTACACATACGTCTGTTCTAAAAGTATTACGAATTTTGTATTTGTTCAAAACACACTTATTTATTCAAAAAATGTATATTTTATCCCCTCCAAAGTAATGTCCACCAGATGCTATACGCTTGTGCCAACCTTTTTTCCAATCCTTGAAGCACTTTAATTTTAATTTTTTTCGTGAACTTGTTCAGCTCCTCCTTCGATGCCGTCTTTATTTCCTCAATTGTGGCATAGGTTCGTCCTTCCATGGAGTTTTTTAGTTTTGGAAACATAAAAAAGTCACAGGGGGCCAGATTTGGGGAGTACGGTGGCTGCGGCATCTTAAGGTGTTGCTTTGGCCAAACAAGCAACGAAGTGTGAGCAGGGGCGTTATCATGGTGCAAAAGCCAATTTTTATTCTTCCACAAAACCAAGCGTTTCTGGCAGATTGCTTCGCGCAATTTTCACATAACTTGCATGTAATATTTCTTATTGGCCGTTCTATCCTGTGACAAGAACTCACGATAACCCTGCAATCGGAGAAAACTGTAAGCAAAACCTTCACATTCAACCGAACTCGGCGCGCTTTTTTCGGTCTCGGCTCGTGTTGCAGCATCCATTGAAATGTCTGAGTTTTAGTTTGCACGTCATAACCACAAGCCCATGATTCGCCACCAGTTGTGACCCTCTGGAGCAAATTTGGATCATCGCGGACAGAGTTCAACAGTTCAACAGTTCATGCGATGGTGCTTTGTTCGAAATTGAGCAACTTTGGTACGAATTTTGCGGCGACATTCCGGGACGATTATAAGGTTTCTGGGTTCGATTGATCGTATGTGTCGCTCCATGGAATTGGGGCCCCACTCCTCGACTGGTTGGTCCTTCGCGGCTACTAGATGGCTAAGGTCCTCGAGTGCATCCCGATGGAAATTCAGGTGCTGTACTCTGGGTTTATGGTCGTCACTAAAAGATAGTTTGGAATCTGCTAATTGGTGATGCTGCGGGAGACTGCCTCCTAATCGTGAATCCTTCCGTTATCCGGGAAACGCGGTATGGGTTCCTGATATATGTTTCGGACATGGTCCGCAGGTGAAGCTGTTCGTGTCCCTTTCCCTGAGAAATGTCCTCCTGGTCCTTGATCTTGGTACCCATGACAATTTCTTTGAAGGGTAGGGGATCCTTGGTTTTCATTGTAGGGCCTTTTCTAAAGAAGCGAGGAGATCCATAAATTGAGTGTAAGAAGTAACTCCGGCTAATCGAATAAAATTCCTTATCTAAGGAGGTTAATGACCTTTCATCAATTACATCATGTTCCTTGCAAACTTTTGGACTATAGGAGCTGGCTATGTATAATAGTGCGAAGAAAATACTCCTGAATTGAGAGGCCGCTTGGCACGTCATAATCCCGACAGAATCTCCTGGAGTATGGCGGTTTGCCTATGTATTCCCCACTATAGTGGGCTAAAAATGCCAGTTTGAAAGTGCTATACGTAGTCTGACAATCAACTACAAGTCTTGCTCAATCGGAAGCTCTGCTTCGCAATTGTTTCTTCACTATAGGCGTCCTTAAAATTTCCAGTATTTGAATAGGTAGAGTCAAATTGAAAAAGTCATTGCCAGGGATTTGAATCACGGATCTCCCAGTCTCACTCCGGTTGCATTTAACCATTGAACTACTATAGCCAGCATGCCAGCATGACATTAAATTCCCAACTGACTTGTATTTTCCCGGTAAACAACTATGGGCTCTCATATACAATGTGATACGCAACTTTTGTGGCGACTTATTATGGTGTACGTACTTAAGTCCTGGGCTTCATAGTTACCACGGTTAGGTAAATCGATGGAACTTAAGTGTTCCTCCACACTAGCCGTGTGTAATCGACGCTTTTGAATAGGCAGAGTCAAACTGAAAAATTCAGTGCCATAGCCGAAATTTAAACAATGGATCTCCCTGTCTGCGTTCGGCTGCTCTTAACCATTGCACTACTATGGCCAACCTGCCAGCATTATATTCTCCAATTGACTCGTATTTTTTCGGTAAACCACTATAGGTTCTCACGGAGACTGGGAGATCCGTGGTTCAAATCCCGGCTAGGTAATTGAATTTTTCAATTTGACCCTTATCTATTCAAAATCATCGTCTACATACGGTTAGTGAAGAAGAACGATTAATTTCTATTTACGGTATTTATTTTAGTAGAAAATATTAGTCCAGTTTACGAATGAAGGAAAGAGGACATTCATGTTTTGTGTCGCTGAAGGAAGGTACCGTGAGTTCAGGAGGGATTGAGGGGATTGCCAGACGAAGAGCGACTTATTCCAAAGTCGTTCACAAATGGAATATTAATAGTTTCGCTATTGTTGCTTGTAGAACTACTTTGGGTGTTGCTGAATTCATTTTCTATGGTAGGTGTGTGTGATACATTATCAATTACGCGATTTGTGCTAGCAGTGTTGGCCATATTGGAAGTCTGTGAAATTTGTGTAACAGCAATGTTACTGCTGGGTTTAAGGGTATTGTTAACACTTTCATTCAATAAATTCATTTCCCTTTCAAAACTTTAACTTTTATTTTCAAGACCTTCCAAACTCACCTCAGTACTCGCAATTTGTAGACTGACTGGCAGAGCGAGCGTCTTTACCCCTTCAATGTCTTTGTTTACTGATGTAATTGCTGTCTCTATTACTTTATGGCGGTGGCTTTGAGCTCTTAAAACTATTTCTTTGTTCTGTTGAGCAATCCCCAGTGCCCTGTTTTCCGTATCTTGGTTGAAATTTTGACAATTTTATTTTGTTTGTTCTATTTCTGTGGTTCCCTCTGAAATTCGCGATTGCTCTCACATAACAATTCTCTGAGCTATTGTGTTTGAGTGGAAAGTTTCCCATCTAATTTTCCAGTTACCGGGGATAGTTTGTTTAATTTTTCACTCATTGCTTTATTTTTATTTTCCATTTTAATTTCTAAAGTTGTACTTTCCCCGCCTAGCTTTACCTCAAGTTATTCTGTAATAATTAATATTTAAAAATATTCTGGAATTAGTTTGATATTAAAATGATATCATAAATATTGGACAAAAATAAGAATTCCTGAAGAATATAAAATAGGAAAAATAGTATTACTATTTTTAGAAGAAAGGTGATAGAACTAAGCCTGACAATTAATGAGGAATTGCCCTACTATCATTCAACCTATACAATTTATACGAAGATTATAAATAATAGATTGTTGAGAACAGTAGAAACACTTTTAATGTAAAAGCAGACTGGATTTAGGTAATGAAGAAGCTGTATAGACAATGTCTTCTCCTTCAAACAAATAATTGATAAATGAAACCATTTAACTAAGGAACACATATTCTCTTTATAGATTACGAAAAGCCTTCAATAAAATAACTAGATTTAAGTTATGGGAAATCCTAGAGAAAAAAGGAATATAAAAAAATTTAAATAAGTATAGTAAAAAACTTATCTGCAGAAAAAAAATCACAATAAATAACCGCGGACCAATACTGATTTCAAAAGCGGTTAGACAAGGTTGTCCAATGTCAACCACTCTTTTATATATAGACGACATGATCAAATCATGGAAAGAGCAAACCACGGGGGAATTTATCTAAGGACAAGAACAGTAAAAACAATGGTTTTCACATATGATCAAATATTAATAGCAAAATGTAAGAATGATCTTCTAATAATGGCACATAAGTTACATCAAATAGCAAAAACGTTTAAATTAGAAATATCTAAAAGCAAAACAAAAATATGACATTTAGAAGTATTCACCCAGTTCGATCTATAATATCTCTAGAAAATAAAACTATTGAACAAATGTCAAAATTTAACTTCCTCGGGTATGAAGTATCATACATATCGGAAACAGACAACGATAAAAAATTTAATAAATTTAACGACATAAGAGGTACAATAAAAGAACCATAAAGAATAAAACAAGAAAAGATTCAATAATAGAGTTGTATAAAGCAATGGCTATCCCAGTTTTAAAGTATGGTTGAGAAACATGGACAATGGCGGCACAACATAACAGAAGTATACAAACAGCAGAAATGAAGTTCCTTAGAAACATACCTGGATATGCATAGACAAAAACCAAAATTATGAAATATGACAACAAAAAATAACGTAATTAAATAAAACAATAATAGAATACAGAGCTAAATGAAAGCACCGTTTGAATGGAATGGAAGAAAATAGAATTCCTAAAATAGTATACAATTACCAACTGCAAGGACGAAGAAATACAGGAATACCGAGGTAACGATGGAAGGAACAAGACTTTGGAGCCGAAACAGACTAAGTGGCCTAAACCGTGTTGAAGAAGAAATGTATATAAAATAACTTACCGTGGATGGAATAATGATTTTATGCAACGATAAAATGCATATTTTAAAATTTATAATGTTTAAACAAAATTCAGTAGGTACCCAATGTATAACTTCAAACGTTAATTTTATTTCCTTAGAAAGAAACTAAGCCCCTAAAATTCGTAGATAAAGCTATGAGAGGCGAAAATCCAAAATAAAGGGATTTTCATGTCTAGAGAATGATTCATTTCTAATATAATGTGTGGACAAAAGCTTAATAACATTTGAAAGTTCCGTCTAAGGTAGAATGTTCTAAATGTTGCTGGATTTAGCTTTATAAAGATTTTGTAACACAACGGTCAGAATTGACGTGAGGTAAACACTAGATAGCATAGAATTAATCGTTCTTCCACACTAGTTGTGTGTAGGCTAAGGTTTGTATAGGTAGAGACAGTCTGTTGTTCAAATCCCGGCTGTGGAATTGAATTTTTCAGTGTGACTCTACCTATCCAAACTAAATAGCATGTCATGTATAGTTTATTCTTACATATTATGATTTCTCCTTATCTAAGAGTATATATAGTGTCGCGAATCCCTTTTTTACGACCGGCGGCGTACGCGCTAAAAGGGTTCGCGCGGCTTGTTTACACAAAGGAACTGACAGGCAGAGGGCGTGGTAATAAAGAGCTTGCATAAGCAGTTTAAGATATCGTGAGATTAAGGACTTGCCGGCACGGATAAAGTTTCCCGTATAGAAAATTCTAGTGATACCTTGATTGACAGATCACAGTCGATTTGTTGTTTGTTCCAGAAATCTCTCGAATTTATCAAAGAGGTATTTAAGGGAGCGACGACTCCCTAAAAGTGAGTTGTAAAGAGGAGAGTAAACTGCTGTACAGATGTTGTAACGAGAGCTGATGTAAACAAGTGTAATCAGAAAGCTGTTGTGGTCATGGAGTGAGGCTGTATGTGGTGTCATACTCCGCTGTGAGTGTATTTCTACACAAATAAAGAATGATTTGAATTTCTGCAAATTGGACTTTTAATTCTACGTACCCACAAAGTCACCTCAATAATGTGCAGTATATCTAATTGCATATAACAGTAAGAGCATTTAAAACAGTTGGGTCTTTATCTCTACATGAAGTAATCCAATCTGGAAGAGGAAATAGCAGATACGCGCAGCATAAAAATAAAAGAAACCATGATCTCAATTGCCCTAAGTCTCCTTAACTAATATCTAGAATAAGTGTGTTGTTACTGGTAAGCTCTACAGCACAGTTCCTAGGTAAATGGATTACTCGAAGCATATGCAGAAGTCCTGTTTATAGCCCAATGGTTTGAAGTCACTACTGGCAAGCAAATTGTTCTATTTAAACCAAACCTCATATTCCTTAAAATACGAACTATAGTTGCAAAGCCGAATGTACTTAGTCCATGTTAGAAGAAGATAGACATGTATATCGTGCTACATTCCAAGGCAGTAACCCCGTTCTAAATTCATTCAACTGGATCCTATAATTTTCTTAACGTCGGCGTATTCTGAATGGAGCGCGTGTGTCTTTCCATTTTTTCCCTTCTTTTTTCTTCCATTTTTTGCCTCATATTTCTTGTTTCACCCTCGCAGTGTGGTGAAGGCTACATCGACGTGACGTTTTGAGAGCTGTGATTTAGAATCTTCTCAAGTGGGGCAGTTGTGGCCTGCAGAGTGCTGTGAGAGCCATTTGGCGGAAAGAATATAAATGACATATCCCCAGTATCTGATAGGGCATTTCAATGCAGCTCGCTTTCCAGGTCTCTCAAGTTGTTTTATGAGATATCTTCTGTAATATGCCGATGTTGTGCTAACTTTTCATTGGATATCTATTTCAATTATATTTGCAATCGCCGATATTACGTTTCAGACTCTTATATTACAATGTTAAATCTTTTAGTATTAAAATATGCATTCCTAACAATTTATACTAGGACGTATCACTAACAGCTTCCAACCTCTTATTCGTTTTACCTAATGACAGCGTTCTCATTATTGCCCGCCTCGGTAGCGTGGTGGTAGCGCGTCTGCCACACGTTCAAGGGGTCCTGAGTTCGAATCTCGGTCAGGGTGAGTTACCTGGATAAGGCTTTTTCCGGGATTTTCCCTTATCCTGAAAAACGACTGTCGGGTAACTCTAAGCTCTATGGACCTTGGGCTCATTTAGGCATCATTTCACTCATTCCATTCATCGTCCGATATGACTTAACGTTGGAGGACGTAAATTTATATATATATATATATTAAGTTCTCATAATTCAATACCTCAACTACAATTACTTGGTTAGTTTCGGATTTCCAAATATCTTCCGTGAAATACGAATTTCTGTTAATTTTAACTTTTGTAGATCACTGATATTTTTAAGTGAGTGATGAAAGAAAACCGATACTTTGTGGAGAATTTACTGTGGTGATGAAACTGTATATTAATTTTATAATACTTTTAAATTTAAGAGAAAATATCTCAAAAAGTCTTAAAACATCTATTCACCCATGAAATGAATAAAAATAGCTTTAGTTAAATATAATACAATAAATACGTAACTGAAAAGGTATCGATTTGTCTTCCAAAAATTTATATGCGATTGTTTAAATTCTGTAAAATATTGCAAGATGTTAAAATGTCAGTTCAAAAGTACCATAATTATTAACTACTTTTTACTACTAAGTTAGTAATAATGGTAATGTAATTATAACAGTAAATATACAAATACTTGCTTTACGCCTACTTCAGTTTTCTTTATATATTCCTTTCTATTCCCCATTTTTCTCCTACTCGATTATTTTGTACTCGTTTTTATTTTCCTTATTTGTTTATAGTGTTTAGTTATGCTACTACTGTATGCATCCACACATATCTGATGAACATTATAATTGGGGTTAGGATTGTTACGTTCATACAAATAAATAAATAAATACAAAATATTACGAATTTAAAATTAGTAGCTATTACTTTTGAGCAATAATTTCAAAATGCTTAGGACACAAAATTGTACCACGTGCTTTCGTATAACTGACTAAAATGTCATTCAAAATTACAGTTCTAGTAATGAATAAAAATATATACCGTAAAAAAGAGAACGCGAAGGTAGAGGACACTTACTGCTGTAAGTTCCGTAGAAACTTTGGAATTTAGTGATACGCTTCAGTTGTAGAACTTAGAGAAGAATGTGGATGTTACTCTGAACTCAGGACATTGTATAACTCGCCAGAGGCCACAGTTAACAACACTCTGTGGAAGGCAAGAATAAGCAGGGCGAGTTCACGTGAGAGCACTTACCATGCAACATCGCACTTATTTGTTCACTCTATGCTACTCGCAAGAAATATATGCGTGAAAAACATTTGTTGGACAGTGGTTTATAAAAAAATCCATTATATCATAATATTTAAGACTTGAGTATTTTAGGCTACATGTAACAAATAGCATTGCTGAAATGATTAAATACAGTACATTTTAATCGGCAAAATGCTATATTCCCTTATATTCGCTATCTTCTTACTGAGTAAATTATTACACATGCATAAATGTATAATTGGACTGAAAAAACTGATACCATAGGCGGTATTTGAACCACGGATCTCTTGCTCTCCGGGTGGTTGCTATAAACACTGAACTACCACGGCAATATGCCAGTATAACATTAAATTCTTACTCTAAGTAGCCATTTACACGGACAATAAAACCATGTTGGAATCTCTTTAAAATAACGATATACTCTACACAATTGTAAATTGTAAACATTTGGAACAAATTCCGGGGACCCAGAGAACAAAACTGTACAGTCTCTTTCGGATTAAAAGTAATGTAATTGGCTGATATGTTTGGTAAAGTGCTACCAGAAACAACGAACGGAACGAAATCTACAACAAGAAGCCTATGACAGCAATAAATGTGAAGAAAAAATGAAAAACCTCACCAAGTGGCACAGTACTAGAGAACACGAAAATATGTACTCAGATCGCCCTTCCCACAACCAGAAAAAAGATAAAAACAAAACATTCCTGTACTTCTGAATATACATCATTTTTCAATACCCATAATGAAACCAAATTCTACCTTCTTATATTTTCGACAATCCTAAGTGCTGGTGCAACGAAGAAGAACAGATGGCAGATCATCTAAATAACGACTTGAAAATTCGAGGAATTTTAAGACAATATATAGTAAGAGCTATGTTATATAAAACATATCTTTGATAGAGTGGACTTTTTACGTATATAAAACTCATATATCCTGTAAGTGTGTATATATACCGGATGCTAATGAACGACACAGAAATATTTTCAGAGCATGTGGAGATGTCCTAAACAAGTAATTTGAGAGTGGAGACTTATGATCTTTGGATTCAATTGTGAAAGTTACAGCTGTAAGTTTCTGAAGTACCAGGACGTCACTAATACCACCTGACTGAACAATATAAGAAAATGAAGAGACTTGTCGAAGCACGCTCCACGGCGCAATGCTCATGCCATTAGCTTTCGAGTCAAAATCTAGTGACTTTCAGTCTTCTTCATTTTTATGAGTTGTTTGCTTTTTATTTGCTTGTTTGTTTATTTTGTGAATATTTTGCCTAAGTTCTTAATTGCTATATAAATGTATGCATTTTACAGTGTAATTACACCTTGTCAGTGAAATTAATTTCAATTGTTTCTAACAAAGATTGAATACTACTTAATGATTTCACATGATGTACGTCTCAATGGGATGAAGTTTAAAGGTTGGAGAAATTTACATAAAATAAAAAGGAAATGAAACTATTTCCGTCACGTTTATAAGAACTCCTCGAAATGGCGACCTGCGTTTTCCATGCAAAGTTAAACAGCGGCGAACGAACGACTGCCGTACTCGGTCCAAAATTCCTTGTGTATGTGGAGTTACTTCACATACGGCTATTATTCGGGCAGTTAGGTTCTCTTCTGAGGTAAAAGGTGTTTCATACATCAGATACTTGACCCCAAAAAGTGTGTAGTAGTATTATTATACTGGCAAATCAGATTGACGTACTTAATTACGAATCACGCTACTTCTTCCTATTAGTACTTACGTATTGTCACCCGAACGTCGGAACACCCTAAAGAGCGGGCAAGCAGAAGACGGTCGGTGTTCGCCACGCCCCCTCGTTTGTCTTATAGCGGTTACAAGGGGTGGCTGGGAAAGAACATCACTGCGCCGTCTCTTTCTGTTCCACCTGTGTTCTCGAACTTACGCGGTATTTCATCTAATCTAGAACCTTCCAGATCGGCCAGCTGAGCCTATATAAGCAACAGGTCGGGCAAGAGGGGTCAGTTCTTGGCGTAAGAATGCAGTGCTAGTGTACGACGAGAAGACTGTGTGAGTGCATCGGAGGATTGTACGTAACTACGAGTGCAAGTGATTGTAACGGACGAACTGGTGAATCGTAATTGTGTGCATTACGTAATTTTGTGTAATTGGCAAGAGTTCAACTGTAAGTCGGTGGAAATAAAGAACATTGTTGAGTTTGTGTAATTGGAATTTTCATGTCACGAACCCACAAAGTCACACTGGTGTCAGGAAGCGGGACGATAACATCACCGAACATTACAACGATGGACGCGGCATTGGAAATTTTTTGGAGAAGATGATGGAAATGAAGGCCGAATTAACAGAGAAGACGGAAGCGGCAAATAACAACCAGGCCGCGGAACTGAAAGAAATGAAGACGGCAAATAACAACTTGGCCGCGAAGATGAACGAGTTAACAACAAAAACAGAAGCGGCAAATAACAACCTCACCGCCGAGTTGAAACAAATGAAGACGGCCAACGACAACATCACCAAGGAGATGGAAGAAATAAAGACCGAATTGACCACAGAAATGAGGGCAGCGAACGACAATCTGACCACGGAAATGAAGGAGATGAACGAGGTCCTCGCCGCCAAATTTGAGGAACAGTTGGCCGGCGTGAGGGATGACGTCACGAAGCTGGGCAAGCGGATGGGTAAAGTAGACGACATCTGGGAGGCCCTGGAGAATCGCTTCGGGAACCACCGCTTAGCCGCAGCATACCGCAGCCAGCTAAAGGCCAGGTCACAGCAGCCGGGAGAGACGCTGCAGAAGTTCGCCATAGCGATTGAGCAGCTGGCTAGCAAGGCCTTGGTTTACCTGCCACTGGAGTTCGTATCCCTGGAAGCCGCCTACAACTTTGTCGACGGGGTACGGGACACGGTGATTCGTCAGCGCCTAATGCTCAGCGATTATAAAAACCATCCACGAGGCAGTGACAGCGGCATTAAGGATGGAGGCGGCCAAGGTAACATCTATCCCGACGTCGAGAACGAGTAGTGTCCGCTCAGCCGGAGATAGAAGACCAGCTGAGGGACGCCGGCGTTGGGGGTGTGGACAGCCCGGACACCTGCAGAGAGACTGCCCACACCAGGAAGAGCAGCCGCAAAACGAGTAAGGGCCGTCGTGGAGAAGTGCACGTCGGCGCCATCACCACCATCCCCTCGAGTGGCACTGCGCGCCGTTAGCCGGCGTATGGATGACAGCCTCATCGCGGACGGTTGGGTAAGAGGAAAGCCGTGCCGCTTGCTGGTGGACACCGGGGCGGCCGTGACCATCATCAGACCTGACGTGGCGAAGGGTTTGCCGACAAGGAAGCCGAGCCGACCATACCAGCTTGTCACGGCATCGGGCGACACCTTGCCCGTGGAGTTGGAGGCCCTGCTGGAGCTGACCTTGGGACGGAGAGCCGTGCGTCAGTGGGTGTTCGTCGCGAAGGTGGTTGAGGAGGTGATTCTGGGACTGGAGGCCCTCAGGAGCCACGAGGCGACGGTCGACGTCGGCAAGAAGGTCCTGCAGCTCAACGGAGAAGAGGTTATACTCCGTCAACCAGAGGAGCGCCTTTGAATTTGCAGGGTCGTCTTAGACGAAGACGCGGTTGTCCCCGCGAGGAGCGAGGTGGTGGTGACGGCGCGACTGGAGGCCAAAGAACCAGGAACATGATGCTGGACCAGAAGACGCCTGTGCACGGACTATGTTTAGCCAGGGCATTGCTGCCGTGCCAAGAGGAGGTGCCAGTAGGACTGCTAAATCCAACAGACACCGATCACGACGTCCAGGACGGGACGGAGTTGGGAACGTGCGAGTCCGTGGTAAGCGTAACAGCAATCGACAAGACGCAGGAGCCGGTGCCGACGCAAAACCTGGGGCCCCGGCTAGAAGGCTTACTGGAGAGGGCGGCCGACCACCTCACCGCAGAGCAACTGGAGAGAGTTCGACTACTGCTAAGACGATACCAGCGCGTCTTCAGCCAAGGTGATAGTGACTACGGCCGCACGGACAAAGTGCTTCACCGCATCGACACCGGCGACACCCGGTACGAGACATGCAAGGGCCGGTACGAGACATGCTGGAGGACATGAGATCCAGGGGAGTGATTGAAGAGTCTGACAGCCCTTGGTGCTCCCCTGTAGTCTTGGTGACAAAGAAGAATGGCGAGCTGCGCTTCTGCGTAGACTACAGAAAGTTGAACGCAGTCACCCGAAAGGACTGTTTCCCCTTACCCCGGATTGACGACACCCTGGACACGCTAGCTGGTGCACAGTGGTACTCGACCCTGGACCTGAAGTCGGGCTATTGGCAGGCAGCTCTAGACCAAAGAGACAAGGAGAAGACCGCATTTTCGACGGGCCAAGGGCTCTGGCAGTTCACGGTTATGCCCTTTGGCCTCTGCAACGCACCAGCTACCTTCCAACGCCTCATGGAGTCAGTGATGAGAGGGCTGACTTACGATGCCTGCCTGCTATTACTGGACGACATCATCATCGTCGGGAAGACTTTTGAAGATCACCTCGAGAATCTGAGTAAGGTGCTACAGAGAATGAAGGCGACCAACTTGAGGCTGAACGCGAAGAAGTGCCAGCTCTTCCGCAAGGAAATGAACTACTTAGGCCACATAGTCTCAGCAAACGGAGTAGCCACAGACCCGGAGAAGACACAGGCTGTGAGAGATTGGCCTCGCCCAAAGGATAAGAAAGAATTGCGCAGTTTCCTGGGGCTGTGCAGTTATTACTGCCGCTTCATAAAGGGGTTCTCCAGCATCGCCAAACCCCTCACCCGCCTGACAGAGGAACACCAGCCTTATGTGTGGACGCCGAAAACGCTTTCCAGCACCTAAAGGAGACCCTTTGAAGTGTTCCAATTTTGGGTTTCCCACAACCGGGTGGCGCCTTCATTGTGGACACCGACGCCAGCGACCATTGCATTGGAGGTGTCCTATCGCAGATCCAGGACGGCCATGAGCGGGTGATAGCCTACTACAGCAAGACGCTAACCAAGGCAGAGAAGAACTACTGAGTCACCCGACGTAAATTATTGGCGGTAGTAAAGACCTTGGAGCACTTCCACAAGTACCTGTACGGTCAGCCATTCCAACTGAGGACTGACCATTCCGCCCTAACCTGGCTATTGAACTTTAAGAACCTGGAAGGCCAGACAGCCCGTTGGGTCCAGAGGCTGCAGGAGAACGGCTTCACCTCGGAGCATCGTAGAGGGAAGAGCCACGGTTACGCAGACACCATGTCCCGAAGACCCTGTCCAGAAGAGTGCGGCCAGTGCACCAGAGTGGAAGAGAAGAAGCGTGCCGCAGCAGTCCGCGTAGTTGTGGCAGTGCCTGCGGACGGCTGGGATAGCGCAGGCCTGAGGAGGGAGCAGCTGGCGGACGCATATTTGGGGCCACCCTTGAGGGAAGTGGAGGCAGGGACGAGACCAACCTGGGAGGACATCGCACCGAGGAGCGCCACCTACAATTCGTACTGGGCACAATGGGACCCGTTGAAGACCAGAGATGGCGTGCTGTTCTGGGTATGGAAATCACCCGATGGGAAGACGCAGAGAGAACAGTTGGTACTTCCACGGAGTAAGGTACCGGAAAGCTTGGAAGAAGTGCACACCGGTACTTCCGGAGGACACCTGGAAGCGAACCGAACGATTGACAAACTACGGCAGCGCTACTACTGGCTGAGACTCCGAGCAGATGCTGAGAGATGGTGCCGACAGTGTCACGTGTGCGCGGCGAGTCGTGGCCCCCAGACTAGAAGCCGGGGTCGCATGCAGCAGTACAACGTCGTAGCGCCATTCGAACGGATCGCCGTTGACATTGCTGGACCGTTCCCAGTTTCCGACCGAGGCAACAAGTACCTAATGGTGGTCGTGGACTACTTCACTAAGTGGCCGGAGGTGTATGCCATCCCAAACCAAGAGGCAAAGACAATTACAGACTGCCTCGTGGAGCAAGTTTTCTGTCGATTTGGGGTGCCGCTAAAGCTACACAGTGGCCAGGGTACCAACTTTGAGACCAACCTAATGAAGGAGGCACTACAAAGGCTTGGGGTGAACAAGACCCGCACGACGCCTCTACATCCCCAGTCGGATGGCATGGTCGAAAGGTACATCAAGACCTTAGAGGAACACCTGAGGAAGGTCGTGGCCAGCCATCAGCGAGACTGGGACGTCAAGGTGCCACTGTTCTTGCTGGCCTACCGCTCGTCTACACACGACACAACTGGGATGATGCCAGCCAGCTTAATGTTCGGCCGAGAGTTACGCCTCCCTTGTGACCTGGCTTTTGGAAGCCCTCCGGAAGCGAGACAGCCAGCGACTGAGTATGTGGAGAACTTGTTGGACCATCGCCACGACATGCACGAGATGGCTCGCCAGAACATCCAGAAGGCGAGCGACCGCATGAAGACCAGGTACGACAGGCAAGCCAACAGCCAAGATTTCCAGCAAGGTGACCTGGTCTGGTTGTACTGCCCTACCCGGACTAAGGGATGCTGCCCGAAGTTCCAGCAGTCATGGCAAGGGCCGTTGGGTGGTGAAGAGGATTAACGACGTGGTCTACCGCATCCAGAAGGTTCCCCGAGGGAAGATGTTGGTGGTACACCTGGATCGCCTGGCACGCTACGATGGTGCTGTTCGGGACGACCAGCTTTGAGGAGGGAGCAGTGTCACCCGAACGTCGGAACACCCTATAGAGCGGGCAGCAGGAGACGGTCGGCGTTCGCCACGCCCCCTCGTTTGTCTTATCGCGGTGACAAGGGGTGGCTGGGAAAAAACATCACTGCGCCGTCTCTTTCTCTTCCACCTGTGTTCTCGAACTTACGCGATATTTCATCTAATCTAGAACCTTCCAGATCGGCCAGCTGACCCTATATAAGCAACACGCCGGGCAAGAGGAGTCAGTCAGTTCTTGGCGTAAGAATGCAGTGCTAGTGTACGATGAGAAGACTGTGTGAGTGCATCGGAGGATTGTACGTAATTACGAGTGGAAGTGAAATTGTAACGGACGAACTGGTGAATCGTAATTGTGTGCATTACGTAATTCTGTGTAATTGGCAAGTGTTCAACTGTAAGTCGGTGGAAATAAAGAACATTGTTGAGTTTGTGTAATTGGACTTTTCATTTCACGAACCCACAAAGTCACAGTATTAAATAACATGAAAAGCCTGAATGACGGGAACCGAACCACTGTCCTTTGGAACACCCGAATTTTCTCTTTACGATTTTGGGACCAACAGTACAGTTACAGGAACACCAATGGTGTAGGCTACATGATGCAAGGAGGCGTTAATCGCTGTTCAGTGTCTCACTGGCAGGTGATTAGTCCGAGGAGAAATCTTTCAGGGATTAAAACTTAAAAACGCCAAGAATCGATATTTCTATGCTCTGGGAGAACTTTTAACGGCATTCTAATCCAATATTTCACCCACCTTGTTTAAATACCAACTATCAGCATCTGATGCCAATTAGGTTTAACACAGCTCCCTGCGTTATGTTTAGCCACATACCACGCAGTGCCTATCTCAACTTGCTTATATTAGTCATGTCTACGACCGTTTTATTATTTCGATGAAGTTAATTAACATCCTATATTGTGTTCATACGGGATTTCTTAATTTATCAGTTGGTGCCGTAGCACCATGGTAACATCACAGGGAGAGGATAGAGCACGAGAGCGCACCTGACTCCCTCTCAGTAGTGGATGGACCACAACTAACTGGGCATCTCTACCAAGCACTATAAGTCCCGTGGGGTATTTCCTAACATATTTGAAATAAATTGTTTCTTCGCTCCTCTAAAGGCTAATATCACATTAATTATATCGTACGTACCTTTCATACCTGTATATCCACCGTTTAGTTACACATCCCCCTTGCTAAATATGTCTTATCTAAAGGCTTTGCAGGATTAGGAGATTATAAATGTCTGTCCACCCACAGTAGAATATGACAATGTGTGTGTGCGTGTGCGTGTGTGTGTGTGTGTGTGTGTGTGCGTTTGCGCGTGTTTAAAGCATTTCAAATGAGAATTTAATGTTCAAATTGGCAATTTTAGCAGATGCATTGCTTATTTCAAAGTGAAACAGTTCGAATGCTTTCTGCAAGCATGATTTTCTGCCTTCTGTAAACATTGCAAGCAACAACAGTTCAGTGCTTTCATGATTGCAGATCACCTGGGCCAGTAAATCAGAAATTGAAGTGTGATCACATGGAAGCAAATAAGATGGTCAATACTGTGACTTTGTGGGTTCGTGAAATGAAAAGTCCAATTTCACCACTCAAAAATTTTCTTTATTTCCACCGACTTACAGTTTAGCACTTGCCAATTACACAGAATTACGTGCTGCACACAATTACAATTCACCAGTTCGTCCGTTACAATTTCACTTGTCCTCGCGATTACGTAAACCGATACACATACACAGTTACGTACAGTCTTCCGTTGCACAATCTTCTCGTTCATTAACACGTCACTGACTAACTCTTACACCAAGAACTGCGACTGTCTCCTCACTGACTCCTCATGCACGACGTGTAGCTTATATAGGGTACGCTTGCCGATCTCGAAGGTTCTCCAGTAGATGAAAGATCCCGTAATTTCGAGAACACAGGTGGAACAGAAACAGACGGCACAATGATGTTTTCTTTTTCGGCCATCGCCTGTCACCACTATAAGACAAACGAGGGGAGGGCGTGGCTAACACGGACCTCCCTTGCTGTCCGCTCCCAGCTGCTTCTAGAGGGTGTTCCAACGCTCACGTGACACTGCTCCATCCTCAAAGCTGTTCGTCTCGAACAGCACCATCGTAGCGTGCCAGGCGGTCCAGGTGCACCACCAGCATCTGCTCGGAGTCTCAGCCAGAAGTAGCGCTGCCGTAGTTTGTCAATTGTTCGGTTCGCTCCCAGGTGTCCTTCCGAAGTAACGGCGTGCATCTTCCAGGACTTCCGGGACCTTACTCCGGGGAAATACCAACTGCTCTCTCTGCGTCTTCCCATCGGGTGATTCCCATACCCGGAACAGCACGCCCTCTCTGGTCTTCAACGAGTCCCATTGGGCCCAGTACGACCTGTAGGTTGCGCTCCTCGGTGCGATGTCCTCCCAGGTTGGTCTCGTCCCTGCCTCCACTTCCCTCAAGAGTGGCCCCAAGTCTGGGTCCGCCAGCTGCTCCCTCCTCAGGCCTGCGCTATCCCAGCCTTCAGCAGGCACTGCCACAACTACTCGGACTGCTGCGGCACGCTCCTTCTCTTCCACTCTTGTGCACTGGCCGCACTCTTCTGGACAGGGTCTTCGGGACATGGCGTCTGCGTTACCGTGGCTCTTCCCTCTACGATGTTCCGAGGTGAAGTCGCACTCCTGCAGCCTCTGGACCCAACGTGCCCTCTGGCCTTCCAGGTTCTTAAAGCTCAATAGCCAGGTTAGGGCGGAATGGTCAGTCCTCCGGTGGAATGGCTGACCGTACAGGTGCTTATGGAAGTGCTCCAAGGTCTTTACTACCGCCAATAATTCTCGTCGGGTGACGCAGTAGTTCTTCTCTGCCTTGGATAGCGTCTTGCTGTAGTAGGCTATCACCCGCTCATGGCCGTCCTGGATCTGCGATAGGACACCTCTAATGCAATGGTCGCTAGCGTCGGTGTCCACCATGAAGGCGCCACCTGGTTGTGGGAGAGCCAAAATTGGAGCACTGCACAGGGTTTCCTTCAGGTGCTGGAAAGCGTTTTCGGCGCCCTCTGTCCACACATAAGGCCGGTGTTCCTCCATCAGGCGGGTGAGGGGTTTTGCGATGTTGTCGGCCTTTTCCTCTAAATCATTAAGGCGGTCGTCTACTTGACCCATCCGCTTGCCCAGATTCGTGACGTCATCCCTCACGCCGGCCAACCGTTCCTCAAACTTGGCGGCGAGGACCTCGTTCGCAACCTTCATTTCTTCCATCTTCTCCGTGAGGTTACCGTTAGCCGTCATCATTTCTTCCAGCTTTGCGGCCAGGTTGTTATATGCCGCTTCTATTTTTGTTGTTAATTCGGCCCTCATTTCTTCCATCTTCCCGGTGATGTTGTTAACCGTCTTCATTAGTTTCAGTTCCGCGGCCAGGTTGTTATTTGTAAGTCTCCAGCTTAGCGGCCAGGCTGTTATTTGCCGCTTCCGTTTTTGTTGTTAATTCGGCCTTCATTTCTTCCATCTTCTCGGTGATGTTGCCGTTGGCCGTCTTCATTTCTGTCAGTTCCGCCTTCATTTCCATCATCTTCTCCAAAATCTTTTTCAATGCCGCGTCCATGGCTGTAATGTTCGGTGCTGTTGTCTTCCCGCTTCCTGATACCAGTGTGATTTTGTGGGTTCGTGAAATGAAAAGTCCAATTTCACCACTCAAAAATTTTCTTTATTTCCACCGACTTACAGTTTAGCACTTGCCAATTACACAGAATTACGTGCTGCACACAATTACAATTCAACAGTTCGTCCGTTACAATTTCACTTGTCCTCGCGATTACGTAAACTCCGATACACATACGCAGTTACGTACAGTCTTCCGTTGCACAATCTTCTCGTTCATTAACACGTCACTGACTAACTCTTACACCAAGAACTGCGACTGTCTCCTCACTGACTCCTCGTGCACGACGTGTAGCTTATATAGGGTACGCTTGCCGATCTCGAAGGTTCTCCAGTAGATGAAAGATCCCGTAATTTCGAGAACACAGGTGGAACAGAAACAGACGGCACAATGATGTTTTTTTTCGGCCATCGCCTGTCACCACTATAAGACAAACGAGGGGAGGGCGTGGCTAACACGGACCTCCCTTGCTGTCCGTTCCCAGCTGCTTCTATAGGGTATTCCAACGCTCGCGTGACAATACTGACAGGCGTTGTTTGATTTTTTTAAAAATATCAAGTAGTAAAATATTAGGTAATGTATATGTTTCAAAACTATTAGAGGAAGAAAAAAGAAATTAACGCACTGAAAAGGGTGCTCATTACGGACACAATTACCCAAATATCTGTAACTTCAGAAGATTCAAAAGGCCTATGTTATAAATTGTTATTAGTAATGAGGGACTAATGTAGTAGTTGTCTATAAATATTTAACCTAGTTATTCTTTCCTAGTATTCGGCAAATACAAGACATTATAAAGCTTCTATATTTTAAAAACGTTAATATAACACCATGATGTCTTATACAGTAATAGGTATGTTCCTAATAAAGTGGAAAAGGGGGAAAAAGAAACTTACTCGCTCACAGAGTTAGCCAGTCATTCATCTCCCATTCACTTACACAAACACACATCATCGAACACTAACAAACACTGAAAACACGTGCACCAGATCTCATACAAAAATAAACACACAGACACTCGCACACTCACAAATGAGCAGTCTCACATACTCTCGCAAATACACGCACTCACAAACGCTGACTTTCATACCGTTAAAATTTACATGTTCAAAGAAGGAATCAATGGAACAAAGCTACAAATAAAATAAACAGTGGGAAGTCAGAAATACGGCTTGAGTTCGGAAAATTCGGTGTAGTAAAGGGAGTGTTGATTTGAAATTTAGACTGTCTGGATGAAGTCTCGGCCAGGGTGAACTGGTATCCTGTAGCCGCACCCACCGTCCCCAGGTAATTTACATCAAGGGAAGCGCGAGGTGCCTCAGAGGGTATTTTGATACTCTAAATTATTTTAAAGCTTCGATGAAGTGTATTCACATTCGGCGAGTGGTTTCTTAACTTATAAAAACTTTCAGACATCCAGGTAGCTAGTAACGCTGACACAAAATGGTTATACGAGTTATCTTAAGAAGAACCCTGAGAAAAAAAAGAAGTTCTTTCTACTACCACTGCACCAACTCCATAGTCATTCGCAGAAGACAGAGATGCTCGTCGAGGTGGACCCTGAGATCATTGCGCCTTCTCAGCCACAACATCGACGAGCACGGCGAAAGTCAAAAAATTGCCCGCCCTCGTAGCCATGGTCGTTAGAACGTATGTCTCTAGCGTTCCGCCGCGTAGAGGGTCGCGGGTTCGAGTCCCGCCCTGGGCATGGGTGTTTATGTGTATAGTGTATATGTGTGAAACTACAGAAAACAGATAGGTAATTAAACGGAAAAAATAAAAGCGGTTAAATAAGAAAAAAGTATATCTATATACATAGATATACATTTTTTAATAATATAAAAAAATAAATCATCGCTTCGAGACCTTCAAGAGAACGCGATCACATGAACACCAACGCCACAAAATAAGAAGCATCCTTTACATATTATACCTAAGTATGAAGAGATTATCGTTGTTGTTAAGAAGTTGTTGACTTGAAAAGGATAAGAAAACATTTTGCTTTTCTTTCTGAACTGTTTCCTTATAAGGCATCAAGAACACAGTTGTAGCAGTAAATGACTACAGATACTATTTTGGTGTTTATAACTTAGCAATGTTGTAATTAGCTGCTAATAGTGAGTTGAATGACATATTTTAATGAAACAGACATTGAGAGTTCATACAAAGCACATGTTAAGTATTAAAGTGCAATTTTTACGATTGTATTACAGACATGCATAATTAAATAGTAAGGATGAAAGATGCTCATGTTTTTGTCTTTGTGGGCTTACTGAATGACCTCCATACAAATAGCAGATTACTATCAAAGCAATAAAAAGAGGATACGGAAAGTAATTAAAAACACTTTCTGAACAAGCTGTTCCAAAGTGTACTGCGGTCCAGAAACTTCCCGAGATCCTCTAGAGCTCTAAAACTAAAAATTGATTTTTTATGGTCGATACTGCGTTTCTCTTCCTTCTTTTACTTCCTTGTCCCTTAGGAGACATTCTGCCATCCAACACGGTATCTTGGTGATGAACACTGTTGTCAACAGATGTAGGCATGTACTGCGTGTATATACACCGTTGTAAAGTAGCTCAAGAATTTAATTAATTACTCCACCTCCCATTGTTGACTACCTGAAATACTAAATATTAATTTAAATTATTTGTAATAATAGTATATTTAAGTTATGATATGCAATAAAATGTATATGGTAAAACTAACAGTTAAAATATCTGTGAAAGGTTCATTTGATTTAAGTTACATCATGGTTACATCATTTATTCAGGATGGATGATCAGCCCGATGCCTGATATAATAGTGATAGAAGTGGATGACAGAATAAGAGCGAGATGAACTAATTGGGAAGATGATGATGGAGCAAATGGTGGAATGCTGGTGGGGAAAACCGGAGGGCCTGGAGAAAACCCAACCCAGCGCCGTAATGTCCTACCAAATCTCACTTTGCGGTCCCCTAGGAAGGATCGAAGTGGGCCGCATTGGTGAGAGCCAGACGGTCCAACTACTCAGCCACGGCGCGGCCCTAAAGTTAAGTCAATGGGCACATTTCCTTTTTTTTTTTCTGCTGGGGTTTTAGTAGAAACTGTTGTAAATAGTTGTGTCTAGTTAGAATTAGCGCAAATCCTTCATCAAGAAATTTTCATAATGGAGATGCTTAAGAAGCTGGTTGATGTTTCAATCTGATTTGCTCCTGTTGCAAAGGGTAGTGCTGGAATGGAGTAACTGAGTGTGTGGTGTTTTGGGGCCCGTCGACAGTGAGGTCATTTGGGCCCGTGCTGGAATGGAGGATGTGAGTATTTGTAATTTCTAATATATCTTCCCTGCTGGCAGGGTTGCGAACCTGTTTGTTGAAACATGTAGGTCTACTGCGGAGACTTCTAGGACTCGCAGATGCCGTATTTCTGGCAGTTCGGCACGCACTAAGGTTCAATTATGCATCATTGAACGTCCTGGATTGCAAACAAGCGCATGTCTAAATAGATGTGTGGTTCTGCCTTGATCTCGGCGTTGATCGTATGGAGGTCGGCACCAACTGCAGCTCCTCTCTGCCAGCCCGCCTCGGTGGCGTGGTGGTAGAGTGTCTGCCTCACGTTCAAGAGGTCCCGAGTTCGAATCTCGGTCAGGGTGAGCTACCTGGATAAGGTTTTTTTCGGGGTTTTCCCTTATCCTGAAAGACGAATGTCAGGTAACTCTAAGCTCTATGGACCCCGGGCTCATTTGAGCATCATTTCACCCATTTCATACATAGTCCGATATGACTTAACGTTGGAGGACGTAAATTAAAAAAAAATCCTCTCTGCCAGCGATGAATAACATGAACACTTGGTACGCTTGCTTCTGCCTGTGCCGTCACGGCAGCTTTGGGAAGTATTATACCATAGTATGTATAGTAAGGGGCGCACATGCACTGGCGTCGTATTTTACGTGCACAGCTCTAGATAATCTACATATGAATATGTAACCTTGAGCAACGTCTTCAAATAGCAAATTGCCTTCCTACAAACCCACAATCGTCCCCCCATACGCCTTCGCCATCTTCGTGTCAGGTACATCGAAGGGAAACAGACTCAAATGCCTATTTTATATTAAAGCTATTCATTGGAAAACTGGAACACTTAGAATTAAGAAAGAAATTACTAAGGAATAAATCGAAGTTCTAGGTTGAATAGGTTCCCAGATGATGCAGCCAAGTAGTTTTCATTAGCAAAACGTAGCTCATTTAAAAATGTCTTGGGTATTGAAATTTTTCAGACACGAATGATGGTGACATTTTTTGATATTTCAATAAAGTGAAAATAAATGGAAGTATTTAACTGAACTTGATTTGTAGAGATATGAATTCTTGCTTTTACATTCCGCCAATTGCTCCACCATCATATTTCCTATCAATCATGTCGCCCTCATATATATCTGCCACTTCCTTCACCTTCACACCAGACATTGGGCTGATCACCTATCCTGGTTCACTATCGCATCCAAAGCTTCGGTTCTTCAGACCCGACCTTAAAAATGGGATAGAGGAACAAGAATTCCCCAATACCAAGATAGTGGCACAACTAGGAAAGTTAAAGAAAATGAAGGAGGAGTAGAATTGTTTTATGAAGTTCTTGATGTTAAAATTCCTTTCCTTTTTCTCTCGGTCTATATTGTTTGTTTATGAGCCAATGAATAAAACGATCATAAAGAATATAGATATTTGAATCTTTAGATAGTAAGTCTGAGATTATGAAAATTTACATATGAATAAAAGAAAAACTGAAGAGCAAGGAGTAAATATCATACGTAGAAATGCAAAACAGGGAAGGGGCAGGAACAAAATTGAGAAGTGGCTGGAAAAAGTGGATTTAATAAAGAGTTCATAGGTGACTTAAACATGTCTCAAAAGCACCGGACACTTCGCCGTTATCACTTAATAATCCCGTTGCGAGGTTTTTAACACACCCACTGCTTGGTCGAACAAGTAAACTAGAACGCTCCGTACACAAGCTCCCTGCTATGCATGGAGAAATTGGAGAAAATGCACCTGAGGCATATATGGAATCATGTGTACCACTACAGGTGCAGCTGAAAAGAAAGCGATGTCTGTCAGCAAAGCAGAACATCAGAGATGCAGCAATGGAGAAAGTTTCTTGCATGAAAACACAGCAGCGGCTGTAGGAAGACATCCTGTCACAAAGCGTCTGGTCAGTGTGTTAATTGATGCGGGTCCGTGTGTGGCTAAGATGCGGAGCAGCACTTAATTGCGTGAACTGGAAGATCCCAGTCAAACGTCATGAAATTTACCAGTAGCCGCATGGTTCCGCTTCAGACTTTAGAAGTGTTGATGCTAATTGTAACGTTCAACAGGAAGAGAGTATTCATAATGAACAAGCGATAACTAACTGTTTATGTTGCTTTGCCAATTTACCGCGTGAATTAAGCTGTTCCTTTAAACATTAACCATTTATTCTGCATTGCTGACAAGATTAGCTGCTTTGTTGTACAATATTACTCGAATTTCATATAAGATATGATAATATAATTCATTTATTCTATTTGGAAGTATTCCTTTTCTTTACACGTTCCTCATTTCTATGTGAGGAATTATCCAAATTAACAACTTTGAGATCCACAGAGACGATAAAAGAAGTAACGAATTAGAGCCCGGAACAGAATGGAGTGGCGATGACAACATATATTTTGAGATAAGGGTTGAGGGATTAACGGTACAAAGGCTAACAGCTGTGTTATTCCTGTTTAGCTCCAAGTGTTTGAACACGCCACCTACAATGTGTGTAATTATAGAGTCAAAAAAGCACTTATTTGTCCCACTGAAGGTATTATTTGCTTCAACGAGTCACGTAAGTGTACATTGACTCAAAATGCTAATTGGAAACGTCATCATACCCCTTTAATATATCCTGTTTTCATTTTTAACTTAATCATAACAGTTGTTTAACATATTTTTCTCGTAAAATATTCTGTAGTGCATCAGCAACGGTTTTACTATTGAGGGAGATAATTTTAAAATGTATAACCTTATGGCGAAAGCTGTAAATTGTGAAAAAAAAACTTCCAAGCAAAATTCAAATTACAAGTTTAATTTACGGTTAATGCCATTAAGAACTGGGATAACCTTTCGTTAAAAGCATTTGTGGCCTAGCAGCGATTTGAAGCCAAATATTTTTCTAAGAAACTGTTTCAAAAGACCATTAAAATGACTTCTAGAATCTAGCAATCTGTTTAATGCTTAAACGCTATATTGTAAGCTCAAAATGTGTATGAGATATAGCAATGTAGTGAATGAACTTACAAAATGTTACAGTGTGCACTTCGGCCGAAGAAGCAACAGAGCGAGTTTCACAACTTCGTTCCACAGGCAATATATCAAATTATAACATCATTACTCTCTTAAAATTTATAATGCAGGTAGTAAAAGTACAATGTGTTTCCATGTGGCTGACAATTGAATGCTGTTTGAGAAGATAATGACTATGCATCAAGTCCAGTCGCTTATAAACTATATACATTAAAAAAATCACCTATGTGATACCATTGACGTTTGGCTTTCAGCTATACCTTATAACTTTTGAATGTTGCTTTGCTGTTCCTTTTCTCTCTATATGCTCACTTATTTATCTCATTCTGTTTTTATATCTCTATACATATATTGTCGCGTACCTGGGTTTGGTACACGCAGAGGGTTGCAACTCAGAGGTTTAGAGCATTTCTATGTTTTACATCGGTACAAATAACCGTAATAAGTGATTGGTAAGTGTTCTTTATTACCTTATTTACCCATAGAAAATACACCGAGAGGTTACTCTAACACAATAAATATATTAGTCAACTGAGATATTACAATTTAGCTTTGCTTACCTGGGATGATGTCAGACGAGTTGAGCTCTCTTCATACTCATCTACCTGCCCTAAAAGGTTCTAACTTAAAAAGTGCATCTGCCTTTTTGTATACTCCTGATTATTATGTACCTATCATTCCACACGCAGCCGAAGCATCTCTCACCCCGTGCCGTCAGACGAGGCCGAAGAGAGAGAGGGAGAGAGAGATCGGGGCGGAAGCTACAATAGCTAAAATAGAGTCCTTAACATCTACGCGTAACTATCACTGTAATACTTCTATTTTCCAAATATGGAGGTTACCGCCCTAATTCCATCCAATGCTTGCAAAGGTTAAAATATCACATCTAATTCTTGTAAAACCATAATAAGTCACTTTTTTAGTGTTCCTAAGAAGAAATAAAAGTTCCATGGAAAATCCTACAGGAGAGGAGAGGCTCGACCTGGTGTAAATTGTTATTTCATAATATGCCATAAATAGATATTCTTATACAGGTTATAATATTATCCTGAATATTAAATTCACACATTAGGTATTTCAATTACTGATCAATCCAGCCCCTTTGTGGCAATAGTATTTTGATTTGTGAAGATGAACGACGTCATATATAAATTATGTATATATATAATTATGTATATACAATTATGTTGAGTAACTGCATCCCTTAATAGCACTGTAAAGTAGCTTCGAGGGTAATGTCTCCCGTGAAGTGTCACTGCCTTAAAAAGAAGCAGAAATACGATTTTACACTATGTGCATACTCCTGATGCTGTCGTGCTTACTATTGTTCAAGTAGCAGTGAGACGTCTTGCCTATGAACAGAAAACCACAGAAACTGATGAAAGTTACTATAGGTTCTTAGTTTGTAACAGTATTATGTTACTATTCTATGGATTCGTGTCAGGTAGAATCTGGTACGAAATTACGTGTTTCCACAATGACTATACGTAAACGGGGTGTGGTGCGGCGAAGGGGTAGGATAAATCTGTGTTGGTTATTTGTTGGCATGCCTATCGTTGGCAGCACGTGCCAGTCAGTAGTATCAATGGTGCTCACATAAAGACTAATATGTTATATTGAGAAACGATAGATAAGCTACTTGTCATTAAGTATAACACTATGCAATGAAAAAGTTAACGGACAATGGTGTTTTATATCATATTTGTCATTTCTCCTTACTCATCCTTGAAATTAAATTAATCGTTGTTTTTAATACTACCTGCATTTTACAGCAGCTGATTAAAAGAGAAGTTTGCTTTTCCTGGAAGTACTAGAAAAACTTGAATATATGGGTACTGTGATTTTATATTTTATTTAAACAGCACTAATAATATGTGGTTTTACTAAGTAGCTCATTATATTCTTTAATCGTTGCCTAATAGACAAGCTAAAACAGAAATACGGGGGAAGACCTGCTCCTGATCTGTACAAAACAAATATACAGAAAATTGCAAGCGCGTAGGAATACAATGGACCTTTAAACAAAAAATAAACGGTTTTGTGGATGTGAAGTCAAAAAGCTATATGCTGTTTTCTGTGTAATTTGTTTAGTGGCGATAACTATAGTCCGAAAAAAAGTTTGAAGGATTTAGTTTACGTGTGTGAAAACATTAAGATACCTATGGGTGAACCCTAAATTGATATGCTATTCGGTAATTTATTTGTAAAGTTTACGGTAACTCAATATTTGCTTGAGGGAAGGGTCAGTTAAATTTCTGAGTGCCATGGACGAGATTACTTTTTACTGTCATTGTAAGTGGTGCTTAATGCCAATCGATGTGCAGTGAAAGAAAAAGTCGCTGTTATCGGTTTTGTACATACTACATCATTGTAAACGTATCTATAATTGTGTGTGTTAAGTCGCGATTTTCATTTCTAGCGATTTTGTTATAACGGTGCTTGCTATAACAACTGAAGTACGTGTCAGTCACATTAACTCATTTGTCTTCTAGGATATGTACTGTTAAAATTGATCATTTAGCATTATATGTGTAAACAAAGATTATTTTCATTAGTATGTTTTCACGGTTGTTAATCACGAAGTTCCTACGATGTCATCGTGGTCCAATGGCAAACAGAGTTCGTGATTGCTCTCCCAGTATTCGCCATTGCCCTATCCCTTGATAGATCGTTACATGCTATGCTTTTTGTATATTTGTGGATTTAATGGGGAGAAATCGTCAACGAAAGACTGATAAAGCCAAATGGTCTGCAAAAAACTTGGAATCTGCAATGCAAGTCATAAAACGGGATATCAATGAGAAAAGTATCTGGCTATTTCCTTATTACTTTGACAAGCTTACATGAGAGAATAAAATGTGGAAATAGTGCAGCACCTAAAATGGGGAGAAGAACCACTTTTACCCGAAAGCAAGAAGAAACAGCTCAGCATTGTATTTTTCTGTGTAATCTATCTTATGGATTATCTCCTGTAGAATTCAGACAACCTGCTTTTGAATATGCAGAGATTAACAAAATAAACTATAACTTCAGTGTGTCTTCTCGCATGACTGGAAAGGATTGACTTAAAGGTTTTATTAAACGAAACTGTCATATAAGCATAAGGCTTCCAAAAGCCGCCAGCTTTGATCGTAAAGTTGGATTTAACAAAGCAGAGATATGGAACTCTTTTAATAATTTGTAGCCACAAATAGATAAACACAAATTCTCTGCCGACCGGATATGGAATGTAGATGAATCAGGCAGCACCAATGTTCGCATTGAACGAGAAACCACTGTGACAATTTGCCGTGCTTTTAGTGCCACTGGCGTTTACGCTCCACCGATGTTAACATTTCCGAGGGAAAGAATGAAACTAGAATTGGAAAAGGGTGGTCTTTCAGTAACCTTATACACATGCTCAAAATCTGGCTGGATGACTGAAGATCTGTTTCTGGAATGCCTGAAGCATCTTTCAATATTCATGGCTCTGTGCAAAGAAAATCCGATTCTGCTCTTACTAAATAATCATGCAAGCTATATACGTCTTGCATCATATGATTTCTGCACAGTTAAGAGAATCACGATGGTTTCAAAATCACCCCATACTTCCCACAAGCTTCAACCCTTAGACAAAACTTTTTTCAAGGCTCTAAAAAGGAATACAATTTACAATATGATCTATTAATGAATATTCAAAAATGAATTCATCATCAATGGCATTCCGATTCTTTTGAAGGCAGCATTTGGAAAAGTGGCAAATATCGAGAACCAGCGGTACCAGGATTTGAACGTAGAGAAATTTGTCTTATAGATCCAGAAGTGTTTACTGAGCCTGACTTTGAGCCAGTAAGAGTTCGCCAGACCGCTTAGGATTTTTCCAGTGACCCAGAAAATGTTGACCTAGACAATGAAACCAACATTGCAATTTTAACGGAAGAAGATATAGCTCGTCCAGGACACTCTGAAGTGTCCAAGATATTATCAACCAATATTATGCAGAATGGTAGCTGGAGCATATCCTCTGATTCCAGATCACCAGCTGCATTAAATTCTGGAATTATGTTTTCATTCGTCTCACCTATTCCTCGAATGCATGAAGAATCAAGGCTAAAACAAGGTAGTCGTAAGAAGCAACACAGTGAAATTCTTACATCTACTCCTATGAAACAAAGACTTGAAAGAAAAGAAGCGAATAAGCATAAAAAGAAAGGAGGAAACAGTTATTTGACAAAACGTTAAAAAAACCAAGAAAACAGCTGTAAAAATAGCAAAAAAGAAGATTGACTTGAGAACTTCAGAAGAGGAATGGGAGGTTGATATTCTAAATCAAGATACCGATGATGATTGCGATGAACTTGATGTGCCAAATGTTATTAAAACTAACACTGGCATTTTCTCTTTGTTTGGAGAGTTTGGAAAAAATAGCGAGCTCTGATACAAGTGCCTTAATTGCTCAAACTGGACTCATATAGCTTGCAATGGTTGGTAAACAACAGCATCTGCTTATGTTTGTGATGTTTATACCTAAGAACAAATTCCACGTACGTACATTTGTTAGCTAATTGTTTGTCATAGTGGTATGTCTGTAATCACGTTACTGCCGTGTAAAATATTTGTATGGGTGTTTTCATAAACAATAAGTCCCTGATCATAAATATGCGATCTGAATTTTAGTATTTTAATGTGATACATAAATAACATTTTGTATAATTATGTTTTATCATATATAAATTGATAGAATTCTCTCGTTTGTCATTGTGTTTCACTGTCATGAAACTCCTAGAATATAAGAGCGGTTGTTCGCCATTGCCCTTCGAGAGTAGGCATTGGTGAACATTGTTTAGTTCTCAATTTTTTTCTCTTTAGGTTTTGGAGATAATAGTAAATAGAAGTAAAATTGCGAATTGCGAGGCAAATAAATAGACTACATTGTAAATAAACTAGACTTTACGGTAGGTTCATTATTTCACAGAACAGAGAGAAAAAGCTTAAGTGTTCTGTGAATATAATGAACCTAACATTAAGTGTAATTATATATTTAGTATTATATATATACACTGCGTGGTATTGCGCATTCATGCTACAGCCGCCACTATTGTATGGTGTCTTCAGTTATACATTTAGAATTTAAAATATCTGATGCAAGCAATATTTGTTGCCGTTATGCTGCCAGCCATTTTGAACGCATATGTCCAAATATTTGGGATTTATTTATAAACATCAAATTCACATACACATACAGGCACACACTTCCGTAGCGTGATGTGAGCGTGTGTGTCTCATATTCAGGAGGTCCCGCGATCGAATCTCGATCAGAATGAGTTACCTGGATAAGGCTCTCTTCCGCAGTTTTTTCACGTCCGCTAAGGGTGATTCTAACCCCTGTGGACCTTGGGCTTATTTGAACATCATTTCTGCCATTTCATTTATCGACCGATATGAATAACGTTGGAGGACATTAATTAAAAGGAAAGCACACGCGGACATTTACGATATCACTCAAGCTTCCAGATGCTAGAGAGAATGAGGATGATCCTGACGAACGATTAATTCATACCCTCCATTCGAGAATCTAGGACCTCTGGTTCTGGATGGCATGTTAATCACCAGCACGCAGAGGTAATCATGGACATGTTCCCTCTGATGTTGTACGAGGACTACCCATTGTTTGAAATAAATTCTTTTCTTATACATAGCAATACAAAACAATGCAACAAAATGATCATGAAGGAATTCCAAGCTAGGCATATGCTCTAGGTTCCAACCTAGGGCCTTTGTTATTTTTGTGTTTTACCTGCTGTCGTTAAATATTACAAATTATTAATTTTTGCTGATGGTGTTAAATTATATAAAAGTGTACAGAGTGAAAGAGATGACATAGTACTTCAACATGATCTAGACTTTATTTATATAACTGAAGCAAAACTAACAAACTCCTATTTAACATTAGTAAGTGTGTTAAAATGTCCTAAACTAAAAAAAATCTCTTTAGATTTATTTTTAAAATCAACAGGACACCCTCGCTGAAGTGGTTAAAAAAAGATTTAGGAGTAAATTTGACAACAAATCTCAAATTTAAAGGACATATTAAAATAATCGTAACAAAATCGGTGAAAATTCTAGGCTTCATTATTCGAAATTCAATAAATTCGAAGAAAAATTATCAATTCGACTTTACAACTCCTTTATTAGACTAAATCTGAATAATTATTCATCTATTATTTGGAATCCTAGAATCAAAAGTATGTCAATTTAATGGGAAAATGCAATCAAAATGTTTAAGATATATGTACTATATAAAAGAATTGGACGTCAACCTACGTACAAAAATTAGGAAACCTTATTAGAAGTACTTTAATGTAAAGCTGTAAGCTTCAGAAGAGACATGGCGGGATTGATATTTTTTATAAGGTATTACATTCTACTATTTATGATATTAATATTACTGCAAGTATACACTTTTATACACCAAATAAAATTAGAAGATTTAGGAAACAGTTTTTCATCCCTGGAGTAAACACTGAAATACATAAAAATTCACTATTAAACAGAATTACATATTTATATAACAAACAAACTTCATTATTTCGATGTATTCTGAAGATGTCTGAATCTCAGTTCAAAAATGCCATAGTCAATTGTTATTTTTTGTAGCTTGATTATAACACTGAAATTGTAAATAACTATAAACAGAATGCCAACTTCTATTCTCTGCTCTCTATTTGTTTGTCTCTTTGTTTTTATTTGTAAATTACTTATATTTGCAATATGAATTTGTATCTCTAAACTTTATTTGCAATATATTTATTATTTATATCTGTATTTTTTCTGTTTATAATTGTGCTTTGTTGTTTACGTATGAGGTTGATTTATATTGTTTTATGTGACCACATTTTGTAACGAACATTGTAAGTGGTTATGTTCAGAACAGTATATATATATATATATATATATATATTGGAACACCTGAGTACAACTGTTGTGCATCTAAACAGAAGTTACAATATCTTGTATTTCCTCTGCATTTTATGACCTCTCTCATGTGATTGGGCACGTTCCTTACAAGCTTAGCAGTATATGCTGCTGAAATTTTGGCTTACTCTTCACTGAGTCTCCTTCCGAAATGCTCCTTTAAAGATATTGATTGACTGTGGACACTAGTAGCCAATGTATCCCATAAATTTCGATTTATGTCCTCCACCATTAATCATATTCGACGATGAATGAAATTGATGAAATGATACTCCACAAAGATTAGAGTTACAAGATATTCATCTTCCAAGATAAGGGAAAACCCGGAAAGAAACCTTATCCAAGTAACTGACCGAGATTCGAACTCAGGACCTCTTGAACGTGATTTTGGCACGCTACCATTTACGTTATCAAGACGGGAAATAATGATGATTAAGAATATGTGGACAGTTGTGGATTAGCCATTCCTTCAAAACCCGGAATAAAGTTTGGAGTCATCATCTTCCTAGAGCTTAAAACAAACACTGATACCCATTTTCTATACATTTCTCCGTAGGTTCTCCTTAAAGATGGTTCAAGTGTCTCATTTTATCTATTTTTCCCTTGATGAAAACCTATTTTGCACCTCCAGATACTGCCATATAGCCCCAGAAAATCACAATCATACCACCATCTTTTACAGTAGTAGATTATATTTTTCCATTTCGGTATTAGGCTTCTGCAGACTGTTGTTCCTTCAACCGATCCGAAAATGTTATATTTGCTTCCATCTGCAAAAGGAACAGTCTCCCACTAATTTTTTTCTTTATAATAGTCTTTTAAAAGATTATCTTTTTCCGTCTGTTCTTATCATTTACATAAGAGTTCTTCCTGGCCACACGACCATGGAATCCTTTCCTTTTACACATCTTCTTAATCTTTTGGGAGGTTAATTTTTTCCAGTATTATAACCTACATCAGTATAAAGTTTTAGAGCACTCAATTTAGGATATTTCTTAACACTGCTAACAATATTTCTTACCTTTTGGTCAATAAATACATTTGGCCAACCGCTTTGAGGTATCAAGTCGATTCTGTTTCATGCATCTAACTGTTATAATTCCAACCATCCTTTTCATAATTTCAACAATGGCGATCTCTTGCGTTTCGGCGATGTAACTCTTGCGTTTTTCATAATGGAAGTGATGAGTTGCCTTTGGTCTAAAGTTGTATTCTCAACTATATGCCGCATTTCGTGTAACTGAGTTGTTTGGTCTGATAGCTGTAAGCATGTGAAACGTATAATAGGTCGTACAAAAGGAGATGTTCTAATATTTAGTTTGCATACAGTTATGTGAATTTTCTAATAAGCAGTTCTTACTGTTAACACAATAACATGTATAACAAATGAAAATCCATTTTTCGATATTACCGGGCTAATAGAAAGCAGTAGAAAACATAATTATGATTTTCAGTTTTTAGTTTGAGTTATAAGTTAGAATAGAAGAAATACTGTAGGGTGTCCGAATATTCGGTTACTCTCTGCAGCATCTCAGTCGGCGCGTACCTAATAGGAGGCGTGTGTGTATGTCTATGTGTGTTTGTTTGTGTGGAGCGTTTTGCCTTCGTTTTTGGATCAAGCAGTGCTTTATTTATTTTATGATTTTCAAGTTTACACTATATTGTCATTAAAACAGTATTTTATTTAGTGGTATATTTAAAATGGAGTGATTATTTAAACAATGTTGAGTATTTTAATGTTCAAGGATCTTTTCGAGGACTTTAATATTTAATCATTCTTTATGTTCATATGAGTAATCTAAAATTTAACGCCAAGTAAAGTAAAGTGAAAACATTGATGTTTACGCATAGAAATACACGCACCTCTCCTTGCCATACATTCAATGTGAAGACCAGTAGAATAGGTCCCCAAGTTGCAGAGACCGCATAAAGTTCTTTTTTTTTTTTTTTTTTTTTTTAAATTTACGTCCTCCAACATTTCGTCATATCGGACGATGAATAAAATGAGTGAAATGATGCTCAATGCATCCGGGGTCCATGGAGCTTAGAGTTACCCGACATTTGTCTTTTAGGATAAGGGGAAAAAACCGGAAAAAACCTTATCCAGGTAACTCCCCCTGACCGAGATTCGAACTCGGGACCTCTTGAACGGGAGGCAGACATGCTACCATCTACGCAACCGAGGCGGGCAAAACAGTAAGTACGAAATAGGTATACTACTTTCCAAGTCTCCATTGAACACTACCGATGGAGTGTTTCTGCTAGTAAATATACAGATTTAAATCTTAGTATCCTAATGTATCTCTAATCACTTTTCCATAAAGTTTAAATTATTCTAACTACTTACATATTTGACTTCCTGGCGAGGTACTGTCTTGAAGTAAAACCACCCTGCGTGACATACATGCCAGTTGTTGAGACATGAGATGAGATATCTGGTGTATGCAGATTTTTGCGTAGAATTTTCTCCTCGGAGAATATCAGGCAGATATACAATATTTCGTTCAGTTTGTCACATTGAGTACCCACTGACGCTGTGGAAATTCATATCCTATCTAATCTGTATAATAATTTTGCCACAGTCCTTTATTTGCCATGACTTTTAAATAGTGTTTTAGAAATCTTCTTTAACAGTTGCACTATTCCATCCTGATTTCATACATTTAATCATCATGTTTTTTGCTACTGCGGTAACTTGCATTAAATATCCGAGAAAGAAAATATTTACGGTGAGACGCACTAATGCCATTGCCTTTTCTTTCAAAATAAAAGTTAATTTTCTTTGCAGCAATAAGATGTTGCCCCAGGGATGTATTCTTGAGATTATGCAGCACAAAGGGCTATCTGCGAGGTCGGAATTTATATTAAAGTTAAGTAGCTAACTCATTTTTCTTTGGAAAGTCAAGTGAAAGGGTTGCAGTAATATTTACAAAAGACATCTAATTGAGTTTCCCAAAACTATTTGCTCCACATTTCCTGTGATAATATTTTTGTGTCTGACTTCACAAGATGAAAGTATAATTAGATAAAGTTTATGATTTGCCAAACCAGAGATACTTCATTAAAAGAATAAAATGCTACAATTTAATGCTACTGTTGCTAATGTTATTTATGATGAATGTTCTGAAATTCGGAACTACAAAATAACTATGCTTAAAAAGAAAATTAATGGCATATTCATTAGTTGTGTATTTGAATCATCTGTTGCATTGATATACCGTTTAACAGGCGTTGTGATTAACTTATAATGGCAAATGTAATTTCTAAGAGGGCAGTGAATGAAAATTTGGCTACCTTATGTTAATATTCCCATAACTTTTTCACTAAAAGATCTTGGGCGCTTAAATTTAATGAAGTTTTAATGAACTTCTCAGAATTTAAATTACGCAATTTGTGTACTGTTTGTAATATACGAATATTTACTTGAGCAGTGTGAAAAGCACTTTCTTTTGCTCTAATTTTCAACACAGTTGTATGCAATCAGCACCAGCTGGAGCTTCGAGGTTATTGTTTAAATTACGACGTGACAAATAATGCAGAGCTTTACCGTTGTTGAAATCAAAATAAAGTGTGTACTATATTTTGGATACACGTATGGCGTATATAAGAGTGTTTCCTCTATTAGTAGTTAGTGTGTTAAAAACATTCTGTCCGGGGTTTACTATATATGTATCTGATACTACAAAATAATTACAGGAATTGCAGTAAAAAGCCTTGCTTCTGTATGGTTCACCTTGCAAGTGCATCAGACGCCGTCTGCTGTGCCAAGGAAATCATGATATTGCTTTTGGTCAGGCCCGAAATGAATCGATGTACTTCGCATGGTGATGTAAGACCGACTATCTGATGCTTAATTATGACTAGGGCCCGGAAGTTTAGCATACAAAAACTCACGGTACAACAGGTTAGCAGTGGCAGGGTTATACACTACCTGCGCCTCGTAAACATAGGGTAGGGAGTTGAATGCCATGCAGTCGTGCACGTATTCATACAACCAAGGTCACGGACAACGATAATCTATCAAACGTAGACACACAACGGACACAGTGTCACAGAATATATTGCACATTTATTCATTAATTATATCAAACAATCTTATCTTTTCCAGTTGTATGAATGTAAACAAAAGAATCATTAATATTTACAATGTGCACAGTAAATGGAAAGCTAATTTGTTGTGGCAGTACTACATTATGTCTGTGCATATGCCTCAGTGTACTCTGTGCACCAACAATTATTATATATGCTACAGTCCTTCCCATACAATCCGTCGTTTCGTCTATGGGAACAAATATTCAGTTGTCGGACACGGAGTTTCTAATACCCTGGCGAGGGAACTATCATTGTTCTCACACTGTTACCACCTGAAAATTTGATTTTATAATGCCTGCTGTATATAAACCACGTGCACCAAAAATCTGCTACGGAGTAGGACTGCAACGCCCAAAACTGCAACCTGGAAAGTGCTGCATGTAACCACTTGCAAGTAACTGTTGGACACCCCTCGTTCGCTCAATTCCAGGTGTGAGTGACGGTGGTCCTTACGTACGCCATGCGTAGACCGCTACCCGTCAGGGGTAAACAGTCTCTCCCGCACAATACTGTGTTACGTTCTTACTATTCTGGACTTATTTTCTGGTACTTCCAGCTGTACTCCGCACCCGATTTTTGTCACACAGGCCCCGCAAAGAGCAGAGCGAATACAGGCCTAATTATAGTGATAGTTGCCTTGTGAAGTACGCCTTCGTAGTAAAGCTTTAGGTATTCCTTATGTATTGTGGACTCAGATGGAAGTGTTTTTCCTATATATTTATCTGAAAACTATTTAAAACTTTTGTCTTCTTCCAGTACGGGGTGTTTGCTCTCACCTTCATATTGCACAGATCTTGACAAAAACCACTCTGTCTATCTGCATTAACATAAGATGCTAAAGGCAGGAGTTTATGAACAACTCAGTGGATAATCTAAACCTCGTGCATAAATAACTTAAAGAATATTTGGTTAAACTTCCTGACCCTAATTATGACATTGGAGCTATTACGCACGCTGCCAAATTTATTTCCAAATGTTTGTAGGTTGTGATACTGCACAGTAAGTGCATAAACCCATTGTTTCCCTGCATTCCGAGAAATAAGTAGTTACTAATATATTTGTTGCTTCAAAATTTCAGAAACTAGAAATACCGCTAATCATCCGTCTGTATTTTTAAACCATATTTATTTGTCGAACTTACATTACTGAGTGAAATATTTACTCTAACGAGGCTCCAGTATTACACCCCTTTCCGTTGTCTGATGTTTGTGTAATGCGTATTTTCAAGTTTCATATATTCGAAGCTGTATTTGAGGTCGATGTAATATTTTTAAAAAGTAATAAATAAATTAACAGTTTAGTTACTCATACGTTTTTCTTAATTTGTGAAACGAAACCAATATTGTGATTCTTATGTGGCATTTTTCACAAAAGAAGTTGGGGTATTCAAAATCTTCTAGCCCACGTTCTTTTGTGAAACTTAGAGCCATTACTCAAGTGATATAAATTTAGACTTTGAAAGGATTTATAGTGATGTTTTCATGATTGCGGCCTAGATTCTTTTATGTAAAATGCGGAAAATATTTATCATGTACTACAGAAGAGAAGTGAAGTGAGGAAGGGAAGGTGGTGGAGATAGAGAGGACAGAGAAAAAGCACGGATAGACTTTCTTTGACATAAATGTGGAAAATATTTATCAAGCCACACTGTGCTAGTTTTCGAGTGTGCCACTGAGGGAGATTTGACTGAACTGTCTTCTATTTTGGACTTACAAGATTACTTATAAGTAGGACCGGGATTTTGATGAAAAGTAATCTATTTTCTGAGTAGTCACAGACGATGCTTATTGGAAATAAGTGCATTCTGGAACATGTGTGTGTGTGTGTGTGTGTGTGTGTGGGGGGGGGTGGGTGGGGGGGGTGTGTGTGTGTGTGTGTGTGTGTGTGTGGTCTTTATAGGTCATCAAAATGCATTTTTCCACACGTTTATAATAAGGTCATTTTTCAACATTTAGGTGTATTTTCCGGTAATTTTCTTTCTTGTTCACGAATTTATAGGACATTTTCATCTGTAACCCGCATTCGGGAGGACCGGGTTCGATTACCGTGGCGAACCTGACCTTAATCCATGGACTTTTTTTTTAAATAATCTGCGATTGAAATTTCATTTATATCATCATTTTTAATGAAATAGTAACTCTATAAGTGTGGTAAACATGTTAATTTATGATGCATCAATTCGAGGAATCGCCGATTACATCATGCAATACATGTGGATTGCATAAGTCAGCACTTCAGGAGCTAGAAATGTCGCAGTAAAGAGAGTAGTTTGTGAGGTGTGTAAATTTGTTGCGTTGTGGTATTGAAATGCCGAAACAAAAACGGTCAACTGCGTCCCGTTTGAAACATTATGTTTCAGGGTCTGGCGGAAGCATATTCTCTACTGATGGAACTGTATTGTTCTGTAGAGTGTGCGACATTAAAGTCACTGCAGACAAACGGTTCAACGTACAACATGTTGGGCGCCAAAAACATTTGCGTGCTCTTTAAAATGTGAAAAAAAGACGAGCGTTTCAGTTACTGTTAAAAGAAACGGCTTCGACGTCAAGTAACAAGTCATCTTACTTTTATAAAGAATTATGTGAAGTGTTTGTTGGTGCAAATATTCCCCTAGGAAGATTAAGTAATTCCAAATTACGAGATTTTCTTGAACGTCACACTGGTCATTCAATTCCAGATGGATCAACGTTGCGTAAAAGTTACGTACAAAAATGTTATGAAGACACGTTAAACCGAATACGCGAATATGTGAATGGGAAAAAATGTATGTATCAATTGATGTGATAAGCGATTTAGAGGGGCGTTACATAGCCAATGTAGTGATAAGTACTCCAGAAACTACTAGTGCCGGACAAATGTTTCCTCTGACTTCAGAGGTAATGGAAGCTGTTAACCACTCTCAGATATGCAAACTGTTAGATAAATCCAAGTGTTTATTGTGGCCTAGTGGAATACAGCATGACAACGTGCTCCTCTTCCTAACGCACGCGGCGCCTTAGATGTTAAGGGCGACAAAATCGATCCAATCATTTTACAATAAGATGGTGCATGTTACGTGTTTGGCCCATGCTTTTCATCGCATTGTGAAACAGGTCAGATCAACACTAATTTCGACAGTAAAGAAAATATTTTTGTAAGCGCCAACCCGAACTACGTATTTCAAAGAAAAAGCCCCTAACATAGCTTTGCCTATGGCACCAATTTTAACACATTGGGGTGCATAGTTAACTGCATGCATATACCACTGTGACGAGTTTCAAATAGTGAGAGAAGTGGTGAATATATTTGATAGGATAAATTGTAAGGCAATTGAGAGTGTACAAGATCTGCTTTATGATGCTCAAATCCTAGGTAAATTAGTTTCACTAAATAAAAATTTGCATTTTTGACGGATACCATAACCCGCCTTGAGGAACGTGGCATGACATTGGATAAGCCCGTTGAGTTAGTGAGGATTGCGGAAGAGAGGATACAAAATGTAAAAGGTGAGACTGGGGAGAAAATTAGACACTATAATCTGTGTTGGACAAAAATAAAGAATACCAGTTTGTCTGATTGCCAATATCTTGTCAGGAGAAAACTCCAGAACTGAAATTTTTAACAGGATTTAACAGGCAGTGTCAAATATGCACCTATAACATCTGTGGAAGTGGAGAGAAGTTTCTCAAAGTATAAAATGGTTTTAACTGACAACCACCGTTCCTTTACTTTTGATAACTTGAAGATGACCATGGTGGTGTGCTGCAACGCTAAGTTTTGGCTAATGGGTACAGTAACTTATTTTTTCATATTTTATAAAACTGAAAATGACCTGATGGATTTTGAATATATTTATTATTTAGTAGCAATAATTGCATTATTTACTAAGAAAGTTAATTTTAAAAGGTTATTCATTGTTTGTCTGTGACAGTTATTAATTTAGTATTATGAAAGAAATTGTTAATTTTTGTTAGGTCATTTTTTTTACATTTTATGTGCATTTTTTATATTTTAAGGGCATTTTATAGCACATTTTTAGAGGATTTTAGGTCAAAAACTTCAGTGTTCTACTTATAAGCAATAGGCAATAACTGGTCTTCAATTATTGTGTTCTCACAAATATTGGAATAATTGTTTCTCATTTAGTTTTCCAATAAGGACATTTATTACAACATGAAAAACCTCTTAATGAATTATTCTTAAATCACTAATGTGATAATTAGTAGTTGTAGTAGCAGTAATGGTGGTGAGGGTGGTGGTGGTGGCGGTGGTGGTGGTGGCGGTGGTGGTGGTGGCGGTGGTGGTGGTGGTGGTGGTGGTGGCGGTGGCGGTGGCGGTGGTGGTGGTATGATTAGTTTATCAGCTATTTAGAGCTATGTGAGTAAAGGTAGTACTTTTAAAGTGTTGTAGTCAATCAAGTTTGAAACAAATTGAAATTTAATTGTTTTTTTCACCATTATTCGCAACAGCTAAAGTATTAATCCATTCAAATTCCAAGATATAGAGCAGTGTATATTCTAAAATGTATTACGTTAGTGAAACATCGAACAACATAATATTGCGACTAAAGTAAGTACAGCCTTGGGAAAAAATGATCGAACGTTGTAACATTTCAACCTGACAAAAGTACTGAAATTAAACGGAGCTTGAATTCCATGTACATGTACGTTGTGCTACGAATCGGGCTCGTTCATAGAGAAACGAGATACAATTTGTTGCCTTATAACCAACAATAACCAAGCCTGCCTCGGTAGCGTAGATCGTAGCATGTCTGCTTCACGTTCAAGGCATTCCGAGTTCGAATCTCGGTCAGGGTTAGTTACCTGGATAAGGTTTTTCCGGGGTTTCCCTTATCCTAAAAGACCAATGTCGGGTAACTCTAAGCTCCATGGACCCTGGGCTCATTTGAGCATCATTTCACCCATTCCATTCATCGTCCGATATGACTTAACGTTGGAGGGATCCAGGGAATCATTTTTCACTAACTTACACAGTAAATACTCATAAAAGGGACCTTCGGAATTGAACCGAGAGTTATAGTTCTTTATAAATAAAGTAACCGTTTCTTTCTGGCTCTATGTCAACATTATGCGTTTAAAACACGGAGTAGCATACGAGAACTAGGTTCAAACTCAGCGAACCGCAGGCATTTCTTTTTCCTTTTCTTGCATTTTCCTTTTAATAATCCTTTTTCGCAATATAGGTTACGTTCTACACTATAAACTTCATTCTATTTTGAATGAAATATTCATCTGCTGCTGTTCTCGCAAACTAGAACACAAAGAGAAATACTAATATAACAAAACCCTAATGAAACAAGAAGCTTCAACACTTTGTTTGGTCTTCGCTACTTTCCGTCACCGCTTCCAATCTTCGGAGAATGGAATCCATGGGCCTTTTAAAATAATTAACCTCTTCTACTAGTGATTCCAAGCGTCCGTCTTTATTGGCACTTCAGTATGTGCAATAGATATTAGTCAATCCGGGACCCAGAAAATGCCTCCGCTTCACTTTTGCCCAAACATTATCTATTGGACTGAAATCTGCTAACTTCCGGACCCACAGTATTTGATCAAAGATATACCTGTGCTACGGAAACCACTTTTGAACCTTGGTCTACTTGTGGACCGAATAACTAACCTATTGGAATGTAATAATACGTTCAGGATAACTATCGGGATGATGGGAGCAGAACATCTTCTAAAAGTTCAGAATACGTTTCTTCATTCAACCCAGTCATAAATACGTTCCAGCATTCCTGCACTTTTCCGAGATCTCCACACCCAAGCAGTAACGCTGGTTTGACCACTCTTTGCACGTGTCAAAGCGAGTGTGTCAAAGCGGATCCCATTTGGGCTGTGATCAGACACCTAATAGTACTTGCAGTACAGAGCGTAACTTCGTCTGAGAAAATTACTTATCTGCAATTGTTGTTCTAATACCGTTCAACAAGTGTCTTTTGTGAGTTTTGTGGGTATCAGTTAGCACTTCCTTAATTTTCGCACGTCTATGTCGAATTACGGCAGTTACAGAACTGTCGATAACCGTCCGTGTACTACCAGGGAATAAAAACAAAGTCTTGTGTTCAGCTGCTGCTAAAAATGGATCTTTGCTAGGGAGACCTGTCTTCATTTTCCCAGATAATAACAGGGAACCTGACTTTTCCTTGATACAGTTTTGCCTATTCCAACGTAGTGGATTGTGAAACCTCACAAATGCTACCTGTTCCACTGGCCTTGGAAAATCCAGAGCAGCAGCACTTTGACCCATGGCTTCTACCGTTGCTAGAATATGAACGAATGCGCCGTTGTGGGGTATGAGACTGACGACCTGATGATGTAACCAAACACAAGCGTGACTAGCAAAAAGAAGAGCAAACAAAATAATGACAAAAAATCGAGCCTAGCACTAGCTGTTGAAATGTTTCCCATGATATAGGTGTATGAATGTAAATTTAATGTATAAGAAATATTGTGAAACATCTACAGTGAGTGTAAAAAGTGTTCGTACATATAAGAAACCACATTAAAGTACAAGGAGCAAAAGGAATGGGATATTAAGGTAACATATAAATCAATTAATCAGTTCGGTGCATTATTTATTCATTTACGTCCTCCAACGTTATTCATATCGCACAATGAATGAAATGGGTGAAATGAAGCTCAAATGAGTCCGGGGCCAATGGAGCCTAGATTTACCCGACATTCGTCTTTCAGGATAAGGGAAAACCCCGGAAAAAACTTTAGCCAGGAACTCAGCCTGACCGAGATTCGACCTCAGGACCTTTTGAATGTGAAGCAGATACGCTACAGAGGTGAATAACGGTCGGTCAAGCATTTGGGTTGTATTCGCTCATATAAGGTATCACAAACCCAATATACTAATGAAAAATATCTCCTTTATATGTACAAATATTATTTATCACAAAAGGTGATGGTCCAAAAGTTTAGAAACGCTTTTAAAAATATATCGTAATTCAATATTTATTAGCAAACCTTTCGGTTTTATAGCTTGCTCCAGGCTCCATGACATTAATTCCACTAGTTCTGTGGGCTTATGATTCAAATAAATTCCTTTCTATTTGAGCGCTTCTTTCAATCCTTCTTTATTGAAAAAAGTGTGCTTTCTAATGTTCTTCTGTAAAACAGACCACAGGTGCCCTACGGGGTTGATATAAGGTGACAGAGATGGTGTATGACGTTGCTTTGGTGTGTAGTATGACAAGTCAGTATTTCCAGTTGTATAATTGGAGTCGTTGTCCTAGATTCTGAACACTAGCATGAAGATTTTGTTTTAAAATAGCCATATACATTTTATGATCCATCATTCCATCGAAGAAGTATAGTCGAACCACACCGGAAAACGTTCATACACTCCAAGACCATCACTGATCCGCCTCCGCGTTTTACTGTGTGTGCTAGCCATTTCGAATGCATCTCCGTCATTCTTTTTCGCCAGATCATACCTATGTCTTCCATCGCAACCAAAAACATCGCCGAAACAAATAACTCCTTTTCGGAGATCCGGTATTTTATCCCGATGCCCTTCTGCGAAATGTAATCACTTTATTTGATTTATGTTATTGACTCAGAAATTCTTACAGCAGGTGTGGGAAGGTAGTAAGTGTAATTACCACCACTCTCGTCCCCACTACTCTCAACAGCTAGATCGACAGTCCGTAGTAAACCGGTTGACTCTGGTCATACTCGCGTGGCAGTATTATCAGTGCAGTGGTGGCTTACGCGTGCAACATGAGTGAAGAAAGAATCTTTAATGGGAACTGTTGGGGATTTTTCCCTTCACGATGGTAAAGAACGGTTTTGATGTGTCCTTCTTAATTTGGATACATTACGATCTTCACCCTAAGGAGGCATTTCAATGCGGCTCATGTTGGAGCCTATAAGCCTTCAAAGCAACACACCAATGCGCAGTTCAGGAAAACATGATTCGGATTTGTTGACATCACTGCCTTGCAAACAAACCATGGCTATCTTTGGTACAACTTATCAATGTGAACAACTGTATAGCATATTGATAATGAACAAGAACCTCGCAGTATCATATTGATAAGGATCTTCTATATGTTCTTCATTTAGAATGATCTAGTTTTCAGCCGGACACTAAAAGATCAATATTTAAAAATGAAAATAGCAGAAATAGCAAATGAGTTAGTATCATTAGGACTACGCTACTATCTAACAATGTACATCGTTAACAATTACAATGTACTTTTCAGGTAAATTGTGACGTTTATTTTTTAGAATATGGTATAGAAACTATTTAAATGTCCTTATCAGGATGAGGGAAACAATTAGCAGTTCATAACAACTATTGTATAAGAAAGATATTAAAACAGGTTAATTTTATAGAACTGAATTTGCCAGCTAAAGTATGGCTAAGAGTGGTAGTGTGGTGAGAGAACGATTTCTTATACAAGGTCAATATGAGCCATCTAGCATTGTAGTCTTGCCCATAACTCATAGTCTCTAGTGTGATAAACTTCTTTGAGCTTTCCTAGCCAAACCTTCAGTTGAAAAGTGTACATTTGTTCACGGCAAAAGCGTTTCATTGAAAACCCCAATGACTATCACTGTGACATAGTTCACCTGTGGGTCTAAATGCCAGGTAGAAGGAAAGAGGAAGGGGTAATTGCAGAGGTAATGCATTTCATACTAAGGTGCTCAACTTTCCGGTCCTGTCTTACGGGGTACTCGACGGTGACACCTAGCTTCTCGATAAACATTGCCGAAACATTAATACTACGTCTTTCTAGATCCGTAGCCAACTACAGAGCACTAATTTTCAGATCCCTTACTACTTCCCGAATGTTAATTCATCCATCTGTACAGTCAGGAAAATTGGTCTTTCAGCTCTTGGCCTTTCAGTAAGTGACTTCTTTCACAGTCTTTAAAATACCAAATTTTATTCAATTTTTAAAGCTATACTCATTGTACAGCCGTTTTACTGGTGCACTTATGCAGGGCAGTATTTCGCATTCGCGTCATGTGTGTCACATATTTCTTGACATCTGTGCTGCCTATTTCTCTGTAATACCTCTTTTATACAAAACAATATACTAATGCCTTTTAAACTCATTCTAGTAGTTTAAAATAATAATGTGATGTGCTTTCGAAAGATAGAAGAAATAAAACAAAGGTGAAACCAAACCTATAATTCATCGCTAAGATTTGAATTAAAGTTTTGTGACATGTTGAGTTGCTCTAGGGAACGTCCCTATCTCAGGAGAAATGACAAAGGAAATCATTAAGTAGCATAATGCAATTTAATAAAATGTAATTCTCTTCCAGTATAAACAGGATATTTCATAACGACACCGAATGAACATAGTAGCTGCTCAGCTTCTATGTGGCACATGTAGATAGTTTTTACCGCCAATAGAACCGCATAAAAATGTTCCACAATGAGCGTGGATTAGGCAGTGACAGGAACAACGCCACGCGCCTCACGCTGTCGAATTTCGCAGATATAGGTTACACGCCGTGCCGCATGCTGTAACTGTTTGTAAACATACCGGCATACTCCGCAGTAGCTTGCTTGCTACTATTAAGAATTTCTTTATCTTATGAAACCGCAAAAAGGCTATTGCTTAATTATTGCTAATGAGTGTTTAACGTGTTCCAAAATTCCGTTATAGCAATCCATGATGGCAAATAAGCTGGTGGACATAGGTAACGTATACCTTTTAGAGGGAAGTTAATGCTAGTGAGGTTGAAGATGGAAGCATTAAATGATAACCGAACAGAAAACAACATCAAAAAATTGTAGATAAATTAACCAAAACTAACTGCCTTATGCAATGAGACGACCATTTTATTTCACGTGTTTCATAATACTAAATAAAGCATTTGTAACTGAAAAAGAAGTTGTTGATATTTACAGTAGGTGGTTGAAATTATCATAACAAAATGCTCTGAAGTTAAACAAACAAATATTATCATTGATGTAACTAGTTTTACAATTCATATTTTTAATGAAACTAAATAAATCGTGCATTCGTTGAACCCCCATCAGCTCTTCCATCCATCAAAACTATTTCCGTCATTTCGGCGTTCGTGTACCGCTCCATACTGCTTGGATTTGCTGTCAAAGTAAGCGCAAAGTCCTCCCTGTTGGGACGGAGTGTAATAGTTTTACACTGAAGAGCAACATTGCAACTGTCCAAATTATTAGTCGACTTTTGCACAAATAGCTGCTCTTTGCCCCATTACCTGAAAGGTAGGCTAATCATGTAATATTTAATGCTGCATAAAATTATACCTAGCAGAACTTCGAAGCTGCGACAGAGAAATTTGGACTAGTTAAGTTATAAACTAGCAACCGCTATAATCGTTCGATGTCGTTTTGAAACAACCTGTATACATATTACATAAGCAATATATATTTTGTTTAATTCAAAACGATCACTTTTTTCTATACATTTCCCATTTGACCAGATGAGAATGTACATTGAGAATTAACTGCTGCACTTTCTCCCGTTTGAGCAAAAGAAACTTTATAATAATTTAGGTTTAATACTCACCGAACAAAGTGGAATGCTCAATTTGGACTAGGCCGAAAAATTATTTACCCTAACACAGAGGACCTACCACCTCTGTCGCCTCTTTAGGTGAGCTGATCTCGTCTAGATATATGCATTACTCAAGCTGGAACCCCTGCTCCAGTGTGGCTTCGCGGTTCAATCTGGTTTTGCCACCAGTAGCACTAATATTATCCCAGAACCAGTACCATCATGACGAATAAAAACTTGGCAGGGATGACGTCATTTTCTAGTGCTATTTTCCTGAGTAATGGACGTAATGAAGTTGGTGAAAATGCCATTTGATATCCTGTGAAGGGGAGCCGACGAGATAGCACAGTTTCCAGGTGTCCAAAGCGCATTACCCCAAAGCTATAAATGGATATGTTTGTTGTCACATCCAGTAACACGAACACAAACACTGCCACGTCACACCGTACCGCGCTTGGTCGCGGCTGGTAGGGTGCAGCTGCGCCCGAGAGCGTGCGGCCGACCTGGACACACACTGATTCCCAAAAAACAAACTCCATCGGGCCTCTCGCTTCTGGTTCCCCCCTCTGCTTGACGGATCGCTAGCGACCGTCCTAAGCGAGGCGGATTCGGGCACTGTCCCCCTTCATCAGAGGTACACTCCGGTACCAGAGGCACCAGCAGAGACCAACCCCGCCGTCTAAAACAACGACACGCAAGCTAGCGCAAATGACATTACCTATTATGCCGCACGGGTAAATCCGCACAGCAGATAGGTACCGTGCCGTGTTACCCTCCACCCGGGAGAACCCAGGCGACCTGCTCTTGGCTTTTGGTCAAAGCTATAAATGGATATGTGATATGTTTGCTGTCACATCCAGCAACACGAGTACCTGTAACAAAACCCATGATTTTAATTTAAGAAGAAACGGAAGTGAAATACAATATTGTTTTAACTATTTCTAAGGAGGTTTCAAATATTTATCTCACCAAGTATCGATGAACAACTGAAGCTATAAAACACGAACACTGGGTGTGTTTAGCCAGACTAGGAAAAAACATGGAATTAGTTCCTTCAGAATCGCGGTGAACCACACTATATCTACTTTAGAAGCAGTTTCTACACCCATTCAGGGCACGAAGGTAAAGCATACGGCAGTAGCTTTCCTCTTCCTTCGATAATTACAGTCACAAACACAACTGTCAAAGAACCCTTTAATTCAATGCAAAGGTCACTTTGTTCATCCTTTCTTTGTAGTTTTCTCACATGTCCAAACCAGAGCTTTCTTTCGAATTTACAATGAATATTTAAATTCGGGTCTTTTCAGCACTCACTTTATTGATTCCCAAACCATATTTTTCCTGACCAGGCAAAGAGCCACACTTTCTCATGCCTCGGCCTTAAGCTATGGCAGTTTTCTAAAGTATGCAATAAATATCTTCTGTATGTAACATCTTAATCCAAAAATGAATAATAGCGTAGAATAAAATGTTGATTGGTGTTATTTAGATATTTGTTTTCTGATCAATAGCATATGTTAGCTATATTTTCTAATAGTTTCTTGTTTCAAAAATAAATATTCTTTTTACCCATTACAGACAGGGACATGACAGAGAATATCTTCTGTGTCCAGTACTACCGACTCTCCGGACTTAAAGGTGGCAATGGACGCACATAAAGGCTCCTCCAAAAACACGGGTTAACTTCTGCGGGATGCTATTTATTCCTGATTCTTGTCGTTAGTGTCATATCTTTTACTGCGGGTCATGTTAAAATCTGTTGGTAGATAATTACAGTATTTATTCACCCTGTTCATTTCTTTGAGGTATCAACTAAGCGATAACATACGCAATGCAGTAACGAAATATTTCCACTCGAGCTTCAGTATTTCACTCGATCCAAAAGTTGTCCTTCGGCGTAAAGTTGGCATCCACACTCACTTTAAGGCCGGATAGAAGATGCTTAACAAGCATAACAATAGATACTGCTGTTGCAATTATTGCTACAACTCCCACCGCTACTGCCACTGCAGCGCAGCCGCCCCCACCACCGCCACCACCACCACCAATAATAATAATAATAATAATAATAATAATAATAATAATAATAATAATAATAATAATAATAATAATAATAATAATAATAATAATAATAATAATAATAATAATAATAATAATAATAATAATAATAATAATAATAATAATAATAATAATAATAATAATAATAATAATAATAATAATAATAATAATAATAATAATAATAATAATAATAATAATAATAATAATAATAATAATAATAATAATAATAATAATAATAATAATAATAATAATAATAATAATAATAATAATAATAATAATAATAATAATAATAATAATAATAATAATAATAATAATAATAATAATAATAATAATAATAATAATAATAATAATAATAATAATAATAATAATAATAATAATAATAATAATAATAATAATAATAATAATAATAATAATAATAATAATAATAATAATAATAATAATAATAATAATAATAATAATAATAATAATAATAATAATAATAATAATAATAATAATAATAATAATAATAATAATAATAATAATAATAATAATAATAATAATAATAATAATAATAATAATAATAATAATAATAATAATAATAATAATAATAATAATAATAATAATAATAAAATTAGTCGAAGGAAAAAAAGAAAACTGGCGCTCGCAGAGAACCTGTCATACTCGTTATCATATAAACAAAATTGTTGTTTTCTCTAGTTTAAATTAATCATAATTCTACTAACTCAATTCGACAAAATCACGGAACTAGCATTAGAATTAGGACTAGGATTACTACGGAGGGGATTCGACACCGAAACCGGTACTTTATGTTGCCAAAACCCCAAGTGGGGCATACCCGAGAAGAAGCAGGAGGCGCGAGAGGAGACAGAGGGCGGCCGACCTCAAGAGCTTTCTTTTTTTTTACCGTTGATGAGAAAAGCTCAGTTACAGGCGACGGCCCACGTGCGATGGCCGACAGTGTGAGGGTTTCTGTGCCCTGAGGGGGCCAGGCATACTCACTAAAAAAAACTCCACGTGTTAGTTTCGTGTATCTTAGATTAGTTTACGTGCATTTATTATCATGCTCCTTAGTCGGGTCCCGCATTGCACCCCGGTTAGTATGTGGAATCTACTAAGCTGGCATGCGTTGCGTGCGAGCGCGTCAGCGTTGCTTCTTGGTGGTGAACATGAAACCTGGGCACCACCAAGTGTTAACTATGCGTAAGTTAGATGTTATATCTGTGACTCAGGCCGGGTAGACCTGTTAGTCAGTATTAAGAGTATAGAGTTAATTATTCATATAACTTATATGTGCTGCCTATGCATATCTGTATTTTAAAACTAAAGCTCAGGCCTTGGTGAGCTGTTAGTCAGGAATTAGAAATGCTATGGTTACCAGCTATCCTACTTATAGTTCTAGTTTCCTAGACTTGTCAATTGTTGGTATGTAGCATGCTATGCAAACAATGTGTTTGGTCGTCCTTTGTTCCGGCATGGCCGTTCGTCATTGCATTAGTCCTTGCGCTGCGTCGTCGGAGTGTCCTACTTCATATGCAGTCGCCCGCTGTCTCTGAGCCTGTAGAACACTGGTGGGAGGCCCTCGGAATCCCGGGACACCTTTACTGTTGTCAAGGGCTTGGAGGGCTCTGTGCGGGCAGCGTTCTGAAAAGAGTCAGTATAAGAAAAAGATTAGTGATAGGATTATAAGGCGTAACAGCCTGTCTGTGTCAGTCATTTCTGATTAGGTTTTCTAGGAAGTTCTGTACGTCGTCATCGTCGTCATGTTGTGTGAGTCTTCTCTCGAAAAGAGATAGTGGTCGTGCATGTGTGTTTATTTCTGTTGTGTAGTTTCCAAGGCGTGTTATTAGAGGGTTGTGGTGTTTCTATAGGTTTTTATAAGTGCCATAGGCTAATTTCTTAATTAATTCTTCTACTGTGTGCATTTTTAGCTCGCTGTGTAGTAGGTCAGCTGGTGCTGTGTGAGGTACTTTCGTTATCATTTGTCATATTTTGTTTTCGAATGTTTGTAATTTTAGTACATATGTTTTGGCGTCATACCCCCACACCGGAGTTGCATAGGTGAATATGGGTCTTATAAGTGTTTCGTATAGGGTGAGTCCTAAGTTCATGTTTATTTGCGAATTCATGTTTATGAGGGAGTAGAGCTTGCCTAATTGGGCATTGGCTTTACCCCTGATTTGGTGGACGTGCTTTTTCCACGCCAGTCCTTGGCCATTTTTAGTCCTAGCCAGGTGATTGTGTCCATCCACTCAATATTTTCTCCAAATATAGAGAGTGGGGGGAGCTTGTGCCTTCTGAATCTGTGTTTAAGCCCTTTGGAGAATATTTCGGCTTGTGTTTTCCTTGGGTTTACTTTAATACGCCATTTTGTGAACCATTCTTCTAGGTTATTCAGAGCGCTTTGTCGTCTCCGGTGGATGAAATTCAGTTTGGCTGATTGTTTCACAATTGCTGTGTCATATGCTTAGATGTTCAGATCTGTGTAATTTGTTTTCGGGATATGGTTCATGGTAATGTTAAAGATAATCGGCCCTAGGATACTTCCCTGAGAAACTCCCGCCTTGATTGGGCGGGGGGTTGATAAGCGGTTGTTAACTTTCGATTGGATTTTGCGGTCGTGTAGGTAGTTCGCGATGAGCTTTATTAATATGTCGTGTATATTCAATGTTTTAAGATTTTTGAGCAGACCTGCGTGCCACACCCTGTCGAATGTCCGTTCAACGTCGAGCAAGAGGGCCACTGTTGATTTGCGAATGTTAAACCCATGAGTTATGTGTTCTGTTGCTCTGAATAGTTGCAGCGTTGTGGAGTGTTTGGCTTTAAATCCACACTTCTATGGGATTGTGATATTTTGTTTGATTAGTTGGCTATTGAATCGTTTGAGTATAACCTTTTCAAGAAGTTTACCGAGAACGCTTAGAAGACTTATTGGTCTGTATTGTTGTGGGTTAGAGGGGTCTTTGCCCTTCTTGGGGAAGCGTACCACAGTGGCAAGCTTCCATCTCTCAGGATAATACCCTTTCTCCAGTGTGTAATTGAATATATTTGCTAGTAGTTTGATCGCGTCTTCCGGTAGGTTGGCAAGTGCTACGGTTGGGATTACGTCGGGTTCCGGCGCTTTTCGTTTGAGGAGGTGCTTAATTATCCATTTTATTTTGCTGGGACATGTTCGTCTAACTTTATTGTGTGTTCTTAACTCTTTGTAGTTCTTTGTTTCTGCTTCCGTCTCTTCCGCAAATTGTGGACAGGACGGACTGGCATTCGGAATCAGCGTTGCTTGCAGTGCGTCCGCTAATGCATCTGCTTTTTGTTGATCGGTTGTGGCCATGTTCTGGTTGTAGTGTAGGGGAAGGATTTGTACCCTATCATGTGTCAGGCAGCGGGCTATCCTCCACACTGAGTCTCTCTCATAGTTGAGATTCTCAAGTGTGTGTTGCCATTGGTTTGAAATATGAGTTGAGATTCTTTGTTGCACTAGTGTTTTTAAGTATCTGTAATATTCTTGGTCTACTATATGTCTGGACTTTTGCCATTTTCGCCTGGCTCTGTTTCGTTCTGTTGTTAAGGAGGTTATATCTCGAGTAAGTTGATTAAAGGACGTTCTGGGCCGGCTTGTGGGCACTGATATTGCTGTTGCTGCTTTTATAGCCTGCTCCAGTTTGAGTACTGCCTTGTTTGCGTTTTCATTTGAATTTAGAGGGAACGTGGGGAGGTTTTTGCTTACAGTGTTTGCAAACTTCTTCCAGTCTGCTTTGTAGTATTTTGGGCGTTTTAAAGGCGGGACCTTAGCTACATTACCTTCTAGAGTGATTATCAGGGGAATGTGGTCTGACGACAGTTCGTTCTTGGCTTGAAGGTGAAGCATTCTGGTAAGGTTGCCTGACAATGCTATGTCAAGTATGTCGGCTCTTTCTTTTCTGTTGAGTGGTATGTAGGTGGGTTCTTCCGGCACATGGATTATTAGATCCGTTCGATTTTCTAGCCTTAGTAATGCGTTTCCAGCGGGATTTGTCTCATTACAACCCCAGATTTGATGTTTTGCGTTGAGATCATCCGCTATTAGAACTTTGTTATTTTGTTGCATTAAGTTTAATCTGTCTGCTCTGTTTAGGGCCCCAGGGGGGAATATGCCGCCATTACAAGAGTTCGATAGTTGTCTAGTGTTATAAATATGCTGGTGGTTTCGAGGCTTTGTAGTTGTGGTACTTGGGAGATGTCATGCATTATGTTGGGTTTTATTATTATGGCCGTGCCACCGCCATATTGGTTCCTATCCGTGCGATGGGTGGTATATCCCGGTATATTGAATCTGTCCCTATTTGTGAGATGTGTTTCTGTAATTAATGCTATGTCTATGGTGTTGTGTGTGAGAAAGTTGGATAGTTTGGTCTCTTTTCGTCTTAGTTCTCTAGCATTCCATGTTAGTAAGTTTGGTTTATTCAGATAAAGCCTGGTGTGACGAGTACGGATCCGCTTCCAACAGGGATTTAAAGATGTGGAGGCACGTCTCCTTGAAGTCGTCCTCGCTCATGCCGGTGCTTAGTACCTACTGGTACATTATCCTTTGATAAGCATTATCCTTTGATAAGGAAACCTCGTATCTTGTTTTGGAGCTGGTCTGGGCTGTTGCTCCCTGGGCTGCAGACGTGGATCTCGGGGTCGAGACCCGTGCCACCGCACGGTCTCCTCCAGCCTCGCACCGGTCACAGCCGCTAGCGGCGCCCACGCCGCAGTGGCTTCCCGCACCTCCCGGGTCCCCGACACGCCAGCCGGACGGCCTTTAGTACTCCGGACAAGCCCGGTACCTGGCCCCGTGGCCTATACCAAGGCAAAGGGCGCACTTCCTCTGGGTGGGCACGTCATAGCTACGTGAATCATGGTTGGCGGTGCACTTGGACCACACCACAGTCCCCGCGGTACACCATCCCTTGGTGTGCCGGAGCTGCTGGCAGCGACTACACTGCACGGGGATGACAGGCCTTCTTTACGGCTCCACCTTCACCTGGAAATGGATCACAGATCTGATTAGTTTCAGACGACCCAGGTCATCTGCCCCGTCGCAGCGTCCACCAAGTAGAGTGGCAGAGGCGTTCGGGCCCAGTCAAACCGTCTGAGCTGCACAACACGCAGCACTGAAAATTGCGTGGCCTGCAGCTCGGCCTTAATTGCCTCCGCCACCACATCATAGTAGACGTGCTTCAGCACGTCTCTTAGGCTCCGGCGGTCCTCCCTCTGGCCGGTGATCTGGTGCGTGATGTGGTGCTCTCTGAGGAAGACACACATCCTCTGGTAGTCTTGGGGCGATCTCATCCTGACGGTAGACGGGAGACCGGGGCCCGGGTTACCAGGTAGCCGTCGTTGGAATGCACTCGGTCGTAGTCCCAAAGGGTCACGACAGCGCCGAGACACCCGCCGACACTTCTAACCTGAGAGAAACCACCGGATGAGAGATGATGTGTAATGATAATGGAGATGAAATGGAGGGACTGGAAATTCTGGAGATATAGTTAACCTACCCAGCATTCGCCTGGCGACCCGGGAAAATCCCGAAAAACCCCATGGTTTGGTAGGCCAGCCACGGTAATGGATACCGCTCGGAATCACGCAACTAAATGACTGGTCGGCCTATACCTCCCGCGATTACTCTTGTATATCAAAGTTTCAATGCTTTCCTACTCGGGCATTATACCTATGCCGATTTAGTTTTTCACGACTATCGTCGTTATTGCTCTTTAAACGCCAAACCAGGTCATTTTGGATTATATTCTGTTGTTATTCCAACCTTCATTATTTCTGATATATGTTCGTTTGCAGGGCTATTGTGTTTGTCTGTGTTTGTGAGAATGGTTTAAGAGTTTTCACTGTGTAGCTACATGTTTACAAAACGTCTTTTCGAGAATACTAGCCGATTTTTCTGAGAGATCTGTCTCAACCGGTTCTTCTTGTTTCTCTGCTATACTGTAAACGTCCGAGCTCTTCGCTTTCAAAATATTTTGTCTTTTGCCAGACAGCTTTGTCATCTGGATCTTCAATTCTCCCCTGCAGACTCCTCTATAACTTCCACATTCCTTATCAATTCATAATTATCATCAACTATTTCTCTGAGGTGTTTATCAATTTCCTCACTTTCAATGACGGGTTCCATTCTCCATTGATTTTCTGCACGAAAACATATCTTCAAGCTTATTCCCGTTCCACCTCGGTTTTCTCTACTTCCTGAACTGTGTGTTTTTTTCCTAGAAACTTAACATGTCTAGATTTTTCCTGATGTATAACATATATGTTTGGTCATAAAATGTATATTAGCTTTAACATTATCTGTATTTTTATTCTCTGTACCTCTTTGTTTGCTGCGGCCATAGGAACGACTTTTCGTGTGTTTGGAACGTCATTAATTTAAAGCTTTCTTTCCACAAAATGCTCACAGCTTTTTGTCCGGAAAATGCCCATACCGGCTCTGAGTTAGTATGTTTTTCGTACATTTTCCCAACAATATTTATTTCTATTTTGGGAGACTCTAATATTTCACCTTCCGTATTGTGCATGAATCTGGCTAAATATTCATTATTCTAAGGGATAGCATTACCAAGTTGCTTCGTTAGCACCTCTGAAATTTCACTCTTAACATCCGAACATTCATTGTAACTAGAAACGTATTCATTTTAGTTCGTTCACTTTTCTTAATGGAATTTCTTAATTCGTTTATTGGATACTTAGCATCCACCTCGCAGTGGACAACTAAATTATTTAGTTCTACCACCTTAATTTATGGTATTGTTCCGTTTCTCCTTCCCAATTATTGTCTTTAATCATATAATTCATGCAATGTTTATTGCATGTCTGTCCTGTGACTTGTTCATTTATTGCTCTCGTTTCACCGCTAAGTTTCTGCTGTAAACTGCTGCTGTGCGCCTTCACATTTCTTCTTGGCAATTATAATTTCATTTGTAACTACAAATATCCCGTTTTCTATCTCACTCTATCGTTCTCCATTTTCACTTTCTTTTTTATTTAACGTCCTCCAACATAAATCATATCGGACGATGAATGAAATGGGTGAAATGCTGATCTAATGAACCCAAGGTCCGTAAAGCTTAAGGCCGCGCCGTGGCTCAGTGGTTAGACCGCTTGGCTCTCACCAAGGCGGTCCGGGTTCAATCCCAGGTGACCGCAAAATGAGATTAGTAGTGGACAACACGGCGCTGGGGCGAGTTTTGTCCGGGACCACTGGTTTCCCCCGTCATCTCATTCCACCGGTGCTCCATATTCATCTCATGTACCATCAGTGTCACCGCCTGCGGTGCAGTATGTAGTAAAAGCGGACGTTAAACACTACTCATTTCATCTCATTTCCGTAAAGCTTAGAGTTGCGCAATATTAGTCTCTCAGGATAAGCGAAAATCTTAAATAAAACCTTATCCAGATAATTCACCCTGACCGAGATTCAAACTCGGGACCTCTTGAACTGAGGTAGACACGCTTCCTCCACGCTATAGAGCAATGTTGCCTCGACTGCTTGTACGTCATTGATGGCGTCACTTTGTTTGGTTAAGCTTTGCCTCATTTGATTTTCAATGTACTAGCTTCGATATATTATTTTAGTTATTTCTTACTACTGTTTAGCTGTCCTTACAGCTGTCCTTACCCTTCTCATTTTAATTCCTTAATCAATTAGAAGATATCTAACATCAAACTGGACTCACTTTCCATCAAGTTAATTTCATCTCAGTTTTTGGATATCCCTTCGTGTATATGTTGGACAATTACTCACGCCTACTCAAATGTATGGTTTCTGCCTGTCAGACTGCCTTCTGCGAGCCCCCTTGTCTGACTTCCATGTGCTAATTCCATTGTATTTTAATGTCTTCCATCGCTTGGTTGTGCTTTAGTTTTAGTGTGCCAAACAGTAACATTTTTCGCGATGCAATGAGTGTGCCTATCCCTTCTTATTGGCATTAACAAACATTACATCGAAATTTCTATACTACTAAACATAGACACACACAAATTCTGCACGCTTTCGTTATTCTATAGCAGCGTTACAGTCTTATTTTGCGGTGCACTGGATGTCGTCCTGTAGCGGTTCGGTGCCTTCCTGATCCCTCGTTTACATTGGTAATTTCTCTAAAAAATTTCTGTAATGTTTCTGCAGTCCAAGTGATATTAATCGACTTTAACATTCCTGCCCCATCCTTTGAAGATGTGTAAGGTGTCTGGGTGAAACAGAAGCGATTCTTCTTGAAATCCCCCATCTATGATTTCGCCAGTGTATGATTTAACACTCTGGATTTCCTTTACAATTTATTTTCAATTTTGTCTTTACGCAGCTGGACTGCGCTTCACTAGTATAGACCTCCGTGGTTGGCGACAATTTGCAAAGCTGTTGCTTTCCTCACAGGTCAGAAATGCATGTAATAATAATAATAATAATAATAATAATAATAATAATAATAATAATAATAATAATAATAATAATAATAATAATAATAATAATAATAATAATAATAATAATAATAATAATAATAATAATAATAATAATAATAATAATAATAATAATAATAATAATAATAATAATAATAATAATAATAATAATAATAATAATAATAATAATAATAATAATAATAATAATAATAATAATAATAATAATAATAATAATAATAATAATAATAATAATAATAATAATAATAATAATAATAATAATAATAATAATAATAATAATAATAATAATAATAATAATAATAATAATAATAATAATAATAATAATAATAATAATAATAATAATAATAATAATAATAATAATAATAATAATAATAATAATAATAATAATAATAATAATAATAATAATAATAATAATAATAATAATAATAATAATAATAATAATAATAATAATAATAATAATAATAATAATAATAATAATAATAATAATAATAATAATAATAATAATAATAATAATAATAATAGTAATAATAATAATAGTAATAATAGTAATAATAATAGTAATAATAATAGTAATAGTAATAATAATAGTAATAATAATAGTAATAATAATAATAATAATAGTAATAATAATAATAATAATAATAATAGTAATAATAATAATAATAATAGTAATAATAATAATAATAATAATAATAATAATAATAATAATAATAATAATAATAATAATAATAATAATAATAATAATAATAATAATAATAATAATAATAATAATAATAATAATAATAATAATAATAATAATAATAATAATAATAATAATAATAATAATAATAATAATAATAATAATAATAATAATAATAATAATAATAATAATAATAATAATAATAATAATAATAATAATAATAATAATAATAATAATAATAATAGTAATAATAATAATAATAATAATGATGATGATGATATGTAATTAATAATACAATGTGTTATAGTTTCGGTGCCTGTTTTGAGGTTCTCTGGACGGTGACGCTTCGGTAGTAGTCGAATTGGAGGTGTAAACCTGGCTATTCGTAGTGATGCGCAGCTGAGAACATGGGAACTGCCTTGTTTTCCCCTACTATAGAGCCGTAGATTTCTGGGCGTGGGAATAGAAAGACGAATGGATTAATAATGAAGCGCCACTAACTTTACCTATATGGCATTTACTTCTTTGTTCACATATACCGGCGCTCTGACCGACTTACGCGATAACACACACACACACACACACACACACACACACACACACACACACACACACACACACACACACACACACACACACACATACACACACATACATACATACATACATACATACATACATACATACATACATACATACATACATACATACATACATACATACATACATACATACATACATACATACATACATACATACATACATACATACATATATACATATTTTTTTCATTTTCCCCCGTTAAGTGGAGTTTCTGATTTGATTAGTTCGTTGTGCCTTATAGCGCTACTCGTAGTAAATTATGCTTTGGCAGAGCACTTAGTACGGAAACTTTTGACGTTACGAAACTAACTTTTATGGTATTTATACACTATTCCCCTACTCTGAAGCCATAGGCTTCAGTAGGGTCAGGAAGTTGAGGAAAAGTCCTTTATTTGTCCTGTTTGTCTTTTTAGATATTTGTTAATGTAAAGTCCCTTTTTTTGAATTTTTATTTTTCCTTTTTATCTTTTTACCGGTTTTTTCATTTAGAAGTCCTTTTTAGCACTTTTATCGGTTTCTATTTTGCACCTTTAACTTCGTTTGACTATCTTCTTGCTGTCCAACAATATAGCTTAAGTTCCCCCTTGTTTTAACTAATACGCACTCCTAAGATTGGCTAAAGAAAGTAAGAGGACATATTACTGCACACATTTTGATGGAATTAAATCTGTGATTGATAGTTTGAATAGAGATGATTGATGCTGCTTACGTTGCCACGTCGCAACCTTTGATGGCTAAACCTCAACTAAACAGCAATTTGGCATACATTAAAAACAATTTTGCTGATTTGGTACAGCCATCAACTATCTTGAAAAAACGAAATGAAACTATTCATTCAGTGATCTTAAACCTGAATGATGTGCAACGTTTTCTTCACAAGATTCCAGTCGTTTCAAGTATGCATCATTGACATCCGTTGATGTGTAGAGAAGATCTTCATGTTTCACAATGTGCTGTCAGAAAACCTACAATCCTTTACACCTAAAAATTTAGAGATGACTGTTGTGATACACCGCAACTCCAAATGAGTTAATCTTTCTGAATTTAATTTCTGTAACACGAGGGCGGTTAAGCCAAGTATGAATTATATCTATTTCTGTTTCTTTCCCCAGAATCTCTATTGCTGTTTGCTGAATCAGAAGAAGGATTTCATTCTTGTAGTTTATCTCGCTCTTTTCACTGCATATCACTTGAATGTTGTACTTTCAAACTTACTCATTAAATATCTAAATGAAAACTAATTTATTAATTTTAAGTTTCACTTCTTTACTTCCCTTTCTCTAATCTTTAGGTCCTTTCTGAAGGTCCCTTTTGGATAATTTATAGGTCTTCAACTTCCTAGCCCTAGTGACAATTCTCCTATTTGTCACTAATTGGCCTAGACGCATCCTGGTAGGCCAGCGTAAGATAGCATCTGTTTTATGCTCACAAAAATCCTCCTGGCAGTGTTCTGAAATGCAACGGCAACAGCCTCCCCTCTGTAATCTGACAAATTTTGACATTCAATACAAGATATTAGCCTGACCAGAAGCACTCGTATTAAGACAAAATATTGCCACACAAATATGTTTCATTACCGTCACAACTTAAACATTACACTAGACAAACTTATATCATATTTATTTCAGTTATATATGACGTAAATCAAAGCTTTATTTGCCCAAGGGTTAATCCGTTTACAACTGTCACTTTACTAATGTGGTTGAATACAGCCTTCACTGTCACTGTACCAAAATAGTTTACTTCAGATGTCATAAAGTGTAGGGACCTCGCCCTCTGTACTAAAGTGACTCCTTGAGGTCGCCCACCCTATGTGTCCTCTCACCTCATCCTCTCCCCTTGGGTGATCAACTTGGGCATAGGTACTGTGCAGGCCAACCCAGGGTCATGAGATTAAATTGAAAACATACGCCTTTATCGGAACCTTAACATGTATTTATTTTCTCGTTTGTTCTTTGCTACACTTTGCTTAAACCAACCAGACAGATAAAGATAACTATATACTTCTGGCCCCGAATCTGGGAGAAAGAGCCCCACCAAAACACACGGCTCACCAAAAGACCAATTATAAAAAAAAACTAAGAGAAAAATCGGGGAACCCGAATTGGAGCACTCACCCTAAGAAACGCCCACTCAACACCAACCAGGCACACACTCTCACTGCTCTCCCGGCTCGAAGGAGCTACCCAAGAAATCTCGGGCACCGCAGCGCCCCCAGAGAGAAACGGCGGAAAGCCCAAATCAACAAGACGTCAGCGCCCCCGAACCGGAAGGGCAACAAAAATGTGCCGGGAAAAAAACAAACGGCACAAACACCCCCTCCCCATCGGAAACACAGGGTGGAGAAGCCAAACGGAAAGAAAGGAAAGGCTGGAAGAAACCAAGGAAAGGAAGAAAGCCATTCCAGACCCCGGGGTGATGAAGCCCGAAGAAGGAAACCCTAGGAGAGTCGGACGAGCACCAAACATCATAGAAAGTCTGCCCTGAGTAGCAATGAGTATGAGTATTGCGTACACTTGTTGAGTCTTTCCACCTTCACAGCTGTGACATACCATACGTCACACTTACATGGAGAACCCTGTCTCTATTTTGCACACACAGTCGTGACGTAGAGAGCAGATGTGAAACTGAGTTTCCTTTTTTTTTTACCCTCACAACCGTGACATACCATACGTCACTCTTACACGGAGAACACTGTCTCTATGTTGCACACACAGGCGTGACGTAGAGAGCAGAACACTGCCGGCAAGTCTTTCAGGAGCAGAAGTGAACAGAGGCAAAACGTTACCAAAGGGCAGCAGGTTAGTCCTTTGAACGCCTTACAACAGCCAGGTAGGTCACAGAAGGGTGACCAAAGTAAAGACGGATGACGTGGCTTGAAGTCGAAGAAGAAGAAGCGAAGCTAGCTCCCACGTGGCGACTCTCCCGAGGTGGAGAAAAAACGTGGCGCACGTGAAGGTCACTGTCACACCGGGACCCCCGGGTGGTGCTGGCACGAGGCGGAAAAATCCAGGATGACAGAACAGGCAAGGATCACGGTAGGAGATGAGGCGGCTGAAACATAAAACAAAAGCCAGAAACGGAACCAGAAGCAGAAATGGTAACCTAAGAATATTAACCAGCCAAATTTGTAAAATATTTTTTTTAGATCATAAGGGGCAGAAATATCTTTGAAGGACCAGTAATAAATATTTTCAAACGAGTAACAGCAATAAATCTCTTTAAATAAATACAATAAGGATAAATACCATTGAAGTGACCATTACTATTAAATACCTTTCAAGTAATAAATATTTTCAAACGAGTAACAGTAATAAATATCTTTAAATAAATAACAATAAGGATAAATACCATTGAAGTGACCAATACTAATAAACACTTTCCAAGTAATAAATATTTTCAGCAAAACAATTATCCAAATTTTAACAATAAAGAAAGAAATACCTTAGACAATATTGAGCACATCAACATAATTGGACACATTGTATATATACACATACACCCATACATATATAAACCAGTAAATAACACACAATCATGGGTACCCAACAACCTTTTTTAAATAACACTCACACATAAGAAAAACACACGCACAGAAAGAAAGAGAAAGAGAGAGATATGCCGGCATAGAAAGAGAGAGATAGAGAGAGAAAGAGAGAGAGAGAGAGAGAGAGAGAGAGAGAGAGGAAGGAGAAAGTGAGTGCATGCCCTGGCAGCGTGCCACGCGAACGCCACACAACACAGACAACCGTGCCCCGAGGTCAAGGGCGCAGAAGCCAAAACAAACATGGCAACGTAAACAGACACTGAAATGCCAAAACAAACAGTGTAAAGCCAAAACAGACATCAAATCATCGCGTCAGGGCACGGTTTTAGCTGAGTGATGTGAGCCCGACGCATTTCATGGGTTTTACAGTGCTCCAGAGTAACGGACACGCCCTTAAAAATGTTAATGATCTTATAGGGGCCAGAGTAACGCAGAGCTAATTTAGCAGCAAAAGCATCCTTACGCGAACTTATAGGGAAAGATTTGCACATAACCAGTTGACCGACCGCGAAAGGAGAGGGTTTTCTATTTTCTTCATAACGCCTTTTGGTGAGCTCATGCGCACGTTTTAGATTATTAAAGGCTCTCCTCCAGTTCAGTCTAATAGTTTCGGGAGAAAAGGTCTGAGGAAGTAGATCATTTAAGGACCACATATTCGCCAAAGGGGAACTGGGTACAAAAGCAAACAGTAAACTGAAGGGGGTGGTCTGGTGAGCTTCATGACGAGCGGAGTTAAAGGCAAACTGCAACTTTCCCAAGTTAGTATCCCACTGATTGTGGTGCTCATGATGGAAAGCAATCAAAGCGGATTTCAAATTTCTATTAACCCTCTCGGCTTGGGAAGGATTAGGGTAATGTGGGGTGGTAGTGATATGTCTTACCCCCCACTGAAAACAGAATTGTTTGAACCAATTGGAAGTGAACTGCGAGCCATTGTCAGACACAACGTAACGTGGAGCACCAAAAGCAGCCAAGATGTTATTCAGGACCTTTGTAGCAGTACGAGCCGTGGCACGTGGCACGGCCGAAATCCACACGAACTTAGAAAAGGCGTCAACAACCACAAGGGCATAAGTATTACCTTGAATCGACCGGGGAAATGGGCCTATAAAATCTACAAATAATTTTTCCATCGGCTTAGATGCCACTTCAGACGCGAGACCACCCCACGTGGTTCGCTGCGCCGGCTTAGCCATGGAACAAATATTACAAGCTTTAACACGGGTCGCAATATCGCGATCCATGCCTTTCCATATAAAGCGCTCACGTATTTTATCGCGAGTCTTGTTTACACCAAGGTGTCCACCAAAGGGTGAAAGATGAAAGTAAGCAAATACCATGGGAATGATACTATCGGGCAAAACGATCTTAAATTTGCCGTCAAAATTAGCACGCGCCATAAGAACACCATCACGTAAGCAATACGGCGGGACAGGATGGCCGTCCTCAAACTGCTGTATAATCTGATTAATGCAGGCATCCCTGCGCTGATGTTCAGCGATGCTGGTAAACATTTCGGGGAACGACAGACAGGCGTTAGAGCCGGAAACCGTCCCCGAAGGTGGTAACAGGGGCGGTTCCTCAGAAAACATACGTGTAAGGGCGTCAGCAACTACATTATCAGAACCACGAATGTGCCTCGGTGTAAACTTAAACGCCCCAATCCGCACGCCCCAACGGGCGAGCCTACCGGTTTTACGTTGTGTCCCTAACGCCCACGTGAGAGCCTGGTTATCACACTCCAATATGAAAGATACATGTTCCAGGTAGGGTCTATACTTCTCGAGACCAAACAAAACTGCCAAGGTTTCGAGCTCATAGATAGAAAACTTGCGTTCAGCTTCAGATAGAGTTCGCGAAGCATAGCAAATGGGACGGCGCCCCTCCGGAAAATCCTGGAGAAGAACCGCCGCCATGGAATAACTAGAAGCGTCAGTCTGGAGAATAAAAGTTCTATTAAAATCTGGAAACGCCAAAACAGGAGGAGAGGAAATGGCGGACTTAAGGTCTTCGAACGCACGCTGTTGTTCGTCACCCCAGACGTACTTAATACCCTTCCGTCGAAGGCGATTCAAAGGTTCAACCCGGGCAGCGAAGGAAGGAATAAACTTGGAAAAGAAATTCACCATACCAACAAAACGAGCCAATGCACGTAAATTCTTAGGGGGTGGAAAATTGCGCATGGCTTTGGTGCGTTCTAAATCAATAGTAATGCCGGCGGGCGACACCCAATGGCCCAAGAAAGAAATCTCTGTGGTAGCAAACTTCACTTTAGACCATTTAACCGTGAGGCCAGCCTTCTGTAAGCGATCAAACACCTCACGTAAATGTAAGATATGGGAATCAAAATCAGGAGAGTACACTACTAGGTCGTCTAAATAGTGGCAAAGAAATTTAAATTTAATGTCAGAAAACAAATTGTCCAAGAGACGGGAAAGTACCTGCGCACCGGTAGCAATACCAAAGGGAATCCTATTAAACTCATACAATCTCCACGGAGATGAAAAGGCAGTCACGTGTTTACATTCATCCGACAAAGGAATCTGATGATAGGCGCTGTTTAAATCCAGAGTCGTAAACACGCGTGCACCAGCAAAATGATGGGCGGCAGTATGGAGGTCTGGCATGGGAGTAGATTCAATAAGTATTTTTTTATTGAGTTGGCGATAATCCACGACAGGACGGAAATCATTGTCACCCTTAGGAACTAAGAAAACCGGGCTACTATAAGACGAAGTGGAAGGTCTAATGATACCCTTATCCAACATATCATTGATTTTAGCCTTCAAAATGGCCATTTTGGGTGGTGTCAGACGGTACGGAGAATGCTTAACAGGGGACGGGTCAGTCAGCTGAATATCGTAGGTAATAAGATGAGTAACACCCAATCGGTCGGAAAACAAGGAGGAAAATTCCTGAACCAAACCTTCCACCACTGCGGCTTGTTGATGAGTCAAATGAGACAAGGAAATATCTGCCTCACGCTCGTCTAATAGCGTGACGTTACCTAGACGAGGGCGAGGTGGAACGTCATATAGTTTCTCCTGAAAAGGTACACTACTTCCAGTCGCGAACCCGAAAGTGGCTTGTTTCTTCGCAAAATCTAAACACAAACGGGAGCGTGACATAAAATCGGCCCCCAAGATTACAGAATAGGGTAGGTCAGGGACCAAATAGCACTCATGTTTCCAAGTGAACTTAGGAAAGCGGATAGTACACCTAACCTTGCTAGACACATTAAAGGACTGACCATTAACTGCCAAACATTGCACCTGACAGCTCACCTCCTTGGGACACGAAGGCGCCAAAGTATTGCGAAAATATACTTGATTAATGAGAGAAAATGAGCTACCGGAATCAAGGAGGGCTAAAACGCTCACCTTACCGACAACAACCTGCACAAGAGGTTTAATAGAATGGGGTAAAGCCAAAATGCGCCGCGATGGGGCCAAACTCGCGCTCATGGCAGGCAACTTCTGGCGTCAAATGGGGCGCTGCCGGAACTGACTATCACGTCCAGATTTCGAAGGGTCCATGCCCGTTGGGCGAGGAAAACTACAGTTCTTAACCATATGTCCTACCTCCTGACAACGGTAGCATCTTACCCGGGGCCCGTGAGTTGATGACCCAGGTCGGACGCCGGGCGTTAAACCATCTCCACGATTCGCTCGTGGTGGGGGAGGTGAATTCAACACTTCACCTAAGCGAGATCGATCTACAGAAGAACACTCATTAAGAAAGGGCACTAAAGATTCCAAAGCCGTGAACGTATTAGGACGTGTCGCGAAAACAAGACTGGAGCGAGCTTCGGGATTCAAACCCGAAATGATGACGTCACAAACCGCCTGCTCCGTATCTGGGAGACGTAAGACCAAGACCACGTCTCTGACCCGTTCCATATACTGGACAAACGGTTCGGCCAGACCTTGAGGTCGTAAATAATGTCTTGCAATAATTTTAACGATTCACGACGCGGGATAAAGAATTCCAAAACCAAAGCATGAAAAGTACTTAAAGGGTCAGCCTTATTGCCTTGCTCTAAGCAAAAGATTCAAAACTACACCTTTGACCTTGGTCGCAACTGCCTGCATGGTTAAATCGGAAGAAACCGAGTGCACCATGGCTACCTTGTTAAGCTTTACTAGGAATTTCAAAAACGTGAAAGCCGACAGCACATCCGACACCTCGAACATATCCACTGCCTCCACCATCTGTTGTACAGGGTGAATGATTTTTAAGGCACGAAATGGCGTCGAAAGAGAAGCTACGGGACTCACAGCCGGGGAAGACGTGGTCTCCGGAAAATACAGCTTAGCGTCTTCTCCCCCTTGACGAGCCATGGCGTTAAATTTCTCGAGGAGCGCCTCAAAATTTTGTTTGAGTGTCTTAACACGAGGTAAAACCTCGGAACGCGGAAAATAGGTAATGAGATAATCTAACCTGTTGATATAATGCTGGATGCGCGCCAATAAACGAACCTGCTGTCCTCTTGAAGGGGTCCCCTCACGCTCCAAATCTTGGATAACCTCACCCAACTCTAAAAGCGCTTCAGAACACACTTGAGGGGAATTGGCAACTAAATTATGCTTATCAGGTAAAGCAATAAACGGTTTGTCCTTGACCAGCCGCAATGCGTCTAATATGGTCGACCAGTCGGCCGCAGGAGAGACCTGCCCACCACGAATTAACAACTCAAACATCAGCTCACCTTTACGCAAGCGGTCAACATTTACTAGGGAAGTCGCCATTCCACACTGCCAAAGGATGCAGTAGTAGGCACCGAGAACGTCAAAAGCAACAAACACGAACGCGCGGAAACCAAGCCGAGAGCCAAGCGTCAAATAAACCACGCTCTGCTACCAAATTGTGCAGGCCAACCCAGGGTCATGAGATTAAATTGAAAACATACGCCTTTATCGGAACCTTAACATGTATTTATTTTCTCGTTTGTTCTTTGCTACACTTTGCTTAAACCAACCAGACAGATAAAGATAACTATATACTTCTGGCCCCGAATCTGGGAGAAAGAGCCCCACCAAAACACACGGCTCACCAAAAGACCAATTATAAAAAAAAAACTAAGAGAAAAATCGGGGAACCCGAATTGGAGCACTCACCCTAAGAAACGCCCACTCAACACCAACCAGGCACACACTCTCACTGCTCTCCCGGCTCGAAGGAGCTACCCAAGAAGTCTCGGGCACCGCAGCGCCCCCAGAGAGAAACGGCGGAAAGCCCAAACCAACAAAACGTCAGCGCCCCCGAACCGGAAGGGCAACAAAAATGTGCCGGGAAAAAAACAAACGGCACAGTACAAGAGAACAGTCTGGTCGAGGTGCGGAATACTCTCCGAAAAGTACAATCCAATCCAATCAGATAACATTGTCACTTCATAAATGTGATTTGCTGCAGCTTCCACTCTCCCAAATGCAATTTAGTTCTGTAGTTTCTGTCATTTGAAGCGGCGGTCTTACTTCTTGGTCAGCCAAATTCTTGGCTCTCACCAAGGCGGCCCGGGTTCGATCCCAGGCGACCACAAAGTGAGATTTGTGGTGGACAATACGGCGCTGGGACGGGTTTTCTCCGGGATCTCCGGTTTCCCCCGCCATCTCATTCCACCGGTGCTCCATCTTCATCTCATGTATCATCAGTGTCATCGCCTGCGGTGCCGTATGTAGTAAAAGCGGGTGTTAAACATTACACATTTCACATGTCAGCCAAATAGGTGGTGAGTCGGGATAGCCTGTGCCAATCTGCACGGCATTGAAGGCTACCTCTTACCTTCTGTATCCTCGATGCGAAGTGGATTTGGTTGTCCACAGATCTCCAGGCCAGTCCTTGAAATTATTAGCCAGCTGACATGGTTGATAAGGCGGGATTCCAACTATGTGAAGAAGGAAAAAATTCGTGGGATTCACTACAATGCTACTCAGCACTTATGTTTCACCACATCGTTAGCAGCAAAAGGTGTTGTGCATCATTCTAAGTATACACTAATTTTTTCCGTCATTTGCACTCGTGCGATTAGTTATACACAGAGCTTTCTCTTCAGCCGCAATTTATTTTACTCCTTCCCTTTAAAATTCTATTCTAATTTAAAAACTTACTTAATTTCAAAACTACCACTGAGTTGTTAAAGTTCGTTTGCTATTAACCTTTCTCTGTAGGCATTACAGTTTTATTTCGGATAGGGTAATATCTTACGAGGGAATTCGGTATGTCGACCATACTTGATCTATTGTGCCTATATCCTAAGTGGGTCATCCTCATCCCCGAGAGGATACAGAGTGTGGTCAACCCAAGGAGTCACGGCAGTGCAGTGGGCAGGGTTCCTACTATTGACCAGTTGGAAACCCCCGACAGGCCTATACAACCGGCATCCCACCGGTTCTTCTAATGTTCTTCTGTTCTTCTAATCTAATGGAACTGCTAGTCGTTTATCCATATCCCTTTCAATGTTACTTACGTCATTGTCACTAGCTTCATCCTTTTTGAGTCTTGTATATATTTGATGAGAGGTTCTAAAATATCGCCTCCAGAACGGCCTACTGGGCCAGCCCGGGATGGAGCCCATCCTACCGGAGAAGGAGGTGTGTAACAGGAGCAAATCATCCTGCCATGCAGCGCTGAGACTTCCGCCGATACCCCTAACCTGCAAGAGACCACTAGATCAGAGATGATGTGAAATGATAACAGAGATGAAATGGAGGGACAGGAAATTCGGGGGATGTAGCTAACCTACCCAGCATTCACCTGGCGACGCGCCAAAACCACCGAAAACACATATGAGACAGGTAGGCCAGCCACCGGAAACGAAACCGGACCTCCCAAATGGGGACCAAAGGCGAAACCGCTCGGTAAGAGTCACATTTTATTCCGGCGGACAGGAATTCTTGTCAAACCATCAAACCATCGTAATTTAATTCACCGACAGCCTTCTTTAACTCCCTCAACCGAATCAAGTTCATATCTCCCCCGATTGGCTGTTTTCTTTGGAGCTAGGGAAATCTTTAATCTGATTGATTCTTCCTCACAGGTACGTTGAAAGTTCAAAGCGTCAGAAGATATTCGTTGGATTGACTCGAAGATACCTCCCAAACTGGGGACTTATACTTTAAGCAGATGAAAACGTACATGGATAGTGCTCCCTAGGGTTCAAATATAAAATGCAGACTCAATTTCTTAGAACTTTGTTTTGAAGCTGAAACTCGCAAAAACATTGGTAAGTTAAGGTATTATTTATAGGCCCTATTTACAGAAATTAAAACGGCTACGTATTTCTTCCAAACTTTACACAATATACTTCTTATTTACCTAGGACCAAATAATATCTAGGACCAATAATAGGATTTGATTGAACTACTCAATAATTAATCAGATATACCTATTTAATTATTAATATTTAATAATTTCTTGTTATATAGTCTTAATTATCGGTTCACACTTCGCTAACGTGATTTATTATACTTAGCAATATGAAGAGATCTGTTCTTCAGCGAATGAGATGCGTTTGAGTCTTCAGCGTTTCCCCTCATTACCCCCACTGTTTCCATATTACCCTCTCTCTCTCGCATACTATTCTAGAGCACGAGACCCTCCTATAGAACCTTCTTAGGGCTAGACCTAAGGGAACCCAAAGTGAATTATCTCAACATTTACAATAATGCAATTAAAATAAAAATTGCCACAGGCATATTTGCATACCACGTATAGGCTTTAAATGCTATAATTGTAGCTGCAGCTTATAAATTACCTGTTCTTCTAATCCAATGGAACTGCTAGTCATTTATCCATATCCCTTTCAATGTTCCTTACGTCATTGTCACTAGCTTCATCCTCTGAGTCTTGTACATATTTGATGGGAGGTTCCAAAATATGACCTCCAAAACCAGCTACGTCTTTCGAAAAGTCGTTTTCTTATAGTTTTTCTGCATGTGACATGCAGTGTTCTCTTTATTGTCAATTTATTCGTGGATAAGTAGTTTAACGATCAGTTAGTTTAAAAGTGTTATTTCAGTTTGTAAAATATCCGTTTTATTTGATCCCCCACTAATTCTATTTGATTATATGGGTAGTTGTAATTGCAAGTTGAGCCAGCTCATGTATTTTCCTCTTTGTTTTTAAACGGAAGAATAACCGGATAGTAATGATTTGAACTGTAGGCTAAATAAACTCCCTTCTTATAAGCATATCATGAGAACGGCTCAGGTTCTGCAGATACAGCATTCTACAGCATAACAGTGAACTGTTTGCTCTCCTGAGTTTATTACACACCTTGAATTATTCAAAGTAATTCTGTTGTCACATCATGTCAACAGTTTACATTTCGGTTCTGAGTAATTATAAATATAAGTATGTACAAACACAGATATCTACCAATAATGATGGTCATAACAATGCTTACGTCAGGATGCGTCATAATACGAATATTGCAGCTTTATTTGTATGGAGTAGGACAATCAATTGAGCTAAAACATGGAGTTTTAGGTTGTGGTGGAAGCATTATTCGCTACCTTCCTCGTGGATCACTTTTTGAAAGTTCTGAATTTTTTCTTAGCGCAAATAATATTTATTAGTGATAGGTTGTCCTGGCACTCATCGCACTCACTTTAGGGGAATGTAATGACAGCACTACAAGATTCCGATCGGCTACTGGTACTGTAGCATTCAAGGACTAAAACCATCCCATTGGAAAGTCGCAATAGTTCAGTTTTCTCTGTCACTTCATTACTGTGATTTGTTTCAGTTTTCACAGTTGCTTCACTAATGTGATTTAGTGCAGCATTTACTATCACTTCACTAATTTGATTAAGTTTAGTTTTCACTGTCAGTTTGCTAACGTAATTTACTTTAGTTTACCCTGTCAACTTGACTAGTGTGATTTAGTTCAGTTTTTACTCTCACTTCACCTATGTTAGATTCACGACTTCATTGATCTTATTGAACTTTCGAAATTAGTTTTGCGGAAGCTTTTTTTATCTACTTCACGTTACTGCAGATAGACTTTGCAGAAATATGTTTATTACGTATTTGGTAGTAGCCACAGCCGTTGACAAAAAAAAGTCATGTGTTGCAGTCGAAAATTATTGGCCTCCATGACACGGGGATTTCTTTACACCATATGCAATACCGCTGTGCAGTCCCTGCAGCAAGTTGTGAACCATTCCTACCATCTTCTATTATTGTTGTGGTAACACCGGAGGTACACTTCTCGCTGTTTACACTTTCTTTTCTGAAGCCTGGGACTTAAAATAATTACACGCTGTAGTTTGCTATTAAGGTATAACTCATATGCGTTTGTGATCTTCTTGTGGTTTACAGAGAAGCATGCAAGTCACTTGGAGTATGCAAGTCAGTAGCTAGGTATCTCAGGTTTTTAATGCCTGAATATGTCGTGAGTCAGACACCGTTAGCTTTGGTGGAGTGGTAACGCTGAATACTTTATTCTAGGTGGACCTCTTCTCTCTAGTTATTTTGTCCGTTCAGTAGCATTTGATTGCACGCATTTAACTGTATCTAGCTCAAAGTTGTAGCACGAGGACTTCTATTTCAGATTCACTGTGTTTTGAAAGATAAGGCTATTAGTATTGGTTTGATAAATACTAGCAATGAACTTACATTCTTTTGTTTCATTCAAGGTTCAGATAGACTACATGAACAGAAGAATTTACTTACAAAAATTTATAATTTACAAATACTTATGTTTAGTGTAACTATTTCATAGATCAGTTCTGCACTTCAGTAATAGAAATTAAAATATTGTCATCGATCGCATTGTTTCGTTGGAGCTGCGACAAGCCGTGCCGGTCACGCGTGGGCAGGAAAGAAAGAGACATAGTGGCGCGCAGCGCTGACGCTTGCTGAGAGAGAGACAGAAGCAAAGAGAGAAAGATACAGAGTGATGACTGTATAGTTCCATCTTTCTCTCGCCGCCGCGATCTTTCTCGGGAGGTCTACTGCGTTCTAGAACAATGACTGGAGGTATAAAACTCCGCAAGGTGTTAGAGAGGAGTCAGTCAGTTGAGTTGTGCAGTGGCGCAGTTGCAGTGGTGTTGTAATTGTCAGTTATACTGCAGTATTTTGGTTAATTGATGGAAATTAGTCAGGATGGCACGTTGGCCATGGTAGCTCAAGGTTTAGAGCGACTGGACGGAAACCAGGAGATCCGTGGTTCAAATCCTTGCCATGACATTGAACTTTTCATGTTGACTCTATCTATACTGCAGTGTTCTTTTGTTTGTTTGCGTGAGGCCGGGAACGAGACGACATTGGAGACTGCTGTTTGTCAATGTTACGTCATTTTACTGTTGTCAGGGTTGTACAAAACGTCTTTTTACTGGAATAAAGAGTGTTTTACATTTCTGCAAATAAGACTTTTGTTTCTACCAACCCAAGAAGTCACAATATTTATCAATGGTAGTTTTGACAAATTTGTGTGGCGACTCTTTTTCTTGTAAATGTTCTCAATAATAAAACAAAGTGCTTCACTTTCACTATAAGCTAACCTTTAGCTGCTAAGGACCGATAAAGAAATATATATGCTATGGAATAAGTAAACATTTCATATGAATTAAATAATTACAATAATGTGCATATTAAACACATAGTAAATACCGAGTTTTAATTTTTGTTTCACGTTTTCATATATTCACAATAATTTTGCCTTGAAATAATTTCTTTTTGGATTATTATTGCCTTAAATCTAAGTTTTAGCGTAATATCAAAGGTATTCAATGTTCTTATTGTTTGTAGTATCAGTTAGAATTATGTGGTACATACATTGCGAAAACGGATTGATCAAGACGAAGTTAATAACTTATATATTCCCTTTTTTAAACAATAATAGATACATTAATCTGAACATATAATGCAAATTTCTAAATGTTTTACACCACATCTAGCTTTTCTACAACCACCAACTTCTATGCAACAGTTACATTACGTGTAACTATCATAAAAATACAACTGTCCTACTTTACATTGTTGAATTATACAATTTTATTCCTTTTTTACAGCATTTCTAAGTCTGATTTAACGTATACTCAACATACCTGCCTACCACTCAACATACCATGAACAATGATTTTCAGCCCAAAGGGCTAATTAACTACCAAACCTGAAACTCCTATAGGTCCTTTAGCTTCATTTATTAACTTTAAGCTCACGTCACTATACGTTGATTTAACATACAGTAATAATTTATTGGAATTATCTATATATTTTACTACCACTAATTTATTTAAGTGTTTATACCATGCTGTTAATATACATGGTATTATTTTCTAGTTATTATCTCATGTTTGTTAAATGTTCTTTGTCAAATTTATTTTTCTAATTTTCCACGTTCGGAAACTATTTTTCCATGACTTTATTCCATACAATTTCTGTGAATTTTCAGTATTTGAAAACGGCTGTTCCTCAGAATATTTAAGATTCCTTTTCCCGGAAGTTATGCTCTTCCTTCTTCCAGAATGTCCAGGAATTTATGACATTCGAATAGAACGTGTTCCTCACACATGTCTACTTCCAGTTCTTCCAATACTTGAAAAAAAAAGTCCACATATATAAAGTAGTCTTCCTCCTCTTGATTCTACATTGTTTAGCCATAATCTTACCATATATGGGGGGGTACATTTCGTATACTCTTCTTTATTTCATTCTATCCTATTCTTCTTGCAATACCTTTAATAGTACTCCTCTTATCCCTTGTTTCGCAAAACAGATATTCCCTTTGATAACATTTACTTACGCATAATTTATCCGTTTTATCAAATAAACTACTCTAGCATCCTTATTCTTACATATTTTGGTCATGTAACCAACATGGACGTTGTTGATGTATTCACAAAACTCGTGGATCGTAGCAAAATCAGTCGCTGAGTTGCTGTCGCGTAACATGTTTCTAATTTCAGTCAACAATTTAGAAGAAAATCTCACATTTATGTTGGTGAATCTGATTTGTATGTGCTTATGGAACAAGTTTATTTGTAAAGTTTCTGAAAGGAGAGCTAATGACGAAAAAATATATACTACACTATACAACAGGTATAAACACAAACGTACAAAACTGTTTTCCCTTCAACGAATTTTGGAAAGCAACTGTGTTTGCTTCCAGCAGCTGTTGTCACATCCTGCAGAAAGGGTTTTCATTAGATAAATACAATCATAATTGAATAAACCATTCGTTGATACCAGTACAGTCTACCACAAGAACATTTACAGCAATGCTTTGCGGAAATAAGCTACACCAAAACGATGAAATATGGCGATAAAAAGATAAAAAGTAAAAATTAGGGATTAAGCATATTCTGATGTATGTTGGGGTAATTAAAATGACTTACGTTGATTGGGTGAGATTGTTTTCTCTATGACGTGTTCAATGTCCTACAGCGATCTCAGAGATAGGACCAAACGAACAAAACAATCAAAAAAAATAACCAAATGATGTCTATTAAATATACAGCTGTTAATGCTCGACACCGAAATACTTTCAGAGCAAGTGGAGATACCGACGTATGGCCGTTTGGCTCGAATGTGGAAGTTTGGGTTATACGTTTGTAAAGTGGCAGTATGTCACTGCTAATGATAATAACACTTGAGTGTCCAAAATAAGTATAACCAAATATAAAGAGTCCTGTCGGTGCATTCGCGCTGGTGCAATCGTTATGAAATTAGGATTCAAGTGAAAGGTGAGCAAGTTCGAGTCTGCTTCACTTATATTAGTCTTTTCTGTTTATTTTTGTTATGCTTGTTTTGTTCATTGGTTTTTTTAATATTTTGTCTAAGCTTTTAATACTTACATAAATGTACACGTTTTACGGATTAATTTCACCTCTTCAGTGAAATTAATTACAACTCTTTGTAACAACGTTTGAATCCTGCTTAATACTTTCACATGCTGTGCGTCTAAATAGGACGTAGCTTAAAGGGTGAACGAACTTACATATAATAAAAAGTAAATGTAACTATTTACGTCAGGTTTATAGGAACTGCTCGAAATGGTGACCTGCGTTTTCAATGTAAAGTTGACAGTGGCAAAGGAACGACTGTCGTACTCTGTCCAAAGTTCCTGTGTGTCTCGAATGACTTCACATGCTGCTATTATTCGGCAAGTTAGGTATCTCCTGTGCAATATTTTTTCAAATACCAGAGACATGAGGTGACCCCAGAAAAGGAAATCAATTGGGTTGAGGTGGAGAGAGCGTGTTAGTCAAGCTACATTTGGATTCCCCCTTCCGATCCACCGGGCATGGTTTAAAGGCCCTCGTTCCACCAGGATGAAATGGCACGGAGCTCTTCCATCTTGTAGCCACATTGGACGACGAATACAAAGGGGAAAATCATCTAAAAATACCTTAAAATGTCCTACAACATATGGAGATAAATATGTCCATCTAACGCTGGGCAGGTATGGCCTATGACAGAGTCTGAAATTATTCCAACCCATATGCTGACAGAAATTGTTTGCTGGTGACTCTTCTCCACAACAGCATGTGGATTCACGTAGCATGTTTCTTGAATCAAGAACTAATCCATCTGTGGTGAAGAAGGCCTCATCAGTGAACAATATGATGAAAAGAACTCAGACTGCTGGAATACAGCCCAGTTCCAAAATTGTAACCGAAGTCCATAACCTTCTGGTTTTAGTGCTTGCATCTTCTTTCTCGAGGTGAAATGGGTGAAGTTACTTCTCATGTAGTCGTACGCTAACATGGTCAGTGCACGTGCGATGGCTCTTTTGCAAAGTTCTGACCTAAAAACTTTCCCTCTCTCCTTAACAGTTATCGATGGACTGGAAGGTTGAGTGATATGGTTGAGGCCTATCGGGATACCGCTCCCTGTACAGCGCTGCAGCAGCTAAGCTATTACATAGTAGCGTGCATATTTCCCAGTTTTTTATGGTTACTTAATATTTATTATTCAGATTAACTAACTACTTGCTACTGACTAAAAATTTTTACAAAACATTGAAATTTCAACATAACACAGATAATCTATCATTCCAGTCTAAATGGCCTTAAATAAAGTTTCTGTAGTTTGTATTTGCAACAAGAGTTCATGAAAACGACCACAGCCATTTCACAACGAAGATCAATAAAAACTGTTTATAAACTTCATTTAATTCAGTATCTTACACTAATTTACATTAACACCGCTCCTAGCTCACTGACTAGCGACTCAATTCAACAAATGCTACATATTCACTGTATCTAATAATTATAGCACATCACAATTTTATCTGCTGTACAAGTTAGTCAACACTTCACACATGCAATTGTATTCAAAATGGTAACTGTTAAGAACCTTAGTTTATCCTCCCGCGTCCATTTGAAGAGGAAAGTCATTCTAAAAGATTGCTTAACTATCCGTGAAGGAACACTGTTCTTAGAACTATGTGGCGAGAGAAATGGTCTTGCTAAAGAATGTCTGCGCTCAGTGAAAGCAGCCAGCCTGGATGTTGGTATGGAATTTGACTTCTGAACCAGTGTAAGGGAGCCCAAACCGGGTGATGTAGGGCTCCATGGAACCACAGAGACCAGAAGTGATTAGCTCCCAGCGTTCCTTTCACAGGAAATCAAACCCTCTTTAATGCCATATCTCCAGGATTTTTTCTGAATTGTCCAGTGCAATGTTCCCATTACCAACCAGATCGCACATCTGTGGAGCGACGTGTTTTAAAAACTCAATTCCAGTCGCTGTAGTCTCCGAAGACATGGTGGAAACTCCGGGCACCATTTTCCAATAAAGCCTCTTAGCACCATTCAGATATTATGCACCTGTTTGCAAGAGGCAATTCTATGTTCCAAGGTATCTATTTGTGAACAAATTTGTCATATGTTAGATGTTGCGCGGCCATGTCGCCATAATTTTTTCGCTGTTGGTATGGTCTTGTTAAATATTTCATATGCTGTCTCTCGCCAATCAGCAGGAACAGCTTTATTGAAGGGATTCTTCCATATAAGTTTCCACTCTCTATTCTCTTTCTCTTCAATCTTGGGTGTACACTGAGGTGTATTGAGCAGCTGATATTGTTTTCTCGTTGATTCGAAAACTGCGCGGTCATCACTGGTGTCCAGCAGATATCTGAGACGGTTAACAGTGGGTTTAAATCCCGGATATAACCTCTGAAGGTTCTGCATCTCATCCTGCCAGAAACTCCCATCTATCGGTGAGCCATTACCACCCAGTGATCTGACAGCAGTTTTCCCTAATAAGGCTATATATTTCTTGGCGATGTCCACCATTCCACATCCACCTTTAGACTGCGGCAATCGCAACTGTGCTCTGCTCAACCTGTAAGCTTTACCCGTCCATAAGAAATAGCCAAGCAGTTGCTCAAGTTTCTGTGCGTTACGTTTCGGAATTGTCGTCAAAAACAGCACAGCTTACTACTATGAAGGATTTTCGCCCAATAACATTGATAATTTCATCCGCAATAGTTTCAGGAAACTGAGGTGTTTCCCACAACTCCACCAAAACTGCCATCATTTCACGTTTTATAATGGGCCAACAGGTCCTATAAAATTCAAAGAAAAGTCCTTCAGGATCTGGAGATGTATGTTTACTGCTTTGTTGGATGACTTCTAATACTTCTTGTTCTGTAATGGTTCGGGTGAGTAGATCGGCAGTTTCCTGGGTAACCCCAGTTGTAAACAGCGGCTACGCCTCATACCGAGATGGGGTACCATCATCTAATCCCTTGTGAAATAAAGCCTGGAAATGTTCTGCTATAAGGTGAAGGATAGACCTTGTCCCTGTAAATGCATTTTTAGTGTTCACATCTTGAAGTGTACGTGGACAACGGGTACGCCCTTTCGTTCACCGTTTTGCAAAATAAAATAGTAAAAGGTACTCCGTTCTTCATGTGCGTGTTGAACGTCGGAAAATCCTCTAAAATAGAATCATTTTGCTTCCAGAATCCCCGTCCGGCAACTTCAGCACAGATGGCCGAAATTTGTATTTGGCAGATCACTGCGTAATGGTCACTGAACTCCGTGGTTCATTTGGGCTCTGGGCTCTGGTGGTAACATTTGTAGTCCAGGCTATTCTGCAGATACAAACCCAGCCGGTTCCGGCTCATATTCCATCTGGCTGCTCCAGGACGTTTCTACATTTATAGCTTTCCGTGTCTTTGCCCTCTTGACTCGTTTCCTTTCATTGGGAGGTGTCTCCGCCTCTGTAGCTTTCTCAGACATCAATGAAGCACATCCGGTATGCTCCTCTCCCTCCGTGGTGTGCCGAAGTCCACTTTTCCCAGGAGTATCCCGAAGCACGGTGGCATAATCCTTTCTCTCCACCAGCAACAGCTCCTCTTGTGTCGACTCATCTGGTTGTTGCTCACTCGCCGATGCAGGCTGTGGATTGTCTGCTATGGGTTGTGATTCTTCCTGCTGCAAGCTCCCTGCCGCACAAGTGGGTGCCGTGTCGTTCCTCGGTACAGCCTCGGCCGGTCGCAACTGTGTCGATCGGTGTGGACATATCTGCTTTAGATGTTCTGTACTGTGGCAGATATAACATGATCGGGGTTGGCCAGCATATGATATCCATAACCGGTAGCTGCCGATCACAATATAACTAGGACCATTTGTCTTTAGCTGCACCTTTACAGCTCGTATACCATTGTACACCAGAACATGATATTGATGACCCCATTATTCCTTCTGAATATCATACACAGTACCATAATTTTTCAATGCAGATTTTAACACTTCATTTGGGAGCTCTGGTGGCACATCAAATACACGTACATAGATCGCATTGCCGGTAACGTGTTCAATCTTTACTTTAGTGATTTCACCATTCATGTATGTGAACGGCGTTTCTTCAGAAAAATTGTTTACAATTTTCTCCAGCAACAAAGCCGAGATCAATTTTATGTAAAGTGTGCGTTCATTGGCGATTAACTGTATGGTATCAACTTGTTCCGCATTTAACCGCAAAGTATCTGTTATAAAGTCATGTATTTCATAAGCTGTGGGCTTCGTCACATTCAGCGTGAATTTAACCCTGGTGGTATTTTTTCTAGCATACATCATTTTCCACAACTGAAGCGAACTTTCACGAAAAATACACACGCGAAAGTGTGGACACAATTGTGCTAGCGGAATGCCGCTCTGGCACTCACAGTACGTACGTCCCCGCGACACCACTTGTAAACAACACACCTCACCAGGCACGTCCGCTATATTCAGGGGCTTAGGCCTGACTACTAGTTCAGAAAAGCTACACACGTTCTGCATATTGTCCAATAGGCAATCCCCAGCACACTAACTCCAGTGTCGCGAATCAAGGAAATCACAGTAGTGCCATTGCACTAGCCAATCAGATTCACGTTCTTAGTTACGAATCCGAATCACGTCATTTTTTGTTAGATTTTAAGTATTAAAAAGACGAGGGAAAAAAATTAACTACATAACAGGAATCAAACCCATGAACTTTGAAACACCAGTTTTCGGCGTTATGAACTGCAGCACCAAAGCAGGTACAGGAGCGCCGCTAGAGTAGGCTACATAATGGGAGAACGCTGTTAATCGGTGTTCAGTGTCGCACTGGCAGGTGATTAATTCGAGATTTGAGAGATCTTTGAGGCATTAAATTTTGAAAAATCCAATAACGAGGTACTAAGAATTAACACTTCTATGCTTCGGGAAGCAGTTTTGAAGAAATTCTATTCCAATAATTTCACCCAACTTGTTTAAATACCAACTGGTCAAGACTTGATGCCAGTTAGGTTTCATACAATTAATTGCATTATGTTTAGCTGCAGACCATGCATTTCCCATCTCAACTTTCTTACATTAGTCAGGTCTAAAATCGCTGAAGTTATTTCGGTATAGTTCATTAACTATTATGGAAATAATCATTTCCTCCACACTGGCCGTGTGTAGGCTAAGGTTTGAATGAATTGAGCCAGACTGAAAAATTCAATGCCATAGCCTGGATTTGAACCACGGATCTCTCGCTCTCCGTGCTCTAACCAACTGAACTAGTATGACCAACATGCCGACATGACATTAAACTCCAACTGACTCATATGTTTCGCGGTAGACCACTAGGGGTTCTCATATGCTATGGGACACGCAGCTTCCTTGACGACTTACTATGCTAGTGTGGAAGAAATGATAATTTCCATCAATTTACCTGAATAACATAGTGATTTAACTATGAAGCCTGTGACTTAAGTACTTACAGCATAGTAAGTGGCCATAGAACGTGCGTTTCACATAGTATATGCGAACTCCTAGTGGTGTACCGGGAAACATATGAGTTAGTTGGAGAATTTAATGTCATGTCGACATATTGGCCATAGTAGCTCAGCTTCAGAGTGCAACCGCACGGAGAGTGGAAGATCCGTGTTTCAAAACCCAGCCATCGCATTGAATTTTTCAGTCTGGCTCTATTCATTCAATCCTGTAGTATGTTACTGATCATTTAATATTATTGTGCCGTTTCTAAATTTGCTGTGTTTATTTTTAGATCATTATGACCATTTTCCTTCATGCTTTGATTGTTATAAATGCTAAAATATTGTGGTACCACTCCTGCTCCCCGATTACCCCACCACCAGCAAAAGAACTACAGTATTTCTCCATTCTGGAGTGAAGCATAACGAGGTGCAGAGAATATAAGGCGTTAAGAGCTAAGGCGGATTTTAGAATTTGGTTCTGCATCTGTTGTGGTTATTTTAAAGAAATTCGCTTTGCTATTCCAAAGAGTGCATACAACCCTGAAGTTGAAGGAAAAAGCTATTGCAATCTCTGCTCACGTCGAATATTGGAGATGCACCATGGGAATTCCATCGCAGAAGAGACGAAAGTCGTAAAGAATGCAGTTCGGTTGAAGAGTAGAAAGCATTCTTTTCATTACATAAAGTAAAGTGCCTTTATAAGCTTGACAAACGACATCCTTTTACCTAAAATATTTCACTTTTAGCTGCTTCCTTAATAAGCATAGTCCATACTAGCTTTCCTTAAAAAATACTGATACATATTGTCGAGGAGATTGTTAAAGCATGGACTCGTAAATGGGAGGTCCGTGTTTCAGATCCTTGTCTTCACTGAGGTTTTCTTCCATGTTTACTTCAGTCTTCATCACTGGCAATTGCTTGACTCTAAAGCGTAGATGGCAGTGTGTCTGTCTTACGTTCAAGGGGTCCCGCGTTCGGAACTTGTTCAGGGTAACCTAAGTGGATAAAGTATTTTCCGGATATTTTCGTTCTTCTGAAAGATGAATAGCAGGTAAATCTACCCTCAATGCCCGCCTCGGTAGCGCAGATCATAGCGAGTCTGCCTCAGGTTCAAGATGTCCCGAGTTCGAATCTCGGTCAGGGTGAGTTACCTGAATAAGGTTTTTACCGGGGTTTTCCCTTATCCTGATAGACGAATGTCCAGTAACTCTAAGCTCCATGGATCCCGAAGTCATTTGAGCATCATTTCACCCATTCCATTCATCGTCCGATATGACTTAACGTTGGAGGACGTAAATTGAAAAAAAAAAATCTACGCTCAATGGACTCTGGGTTCATTTGAGCATCATTTCACCCATTTCATTCATCGTACGATATGACAATGCCGGAGGACGTTAATTAAAAAATAACTGGCGAATTTCATGGACATACCCTAAACTTAGACTTAGAGCATTTCCTTCCCAAATTTTCTTTCCCAGTTGATATTTCATTTCACGTGCCGCAAGTGTCCACTGACTGTGGTGTTGTGTATGAAGTAACAAAGAGCGTTATACACTATTAAGAAGCCTAATATCCAAAACTATGAATGTATTCGTTTCCCACAAAAGTATTGCACATAATACACACACATACAACAGTGACAACTGCTTTTATTTCATTTCGAGCCCATGTTCATTTTATTTGCTCATTCCATGCAAGATAAATGTATTTTTTAAACCTTACTATAATTTATTTTATTTTGAGCTTAAGTACATATCACCTTTGGGTAAGCATTTACTTTAAAATCCGATGAGCGATTTGTCATCCGTTTTTAATATGCTATAAATAACACTTCAATGAAGATATACATATCTTTAGAAGGGAAGCAATAAACGTTCTAAATTCAATAACATTTCAACGCGCATGCGTTGCTGCTACTTGTTCCCCGTAAGAATCACTTTATAATTTTATAAGTCTACAAATATATAAAGTGATAGATACTCTAGAATATTACGCATTACTGTGGTACCGTACATGCATACGTATTAAAACTAATGTTCTTCAATTAACACGATTTTTTTAACACGAACACCTGTTATTTTTTTTTCTTTTGGTTACTTAGGATTCATGTTAACAAGGTTTACGGTTTCACCAAATCATTATTTTCAGTGATAACAGCACTCTGACACGTTTAAAACCTACACCTTGTTTTCATCTTCTTATAAATTTGCTTGGTCCATCTGTGGACAAATTTGTACATGTGGATCGCAGCACTTGGCGTAAGTTATAACTATAAGACACTATACAACTTCATAAAACTGTACCTACTGATATTTTCAACCCCTTACTTAAAATTTGCGTCATTTGACCAGTTTGGTCAACGCTTCATACAGTTATGCTTTGTCGACAGCAAAAAATAGGCCACTCATGCATCCCTTACTAAGTCCATCTCTAAATCACTGCTTTGTTAGAAAATATGCGCGTGGAATTTCGAGTAATACAACTGGCAAGCACGAAAAGCAGCATAAAATCATTTTTATTATTTCCTCAAACAATGAATCTTGTAACAGAAATTTTCCTCCGACGGATATGAACCGCAAAATTGAATATAAAGCGTTGTATTGTAAGCTTAAAATTATATGTGACAAAACGCCGAGATTGCTACAGGATTTATCCTTGTGTCTCTCCAGATGACACGAATTGAACTAGTAGAAGACAAAGTTAAGCTGTAAGTAGCAAGGTGAGATCGTAGTATAAAGGATAAATGAATGAAAGAGATGAGCATGTTGTAATAAGGAGCATATGAACTGGTATTAAATACTCAGTTTTTTTGAAACTCCAAACATTCACTCTGTAAATCATTATGGTATTATCTGTACAGATAAAGCATGATTAAAAACCAATTGCGCTGGGTGTCAAAGTAAATCTTTCTCAATTTTGGATACAAGATACTTGTGTATTTATTCATTGTTGTTTTCAAGGACTTGAAATTCCTCAGTACGTAAATGGAAGCAAGATGGACAATTTTTCAGTCAAAATTATACAGATAAGGTATAAGCTTGGGCTTCTTGAAACAGAGTTTACCTTATTTTTGCACAAAACTTTCACTGGTCAATTATTCGACTGCATGTAGGTAAGTACAAGTTACGAGAGGTCAGAAACTTCGGTTACAAGGCTGATATTTCCGGAATTTTGTCCGTTATAGAGAACTTAGTAGTGAGCGTAATTCTGATACATGCGGTTGACAACAGTGCAGTGCTTCAGCCACCCACCATCTATAGCGGTTGTTGTAAGTAAATTCAAATGGCAACTCGTATGTAAAATTTGTCTCGGAAGTTAGTCGATTTCTGTGGGCGACACGTGTAACCGCAGCTGAAACTCACCGGAAGCTGGTAGGTAGAACTTTATGTAATGTCTGTCGCAGAATAGTGTCGAAAATTTGCGGCTGATACAGAATACGTCACGACTAGGATCGCAGTGCCCGACCCAGCACGGTCTAAACATGTTTGAACACAGATCATGAGGAGGAGTTATTTAGAACAATAGGAGAAGCACGTTAGGGAATATGATCTTAGAACTTCACGATACTCTGCAGTACCAGAAAGATCGTTTCCGATAGGTTCCATGAAATTTGTACTACCAGTACAATGCAGGTCTGAAAATTTTCCAACAGTTCTCTTTTAAAGGGAACAGTTTGCTTTAACGCATTGCCATGGGTGACAAAACATGGTCCCCTACTACAACACCGGCAGTAACCGGTGGCGTATGGGCTGGAAACATCCCTCCTCCGAAGGACAAATAACTTCAAGATGATGTCATCTGCCTGGAAGATTATGGCCACAGAGTTTCGGGACAGCGGGGAGTTATATTGTGCAGGTTTTTGGAAAAAGAGCACAAATAACCGCTGACCGATACTATGAGACCTTGATACCAATACTTCTTACCGAGGGTGACATCTTCCTTCACGACAACACGCCACCTCATACAGTCCAGAAGTCTCACGCTGTAGATGCACCTACCCTGGGATATCACCGACGACTCTCTCTTCAGCCCTGACCTCGCTCCTCACTTGAAGGAGTGATTTAGAGGCAGACGATTCGCTTCATGCGAGGAAATAAAAAAATGTTGCTTTACAAGCAAGTAGAGGATTTGTCTAAGGAAGGAATATTTAAAGTCATCCCACAAAGGGACAAGTGCCTAAACCGATATGGAAACTATGCCCAAAAAAACCTAGTATATGTACCATCAGTTGGCTGCATTGTTCTATGAAATAAAATATGCGCATTTTATGCAGGATATGCAAACTTAGTTTCTTATCATCCCTGGTATCTCAGATAATTTTCATAATAACATTTCCTGCAGAAACACGCTCATTTCCTATTCTTTTACTCATCTAACCTTAAATTTATGTTCCTTCTGGTAACCGAGCGGGATGGCGCAGGCGGTTTCGTCGGGGTTCGATTCCCGTGGCCGACCTACTTGACCCATGCGTAGGTTTTCCCGAGTCGCCAGTAATTGCTGGGTACGATAATTACCTACACCACCCGAATTCCTGTCCCTCCATTTCATCTCAATAATAATTTCGCATCATCTCTCACATGGCGCTCTCTTTCATGGTAGAAGCGTCGACGGCGTCTCGGCGTTGCATGGCAGGATGATATACTCTTGGTAAAACTTTCTCCTCCGGTAGGATGATCTCCACTCTCCGAACCCAGTCTCGTGCGGCTGTTTCCGGACCACAGTAGGTTAGGATGTCGATTGTACTGGCCTGCCGGAGAGTTTGCAACTGCCCTCTCTACTGCCGTGGCTCCTTGGATCGACCGTTCTCTGTCTCCTCTCACCTCATCCTTCTTCCCAGGGTGCCCCACTTGGGGACATAGGTAAGAGGCGCTTCCAGAAAGTAAGTTTTACGTAGTTACATGAAAAGTTTATTGGCAACAGATATAGTAAAGTTTGAGCTACTTTTCGACATAGTCATCAAAGGAATGCCGGCACTTGTCATATCGTGGGATCAACTTTTGTATTCCTGTGTCGTAGAAGTCTGTCGCCTGTGAATAGAGCCAGCGTGAGACAGTCGTGTACACAGCTCTTCGCTGTCAAAACTTTGCCCGGAGGACAGACATTTCTTGAGGTGCAAGAAAAGATGGAAATCGCTAGGAGCAAGATCAGGGCTGTATGGTGGACGATCAAACAGCTCCTAGTCGAAATTCTGCAAATGCATTGAGTGCTGCTTTGTTTCCGGTTTAAAGTACGAAATCCACGTCTCATCGCATGGGACGACCCTTTCGAGGAATTCATCGCCATTATCATGATATCGCTGCACAAATGTATGTGCTGGTGCTAAGCGCTTCGTTTTGTGCTCTGATGTCAGTTGTTGTATTTTTTTTCCGCGCCCACCTGTCACACTATTTCTTGAACAGCAGGTGCTGTTGTGACAAATTCATGTACCAAAGGATATCTCCGGGAAATGGCTGCTGAGCTCCGTCAGTTCTCAATGATGCGCTGCCGCACCACCTCAACCGGTAATCATTGATGAGGGACGGTCGCCCACTGCGTTCTTCCTCATGGACTTCGATGACCTTCATAAAAAGGCCTACATCAGCGATGCACAATCTGTTTGCTCATGTGTGGCCGTAGACTGACAGAGCTGACGAATTTCGATGGACGTTATGTTTTGTGCGTTAAGGAACTTCATCACTGACCGCACCTCGTAGGTGGCGGGAGAACAAATAAGAAACGCCCATTCGGGGAACCACTACCGCACTGCTAGCACTAAGTGGGACCTGTCCGAGCAGCATAAAATGTGTAGTGTTTAACGCCCGCTTTTACCACATACGGAACCGCAGGCGATGACACTGATGATACATGAGATGAAGATGGAGCATCGGTGGAACGAGATGGCGGGGGAAACCGGAGATCCCGGAGAAAACCCGCCCCAGCGCCGTGTTGTCCACCACAAATCTCACTTTGCGGTTGACTGGGATCGGACCCGGACCGCCTTGGTGAGAGCCAAGCGGTCTAAACACTGAGCCACGGCGCGACTGTCGAGCAGCATATGTTTTTTACGTCATGGGTCTGTTACGCTTAAGTGATGTTCCTGGATAAATACGTGTGTTTAAAAGGAAACAAAATCGTAAACTTACTTTCTGGATGAGCCTCGTACAATAAACCGAGGTTGGACCTCGGTGACGAATCACCTACGTAGCGTAGCGTAGTCAAATCCGGTCCAGGCCCCTTCTGCATACGACCACCGTCTCCCCAGGAGACGGAGGAGCTATCGCCTACCCAAGGACGCCCTTGGGTGGTAGAGTCTGCCTCTCCTCCCGCCCCTAACAATCACCGCCAGGTCACCTGCAGTCGTGCCCTGGGACGCGCGCACGACCTGGAAACACCAACATCATCAACCAAATTTCCATCTGGCCTCTCGCTACTGGTTCCACCACGGCTTGTCGGCTCGCTAGCGACCGCAAAAGCAGGGTGGAACGGGCAGTGTTCCCCCAAGGGGAATATCCCGGCACCAGAAGCATCAATAGAGGCCAACTGCGCCGTCTAACATAACGACACGCAAGCTTGCGCAATAACTTAGATCTATTTTACCGCACGGGTAAATCCGCACAGCGGATAGGTACCGTGGCGTGTAACCCTCCGCCCGGGAGAACCCGGGCGACCTGCACCTGCTCTTGGCTCTTGGCTATTCATTTTAAAATCGCAGTTTACTCGTTATTGCATTATTAGTAGTAATATAAAAATATCCAAAAGAATTGGTCATTCATTGGTCATTCTTGGTAAAAATTATAATTTTTTTTTCATTAAAACCAATAAAACAGTGTTGTTGTCAATAGCAGAACAGAATAATCCTGGGATTTTATGAAATTACCTGATTATAGCAGCTTTGAATGTTTTGTTTCAAATTAATATTTGCGTGTGTTAGATATAGGAGAACTGATTGAAATGAAGGGCATATCAGAATTTATATGATCTAATTTTGAAGTAAATGTCATCCACCAAAAAGGGCTTCCTCATCCAACCATGGCAGAGTAAGTTAAATCTCCCTCTGTCTAATAACTTTGAAACAAACCTTTTATGGAGTACCAAAGGAGGGGGAAAATTCACACACTGTCACCTATGGGAGGTCTATTACGGTTACCACTGCCCGGAAAGAAGAAGGTTACAAGCTACCGAGACGCGCGGAACTTCCTAGCTCGAAGATCCGTCAAGATCAACGAACCGTCCAAACAAGTACCTCTAGTGTTGATAGCGAACACCTTTTCCTTGAAGCAAGAGAAGGAAAGTATAGGGCAATGATAGGAAAATTAGGAAAGGAAGTTGTGTTAGATACGAAAGCATCTCATCATTCGCCCAAGGACCGTGGAAAACCACGAGATTGGATAGTGGACAGGTATCGAACTCTGGCCCTCCCGAACGCGGCTCGCATTCCTCAGGTTACCGTGAAGCCAACTAACATTGCAACATTTCCTTAGGTCGACATTCAAAGTCCATAACATACTCAACCAGGAAAAGTGACTTAATGGCAATTTGAATAAATCCACATATGACATGTGTGAATACTACTCGAATATACTCGTATGCCATTAATTACTCAAATATTGCAAAAGATGAGTACTAAGAGTACTAAGGGGGAATTGTGGAATTATTTCCTACATGAATGGCAAAAGGAGTGGGATAATGCACAGGTAGGTAGAAGAGTGCAAGACATATTTCCAGACATTAAAGTGAGAATAAAATTGGAACGTATAAAACCACGAAAAGCATTCTTTCACTTTGCTACAGGACATGATCATATAATGCATATTTAGAAACAATAGGAAAGAAGAACTCAGACTTATGTGAGCAATGTAACTGTTTAGATTCACCTGAACATGTTACTTTTGAGTGCAATAAATATAGTGAACTAGTAGAAGACTGTTAAAGGAAACTTTAAATAAATTGCTTTGGATTTCATTAAGGGTACAGGATTATGCACATTTAGATAATGTGTCTCAGATAATATCCGCTAAGGCATTACAGGAATATATGACCCGCGACAAAAGAGTTCAAGAAATGAATACAGTAACATTGCAACCTCCGAGAAAGGAATAGATACTATTTAAGAGAAAGTCGGAGGGAAATTTTAGGATCAAGAGAAGCTGAATAGACAGATTATCATACTTGAGAAGACCTGATTTAAGACGCATGACCGATGAATAGAAGACGCCAGTTACGTTTATCGCAACAAAGAGCAAAACTGGAATCCGGTAGCCTTATAGGCTTAGTTAATTAGCTAAGGCAACAAGTAGGTTATATTTGTAAAATTTGTAATAATTTTATGTAATTTGATTTAAAACTGAATAAAGATAAAAATAAGAATTGTGAATTAACCCTGGGAGATGTTCCAGAAACCGGACTTTTAGATACCGATATTTTATTTTAGTTTAATTGAGGTGAACGTTTAATTTCCGTTTCATGAACTCTAAGACCATCAATAACGAAATAAACATATCTATCCCTTTAATTGATATGTAGTTTAAGATAGCAAACAGGAAATTAATACTAAAAATAAAGGTATTTGTTTGGTCTTTACTCTTTGGAGTAAACGTCGGCTATATCTACGGTATATATGTTGGCTCGTAATGCGTAGTTCAAGCTGGAGTCCGTTAAGTAGAAAAGATTCGGTTGAAGATGGGGAAGGCCTAGGTTTTCCTTCTGCAGTCCACGCTCATCGATTCAGAAAAGAAACTTATACTGGGTACTGAGGTGGAGCCTAACTTCGGTTGACATAGCACAACTATGTTTCAAGTTATTCATGCCTGATTAATATTCCATCCGTCACAAGAAATTTTAAAATATGTTCAAATGAAATTGCTGTACAATTACCAGCCATGGCTAAGCTAATTCTGATACCATAACCTCAGAATATTAGTCATTTCTCTTGAAAGTGTAACCGAAGGCAACGATTTATTTCTGCTGAAAACGAAAGTTGTCATATCATATTCAAACCAACCAGAATTCACTTTTGTATTAAATAAAATCTTAAGCCCACGTTTGCGTTGTGGAAGTAGCATGTCTGCCTAACATTCAAGAGGGCCCGAGTTCTGTTGTTTTGTTTTGTAATTTACGTCCTCCAACGTTAAGCCATATCGGACGATGAATGATATTGGTGAAATGATGCTCAAATGAGTCCGGGGTCCATGGAGCTTAGAGCTAACCGACGTTCGTCTTTAAGGATAAGGGAAAACCCCGGTATAGACCTTATCCAGGTAACTCACCCCGACCGAGATTCGAAGTCTGAACCGCTTGGACATGAGACGGACACGCTACCATCTACGCTACCGAGGCGGGCAGACCGAGTTCGAATCTTGGTTAAGATGAGTTAACGCTGATAAGGTTTCCTCCTGGTTTTCGCTTACCCTGAGAAGATGGATGTCTCGTAACTCTAACCCATAAAGACCTTTTGTTCGTTTGGGCACTCATTTCATTCACCCGTTGTTTAATATAACCTACACATTTCAAGTAAATACACAAGCAAACAGTATTAGAAAACAAAACTGCTAAGAGCTCAACTTTACATGCACTTTCCACCCCAAATTCAACAATGTTTGGGCCACTTTCAATATAGACCAAGACAATGTCACTCCATTATTTTCATTCCATCTTTCAATGTCAACAATGCAAATTGGAGACAATTACGTCTATGTCCATTCAACATCAATATGTGATATTAATTTATTTCAAATAGAAATAGAATGTTAATTATGCGTGCATCAATCATATTAGAAAAACCTAACCCTTATATTGTATTAAGGTTGCAATATTTTGTAAATTAGAGCTAATTGTTCTATTTTTCTAACATGATACTTTTTTAATTTTACAATGGGCGGTTGCAAAATAAAGCAGCAATGAATGCTACATTATATGGTTTTACAGCATTGTTAATTTTTCTCTTACTAAAATGCATTTCTATTTAAGCTTCCCCTGAATAAAGTTCCACTGTGAAACATATGTGTATACAATCAGTTGTAAGTAGATCTATTTTTAAATAAATGTCCTGAATTGTAAAGTGCTAAACCAGTACATCCAAATAGTCATCAATTTTCTACATTAAGACACGTAGAGAATACGTCAAAATCTCCGAAATTTGATAAAGCTAGCCTTAAGTGCTCGAATAAATACTAAATTCAGCGCTATTACCCTTTTCCCCCTCCCTTCCTCACCAATGCTAGTGCTAGGAGTCGCTCGGGTTCCCTCAGCGAGAGAGCCGAAGCATTTGACCAGAGACCAGGGTGGTGGGGTCGGCCCAACGCCTGGGATGATGAAGAGATGAATCATGGAGCAAATGGTGGAATGATGGTGGGGGAAACTGGAGGACCCGGATGAAACCCACCTCAGTGCCTTGTTGTCCACCACAAATCCCACTTTGCGGTCGCCTGGGATTGAACCCGGGCCGTCTAGTTGAGAGCTAAACGGTATAACCACTCAGCGCTATAATCTGTGAACTTAAATATCATAAAGTCATACCTGATAAGTAATATGAGTTTTGGATAGGAATAAATTTGAGGTCTAAAGCTCGGTTATGCGCATTGGTTAATGGGAGCATGACTTAAATATTTCGCAAAACATAATAATGCTTTCTTAGGTCATAAGATCGCTTAGCAGTAGAGGTAAGGTTATACAGCGGACGGGAATAGTGCGAACTACTATATTTGACTCAGGAGTTTAGCTATGACCTTGTGGTTGACACAAGTGAACCTGAAATAGCACCCCATTGTTTATTCCTCTCGCTCTCTTTTACATCGTGTTTTCTTTTCCCGAACAATAAATATTACGCGAAGTAGCAGCAGTAATTCATTATATTATCAGATCAAAACAAAACGACTATGATCATATTGTTAAAAGATGTACCTGTTAAACCTGTAAAACAATATAATTATGAATTTAAAAGAAAGCACCCCATATAATATTGTAGCAACATTGGCGCTGCTCTCAGTTCAACTGCGCTGTAGACAGTAAAATGGAACGGTGCTACTCCATTTGCATCTTATGAGGAAATTCAGCACCTCTCTACGCAATAGCAGGTTCAAGGACAGACATTCTCCTGAGTCAACGACTACCGTGGATAACAACCTTAAGCAGGTAGGAATGAAATGAAGAAGCTACATGCCACAGAGATATGCTGGAGCTGCCTGGAGTGGAGCAAGCAGTACTCCGAAGTCAATGGGGAGAAAGCATCTTCAGCATATTTCTTTCACCACCATACGCCAGACAACCTGCAAGCACGACTAAATATGAGACAGAAGCGGGATGAAAGGAAATTGATGGAAAGAATATCATGCCAGATGAGAAGTCACTGAAAATTCTCCTGTCCACCAGAGAAAACCTCGAAAAGGCAAGGTCAGAATGGACAAGTGATGAGAATCGAACACTGGATCTTACGGATGCGAGCCAAACACGTTAGCAAGAGTCATTCAGTTCGATCGCTTACGTTTACGCTGTTTTCACCAGGTCCCATCTTATTCTATTTTACTCTGCTAGATTTTACTGTATTTCACTGAATTTACTTTCAAATGTGGTAACCGAAAAGGGCCCCTTATTTTTGGCTAAACATGTAGCATAGCACTTTGCATTTCGATTTGCTTTAGCAGGTGCTTTCTCCCATAATTGGTAAAACAACACTACATTGTCCTTTAAAATCTACAAATATATTTTCTGAGTATATTGTAATAAAATCTGCAAGTGGTAGTTAAATTATGTTTCCAAACTCCACCTTCATTTGCCTATTTCTTCATTTCTATCAAGCACTGTTAATTCTTAGAACATGCTCTAATTTTAATCTGGACTGTACATTGCGTACATTTGAACATTTTTCCGTTTGAACTTCGAAATGTTTCATCTTTAAAGACTCCATTGAAACAGATGAAAACAATTCAGTTAATGCTAAACATCATCGAATTATTTGGTGATACTTCTTAGTAAAGATTTCTATATGCAATAACGAGTGAGATGACTCCGACGACTTCCTCTCTGGACCACATTCGGGAGATCCGTGTTTGATTCCTGGAGCCGACCTGCCTTAGCCATTGGGTTTTTTCGCGGGATTTCCTGGGATGCCAGGCGAATGCTGGGTAGGTTAATTACATCCCCCGTATTTCCTGCCCCACCATTTCATCTCCATAACCATTTCAGATCATCTCTCATCTGGTGGTCTCTTTCACGGTAAAAGGGACAGAGGGTGTCTTGGCGTTGCATAGCAGGATGATATTAACATAACCCTTGGCGTAATAGCCCAAAGTGGGCCTGAGCATGTTAAGCGGATTGCCTGCGCCACACCCACATACGTAAGGCGGAGGTGAGCGATCATCCTATCCATATGGGGAGGAGATGTCTGCATTTCGATACCCCCCAGCCGGAATGTTGGCTTTGTAGGCTAGGATTCGCTACCTAACGTAGCTCCTCAATGTCCTCACCATGCTGAGTGGGCACCGGTCTTATAACCGGGACCTAAAATACGCACCCCCAGGGGTGGGATCGATCCCAGGCACATTCTGGGCGCAGGGGACCAAAACATAGTGCCCTGTCTAATACGCCACGACGCAGTACATGGTAATATAGTCCATCGGTAGGATGGTCTACGGGCTCCGAACCCGGTCTAGTGGGGCTTTTATCGGACCTCAATACGGTGGAATGCCATTTGTACAGGCCTGCCGGTGAGTTTCCAATTGCTAAAGTGTAGGGATCCTGCCCTCAGCACTGTCCTGGCTCGTCGCGACGGCCGCTCTCTGTCTCCTCTTGCCTCATTCTTCCTCCTGTGGTACAGAGGAAGAGGTACAATAGACCAAGTTTGGACCTCCGAGCCGAATCCGCTCCGTATCTTAGTGTAAGTGCATATTTGAAGTAAATGTGTTAGAGAGAATGAGTGAATTCCCAAGTTTTGTTTGAGAGGAAAATCTTGCAATTCAGACACACAAAAGAATTCTTTTTGTCACTAATAACCTGTAACGGGCGTAAAATAGGTTTAATAAATGCCGCAATCTAAACAGTTTCTGCGGTATATTCATAATAAGGGAACTGAAGATTGTTGTCACAAATATGAACTAAATTACTGTAGAAATAGATCCATTTTTGTATATAATATGTACCTTTGCGGGAGTATCATTAATATAGCTGCCAACTTTGTGGCGTATGTTAGCGTTTAGTAGCAACTCCTTTATCTTACGTCAAGCAAGCCGCTTTTTCAGCTTTTCTTGCCAAAGAATCGCATTATCCCTGACAGGTTGTAAGACGTCATGAAATTACTAAACATATTTCCTGGCTTTCAACCTACCACCGAAAATGAATTATCCTCTAACGTACAGGTGCTCCATCTTTGTACAGAAGCAACTAGTTGCTTATGCGTTGTAACGAATGGCTGACGACGTTAGCGGCATCTGCCAAACGAAACGTCAACTACTACGTTGCGTCCATTAAACTGCTCATGATACTTGCAGTGCCATCTGCATGATTTCGTGTAACTTTGTCCAGCTGTAGACATCCATATTTCTGAAGAGGGAATTCAAATGGGAGCGAATACATTAAAGTCTGAAATACTGTTCACGTTTCTCCATTCTCTAAACTGAAGCCCCATTTCTCTGCATTAGTAAAACTACACTTTATTCAAAAAACTTGTCAATTTTAACTACGAACGATACGAACACAAGAATTTGTTTATTTGTAATATACACCTAATAAAAAATTGCATTTTTCTATCCTTTGTCTCCATATTTATAGAAGAGTACTTCCTCTTCATTACAGCAAAACTCCCCTGCTGTTTCAATTTTTGATTATTGTTACAAAGCTGCAAAGCCACCGCAATCGTGTTTGTTACTTAGTTTCTATTACCTTGAAATCCAAATTTATTTACATCATAAATCACAAAACCATTGTGAAGATTATTATGAATCATTATGAGGATGTTGTTAATTTAGGGCTGAACATTTCAATATACAATATAAACACTAATTTTGTTCTTAGTAATTATTTTCATACGATTGGGTATAATTTATATGTACTTATTACTTTAAAACTTAGCTTAGGTGAGTAAAGCCAATAACCTTTATTTTGTATTTTTAGCACGGGAGAGAGGAAAGTTACAAGCCACGTCACACTGAAACTGTTTGCTTTGGTCGTGAGTGGGCACAACAGGAAATAGTCAAAGAAAGCAGGACATTTTGAACGGTTTCTCATGCAGAATCAGGTGTGAGAAAATGTCCATTGATATTATTTTAACCTGATTCTGAATAAATTTTAAAGATTTGCATTTAGTCTAGGTCTGAAAATATATTTTTCTGACTTTTAATGTTTCTACTAGTCAAGATATTCAAGAAACCGGAGTTTCCTTAGTCTTAATGCGTATTTTATTTAAAGCTCTTTAGTAGCACAGTGTTTTAGTTTTATTCGAAATAAGAATTAAATACATTAAAATGAATATTATTATACAACACAAAGAGCACAATGCTTTATAATTTTATTTCCAGATGTAGTTATCTGAATTACATCTTCCAGTAGCACTACCAACATTACAAAACGAAAATGGTCCATAATATATACCATGATAGAACTTCTCTATATAGGGTAGTCATATTTAACTTCTAATAAATAGTTTTAGTCATTCCGTACATGAAGATTGCACATTAAGCTTCGTCTTTGATGCACTAACGCGAGCAGCCATTGTCTGTTAATGGCGTTATTGGACTCAACTAAATACAAGTAATCACTCCACTTGTAGACATATATGACGCATTTTATTAAGGAAGTTGTAACGGTTATTTCTTTTCTTTTTTTTTTCTATCTTTCTTTTTTTTCTTTTTTTTTTTTTTACATTTTAAGAATTTACTTTGAATTCTCCTGGAAACAGTAATTTGCACAAAAATATAAATGTGAAATTGGGTAGGCTACAGAATGATACAACGCAAGTTAAATGTTATATAATAGTGCTGCTATTGGTAATTACAAGAATGAAGGTACGTAATGTGGTGACGTGGACCAATAAAAGAGAAGTAATTTAGTTGTTATGGAAACACAAAGCGCAGAGAACCCAAGGTGATCAAAGAGCTTGGCGTCTTTCTGCAAACGACGGTTTTGATAGTAAGACGTATTTTGTGTCACTCTGCGATTGTGCAGAAAACGTTTAGTTGTGATTTATCTTTCGAGAACTGCAGTATCAAATTCCTTTGCTCCGAGACTGCGACCAGAGGTAAGACTCATTGCTCCAGAGCTGCCGTGGCATCTACAAGATTTCTACTAGATCGTTACCAAAGCTGAGAATCTAATCATCAGCATCTTCCATCATTCCCATTTGCAACAAAATCTGGTTGCAAAATGATAGCGAAAACGCGAGGCTTCTAGAACGTCATCTTCAAACATCATGCCTTTTGCAACACACAACTAATCTGGTTGCAACGCACGTAACACATTGTTAATGTAATAACTTCATGTGTGTATGTGTGTTTCCATTACCTGCTAGGTTTCGCCCTTCTCAGTATAGCATGCAATACCTCCTCTACCTTCTCTGTAAGTACGTGGTGCACAAAGTATTATTCAACACTAAGAATAAAACGCGGCCAAGCTACTCGTTGACGTTTAAATGTCCCGCTGGTTTCTCTCACCACAGGGTCACACAGTGGAAGTCTCCTGAAACACGAAGTACCCGTGCGGAGTTACAGATGTCGCGCAAGTTCTAATTACTTTGTATATGTCAATACCTCTTACTTATGTAGAATGTGTTCCAAAACACGGGAATATTGATGTTTTGTCTTAATGCAAGGCAATTATACAATTCTAACTTTAATAAGTTGGGTCAATATTTCACAGATAGATCAAAATAAAGCGGCAGGAACTATCATATTTCAGAACAAAGGTCTTCAGAAATTCGTATAATTCCAATAAAATTAATTCGTTGTTTGTATATTCATTAAGTATTTTTGTAGCTGTTATTTATCATATATGGTTGTGATATAAATCTAAATAAATAAAGGAATTTTAAAAATGGAGTGAGGCGGTAACAAAAGCGAAGTGAATGTTTGGCTCCATTTGTGGCTTTCGTTTTGTTGTTTAAGAATATTGGGTACGCAGATTTAGTAGGCATTATTATCATGAGAAATCTTTTACATGTTTAAAAAAATTAAAACCATAGCCCGCTCACATCCCTTAAAGCCTCGGCACTCATTCGGATACCTACGCATTTAAGCGACCAAGCGGTGTTTGCCTTTTTTGCCGATTGGAGCTCTCAAAGCTGACCCCTAAGTGGCCTTGCCGACATTTCATTTTGTGGTGGCAGTTGAACCAATTTTATGGTCTCAATTAGTATTGAAAGTGACTTTTACATGAAGTGCTGTTGACACCAATCTAAAGTAAGCGAACAAGAAAACTGGGCATAAATAAGAGACAATAAGAAAACTGGGTATACATAAGAGATAATATAAGTAATCATAAGTATGAGCACAACATGTCATTGTTTATTATTATTACTTTTACTGTTGTGCCGTAAATGATGACAGTTCATTATCTAGAAGGTATATTTTCCATGACAGCGCTATAGTACAAAAATTTACAATAGACAGCACTATATTTCAAAGCTCTCCGTTTTTCCAAAGTCCAGGTCTCCGAACCATACATAGCAATGCTCCAAATGTAAGAATCACGTATTATATTATATTAGTTTTATTTTTATCATCATTATCATCATCATCATTATAACAGCAGTAGTAGCAATAATTACAACAAACAGCATAGCAGCAATTATGAGCTCAATACTTTATATTTCAGATGGTGTACTGTTAGTACCCTTCTGTAAAAGCAAGAAAGGAAAATCAAAAGGGATCAGTTTCCATGAATTTCCAGTAGAAGATGAACTACGAAAACAATGGCTAAAAGCTATATCGCTCTTTAATTTCGTGGTAAATGATAAATCTAATTCAACAGTCGTGTGCAGTTTGCATTTTACTGAGGACGACTATAAGCCAGGCTGTAAAATTAAACTGCTGAAAACAGGAAGTATTCCAGGCATTTTTTCGAACTACCCAGATTATAAATTAGTGAAACAAGCAACACCAAGGCGACAAATTTAACAAAATACGCTTACACACAGAAAGCAGAAAACGGAGACGCCGTTCCATCAGAGAAAGTGTTAACAGTGCTGCTGATATTAGTGGGCTGGATCATATCACAGATGCACGTACTTATAACTGCGCTGAAATTCAGATTGAGGAAGACAATTTCCAAATTAAAGAGATTGGAAAGGGAGAATAACACCTTGATGTAAATTATGGGGAGCAAATAAAAGGCACAAAGAATTTGTAAACAAGCAGCAAGAAAATGAAGAAAGATTACTTTATTATGAAACCAATAATTTTCATAAATCAATTCAATTATTGATAAAAGACACCATTGTACACTGCAACACAGCTTCCAGACACAATAATCGTAATATTGGGCGAATTGAATAACATTACAGGTAATGTAAATTTCCATCTTTTAAGACCTATTAACGTATATTGTTAAACTGCTTTTAACTGTTTACTTACTTATTTTTTTTTTTTTTTCCTTTTCTTCCTAGACAGCCTCGTTTCATGCAACAGTCCACTTATCACTGGCATATATAGAAGGTTTCATAGATAAATAAATAGCGGCCGAATTCTCTTGTGCCATCTATCTTACTAAAGTGTCTACCGCCAAGTGTACAGCATACCAGAGTTTGTTTCTCTTTTGGCAGTTATAGAGAAATATATAACAACTGCTGTACCTAAGCTACCTAAAGTATGTGTGAGAGAAAGCCTAGAGGAAGACATAATGCCAGCAATGCAACATTGTTCTTATCTCGTGTGTGCAGAGAACTGAAAGTATTCAGAACTACTATGTGAACTGATATGCAAACATTATATTCCTGTGATATTAAGGTGCATTGCTTCTGCGATAACGGAAGTGTTTGAAAAACCTAAATTCCTAAACTGTAAACCACTGCTTCGGAAAGTTTTGCGTTTGTAATGTCAACACATTGCAGCTGTAAGCTGGATAAGGGTTGCAAAGGGGTCATCAGCCAGCGCCATACGGTGGGTAGTGGAGAAATCTGTAACTTTTAGTCATAACACTCTAGCTGGCGAGTGCCGAGGCTTAAAGGAATTTGAGTGGGCTATGTTAAAACTGAAGGCATCTGTTCGCATCAGGGGATGTTAACTGGGATAGGAATAAAAAAGCTGCATTGAGGTTCGCGAAACACCCGGGGACTAAAGGTACATTTCGAGTACTGCATGTACTCTAACAACCGGATTCAATGCCACCAACATAATTATTTTGGCTGCCATGTTGCATACTAATATATAAAATAACTTCTGTTCAGTTCAAAATTTAATAGCTATTGTATAATTTTACTACTTATGAAGTAATTTCCGTAATATTATTGACCTATTTTGTACCTTATTTGAGCTCAATGTACGATATGAATAACACACTACGTTGGCTAACCTGTAAATATTTGGACGAAATTTTGAGCCTTTAACGCTATGGAAGCCAAGCCAAATAAAGTTCTGAATAAAATTTTCATCGATTTGTGAAATTGTAAAGATTTGAAAGACCTGCGAGGACGTATGTGCAGCAGGAAGAAAGAAAATGGATTTTCATAAAGACCTATTGGTAAGTAAGATTTAGCATGTAGCTAAATACCGAAAATGTATATGATATAACATAAATTGTGCCTTAATACATATTCATGTTTAGTTAAATTCTTTAGATTAATGTAGCACTTTATAATGGAAAAAGGGTGTTTTACATACAAAAGCATTAGTTTCATTAATCTTGTTACTTTATTACTGCAATAATGAGGTTTTCTGTTTTTTTATCTTTCAGGGGTTATCATATCAGGCTACCAGGAATACGATGGCAGAAATCGAGAGTGCAGGATTATTGGATATTGTGTATGTTTCTTATTTTGGTGATGTGCAGTGGTCTTCAGGAACATTAGTAATATATCACAAAGCTTTATTTCCCGCTTATAGAGTAATTTAATGTGGCATATCAAATATTTCTTAAGTTTGAGTTTCATTTCATATCAGTGGAAAATTTAACATAAATTTTGAGGAATACTGTGGCCAACATGGGAAAGTGAAAAGTGAAGTTATTTTAGACAGTTGATTGGGTGTATTAGTATTTGTGTTTGCACTCGTAGTTTTAAATTTAAAATATTTGAATCATATATAAGTCCATGTAAGGTAAGTAGTATCCAGTTTAAATTACCAAAAAAATTGCTATGAATTTTCAGATATACCAAAACTGTGGCTGTGGGTTTGTACAGAATTCAATTCCCTTTGATGTCTGTAGAATTTCTTTGTTTATAATTGGCAACATCTGTGTTTACGTATAATCTGGGTGGCTTAAATTAAAATATTTGGGCGAGAGGCTTGATATGAATTTTATAAACTTTTTCTTTTAATTGCAATGATAAGTACTTTGAATAATTAAGTTCTCTTAACCTTACTCATCAGTGTATATCTACGTCATTGATAAAGAATGTCACAGCTTTTAACAGCAATTAAAAGTATGATCTGAGATTCCATAAACCTAATTTGTTCTATATTGTTTAATGCAGTAGTCACTATACAATATTATTGTACACACTACGCCAAATTATGTACCTGAATAACCATCTTAGAAGAGATCTGGTGGGATTAGAATTGATTTGGAAAAGCTTTACAAGTTTTTAGCTGTAATTGTGTATTGCAAGAAATTATTAAAATGTCATTGTGTCATCATCATTATATGCCACTTTCACTTTTATTTCTAGTATTCCGCTTATTCTTAAAACATATACAATGTCAGCTAGCTAGGATCTAAACACAGTGTGGCTTGATCTCAAATTAGTAAAGCTTTACAATTAATAATAGGTTATTAATCCTCTTCCTTGTTAACACACACACACACACACACACACACACACACACACACACACACACACACACACACACACACACACACACACACATATATATATAGTGTCGAAGCCTAACACTTAGCCTTCTGCAATGTAGGGTTACCGTTAAAGGCAGACTGTTGAACACCTCATATATCGCAACAACATTTGGACAAATGGGTCCAGAAAAATAACAAGTTAAAGTGATATTGATACAGCATTGCTGTATTATTCTCTGGTACATCTGTTTTCAACATGCACTTGCCACCATTTATGAGTAACATTGGTACACAATTTCTGTAATGCTAACCATTTTAAGGGAGATGTAACGTTACTAGCGTGACCCACAGAAGTGTTACATGTGACATGAAACTACACTGTTAAACATCCTCTCATTGTTCTAAGTTGGAATGAAAATGTCAATCTTTGGTATGGAAAAAAGATGCTTAGCCTAATATATGAGCCATCCGTTACATGCAGTGGTGCGAAGCCACATAATAATTTTGAAAAGTAGAAAAAACTGCACATTATTTTGCTATATAATGCACTTCTTGTTTCTTTGTAGTGAACACATAAGGGAATTATGGACTGTCAAAAGAAATAATGGTTAGATGCGTGAGCAATTAAATTACATTTCTAAATTATTTTTATTAAATACTCAAACACACCGTTTCATCACTTTCACTTCTTAACTAAAACTACAAACAGCATTAATAGTTGAGAGTGTAATCTTTCATTGAGTTACTTATGTGACACACATTCAGTTGTATGTCATGGACTGAGAGGTTTAAGTTAAAATAAGCCACTTACCCAAACAATTGCTGTGCACGTTAAGCAAATTATACTTCACAGTCAGATAACTACATAAAATAATCTCTTATTGGAAGATACACTGTGCATTAAATTTTATTTTTAAAACTGCACATTTTCTTCTTCAGCATTCATTACTGTACATATGCATGTCATTAAAGCATTTAAAAATTCAACGTTGTAATATTCCTGTGTTGTTAACACAAAGTTAAGCTTAGGACAATTTTAAACGAATGATACAGCTTTAATGTAATTATTATTTTTCATAATTTATTCTGTACTTGTGAATGATAATTCAACCAACGTGATTAGAAGTATATAAAATAGTGCCATTTATGAAATGATTGTCACCAGTTGCTGACACTGACACTTGTACTAATTTGACATTATTAATCTTATATGAATCGATCACAAACACTAGGTTTTTCTCTGAATATACTTTAATATACTTGTGCTGAAAATAATGTACTATTGAGCTTTTAAAATTCGTATTAAATATAACAACTTTCAGAGCTGCTTTGTTGTCATTTAAAGAGATAGTGACATTTTTTGTACATAGTTATTGGTGTCCTCATTTAGAATTTATATATGCAGTTCCTTAGTGTTTTTCTCACTTTTATTCCAGGGAATTTTACAATATTCTTTGTACAAAGAAATTGCATTACACATAACATTATGGTATCCTTTCCTGATTTCCTGTACCTACAGATTCATTATTTTAGTGTTTAGTTATCTTTATTTTAAGTACTACACTAAGAAGCTTGAGGAGAAGGGGATACAGATGTCTTGTATAATCTCAACAGCATCTTGAGTGATCTCACTCTCTCGTTCTTAAAGTTGTAATTGTTTTTAAAGACAAAATTATGAATTGGCAACAGGAATATTAAAGATATAATGCTTTGTGAAAGTCAATTATTCATATTTAACAGGAACAGTTAAAGTGGATTCTTGATATATTTTTCACAAATTCATTGGATAACCTATTTCGAAGTCACATCTCGCACACTGATGAATAGTTTACCGTACATTTCCTCAGCGTATTTAACGCGTATTATGCTAATATGCGAAATTTGAAATGCGCGTAAACTATTCATGTGTGGCGAGATGTGGCTTCAAAAGAAGTTGGATTCTATCAGTCGCTAAACACGGGAGGGGTAAGGTAGGGCACGCTAATGCACCATAGCGTGGTCGCAATAGAAGCTTACTACATTACCGGCCTTAGTTTCCAAGGTCGGCGGGGTCTAAGGGTTTAGGAAAGAGCGCCCTATGAGGCTTCAAACTTTATCACGGAGTTGAGAATCTGGTATAAATCTGTGGTTCGCATGGAAATGCAAAACGACAAATATATAAATCATGATGAATTCCTGTTTATTGTCATCTTTTTAAAATGCAAATTAGTCGCCAAAGCTGTCCCTTAAGATTCAGTCAGACGTTAATTTAATCAGACATGTTTGGTAATTTTATTGTGGTTTGTAAGAATGCAGACAAAATTTATTTGCAATTGCGGACATTGGGTTAATCTCTCAAAATGTGTAACATTTGACATTCTCCAAGAACTTCGGTTGCTAACATAATTAATGGTTCTAATAATTGAAAACTGTCAATATTTCCGTGCTTATGTTACTGCTTGCATAAAAAAATCCTGCCCTAATTTGTGCCTGAATTCTATTATAGCATTAGTACAAAAGAAACAAGTAAAACAGAGAATATTCAGAGGTCTCTAAGACATTTTCAAGATTAGATTAACTCCCTTACTACTGAAAAAAAGTTGTGATCTATTTTGTAATCGTGGAGAAATGTGGAATGTGATTGTTGTATTAATAAGAAAGAAAATAACAAGTTACAACAGTTATTATACAAAGAAGACTTACATGGACAAATTAAAATTACTAATATTATAAATCACAAACCTCAACTATTTTTTCGCAAACTATCGAACACACTAAAATATAAAAAGTATAATATGAATCAAGAATCCCAAAGTAAAAATAATTACTGAAAGCGCGGTTTTCATTTAAATAATAAACTTGCAGACGGCAACGGCTATATTAACTTGGTTTAAGCGGTGGAGTAGCATTGCAGAATTTTCTTCAAAATATTCATCAGTCATCCTTTAATATATTGAAATAAGATACCAGTTTGGTATTTAACCGAATTTCCAGGTTTGAATTTTGCTGTAAAGCTTTCTTAGATAACATGGAATCGTAAAATATATATTCTGTAACATTTTCAAGTTTAATTTGTATGGAATACAATTCCTCCTCTACCTACTCTGTATGCACGTGGTGAACAAAGTATTATTGAACACCAAGAAGAAATCACGGCAAATATACCGGGCTATCAAAACTAAGGTTTCAATGTCCCGCTGGCTTCTCCCGCCAGAGCGGCACACAGTGGAGTTCTCCTGAAACGCGAAGTTCCCTTGGGGAGTTACAGATGACGAACAAGTTGTAATTACTTTGTATATATCGCTTCGTGGGCGTGGCTTGGCACCATCTAATTGCTATGTATAAATCAATATTTCTTGGTTATGAAGAATGTGTTCCAAAACACTGGAATATTGATGTTTTGTTTTATGTAAAACAACTATAGAATTCGAACTTTAATGAGTTAGGACAATATTTCAGAGATAGGTCAAGATAAGGCGACAAGCACTATCATATTTCACAACAAACGTTTTCAAAAATTTTTGTAAGTCGAATAAAGGTAATTCCTTGTTTGTATGTCCATTGTTTACCAAGGCGGCGCTGCGAGGCATTCAAAGAGGCGGTTAGTCAGTGCGGATATGAAAGCTCGCCGAAACGGTGGGCTGATTGAGACGGATTTTTCGAGACTTCTACTTCTTTGTTCTAGCCGTCTTAATTGTCGCAGAACATTCCGGAATGTGAGTACCTTATAAAAAGGGGAGATCGCCCGCCAAATTGTACTCGCGTGCGTGAACAGCTGTGTTGTGGTCGTTGACCTTGCAAGGTGTATTGTGTATCTGACCCAATTCTGGACTGCTGTGTACGATGTGTGTTTCTTCGGAAATACAGAGAAATTGTTGGTGTTTGTAAGCGGGTCTTTTAACTTCACGAACCCACAAGGTCACAATTAGTGTCAGGTATGAGACATCAGAACATGGAGGCACACATTTTAGCGAACATGACCGAATTAACAAAAAAGACCGAAGCGGAAAATAACAACTTGGCCGCGACGATGAACGCCGTGCTGAAGGAAACAAAAACAGCAAATGACAACCTCGCTGCGAAGATGACAGAAGTAGCCACGGATATGAAGGCCGAACTATCTGAAATGAAGGCTGCGAACGAGGCACTGGCCGAAAAATTTGAAGAACAGTTGACCGGTGTGAGGGATGACGTCACCGGGCTGAGCAAGCGGATGGGCCAAGTGGACGAGTGTGTCGAAGACCTGGCGAACCACTTTAACAACCTAGAGAGATAGGCCGACACCATCAGTAAGTCCCTGAACGCGATGTTGGAGAACATCGTTGGCAGAAGGATGAAAGATTAAAAGGCCGACGCAGCACAACATCTGCGCGCGTCAAACCGCCGAAGTACGACGGCACGTCCACGTTCGAAGTCTTCCGCCACCAATATTACACGGTGGCCAGGCACAATAAGTGGTCACCAGAGGAGGAGGCAGCCCAGCTAATAGCCAGCCTCCAGGCTCCGGCCGCAGAAGTCCTGAACGCGGTGCAGACAGCGGCGGTGCCCAGGGACATCTGGGAGGCCCTAGAGAACTGCTTCGGGAACCACTGCTTACCCGCAGCCTATCGCAGCCAATTGAAGTCAAGGACGCAGCAGCCAGGGGAGACACTGCAGGAGTTCGCCCTGGTAATTGAACAGCTGGCCAGCAAAGCCGCGGTCGACCTCCCACCTGAATTCGTATCCCGGGAAGCAGCCCACTCCTTCTTTGACGGGGTACGAGACATCGAGATACGTCAGAGCCTAGAGCTCTACGACAACCTAACCATTCATGAGGCGCTAACCTCAGCATTGAGGATGGAGACGGCCAAGGTGGCGGCTACTCTGGCATCGAAAACAAGGTGTATCCGCTACACTGGAGACTGAAGACCAGCTGAGGGACGCCGGCGAAGTTCAAGCGGTGTGTGTTGGGGTGTGGACAGCCGGGACACCTTGAGAGAGACTGCCCACACCAGGGAGAGCAGCCGAAAGAGCGGGAAAGGCCCGCCATTGTGAGGGGCACGTCGGCACCGGAATGACGCTGCGCACCGTCAGCCGACGGATGGATGACAGTCTCATTGCGGTCGGTTGGAAGAGAGGGAAGCCATGCTGCGTGCTGGTGGACACTGGGGCAGCCGTAATCGTCATCAGATATGACGTGGCCAGGGGTTAACCGTCGAGGAAACCAAGCCGACCATACCAGCTAGTGACGGCATCAGGCTAAACTTTGCCAGTGGAAAAGGAGGCCCTGCTGAAGTTGACCTTGGGATGGAGTGCCGTGCGTCACTGGGTGTTCTTCGCCAGTGTGGCTGAGGATCTGAAACTGGGACTGAATGCTCTCAGGAGCGCCGAGGATAGGTCGACGTCGGCAAAAAGGTCTTGCGGCTCAATGGAGATGAGGTGATACTCCGGCAACCCGAAGAATGCCTTGGAATTTGCTAGGTCGTCCTGAGGGAAGACGTGGTTGGCCCCTCGAGAAGCGAGGTGGTGGTGACGTCGCGGCTGGAAGGCCAGCGGACGAACAACTTGATGCTGGACCAGAAGATGCCTGTGCACGGACCATGTATAGCCAGGGCATCGTTGCCGTGCCAGGAGGTGCCAGTGAGGCTACTAAAGCTAACGGACACCGATCAGACGTCAAGACCGGAACGGAGCTGGGAACGTGCGAGCCCGTGGTCAGCGTAACACCAATCGACCAGACCCATTAGCTGGTGCCGACGGAACACCTGGGATCATGGCTTGAAGATTTAGTGGAGAGGGTGGCCGACCACCTTATCGCAGAACAGCTCGAGAAGGTTACACAACTGTTGGGAGAATGCCAGTGCGTCTTCAGACAAGGTGACAGCGACTAAGGCCACATGAACCAAATGCTCCACCAAATCGACACCAGGGACGCCCGACTTATTCAGCAACCACCTAGACGCGTTCCGCTGGCGAAACAAATGCGGTACGGGACATGCTGTAGGACATGAGATCCAGGGGAGTGATTGAAGGGTCTGCCAGACCTTGGTGTTCCCCAGTAGTCTTGATGACGAAGAAGAACGATGAGCTATGCTTCTGCGTGGACTACAGGAATTTGAATGTTGTCACCAGGAAGGACTGTTTCCCCTTACCCAGGATTGATGACACCCTGCATACGCTTGCTGGTTGGCAGTGGTTCTCGACCCTGGACCTGAAGTCGGGTTACTGGCAGGTGGCTCTAGACCCGAGAGACAAGGAGAAAACCGCATTCTCGACAGGCCAAGGACTTTGGCAGTTCGCAGTTATGCCCCTTTGCCTCTGCAAGGCACCAAATACCTTCCAACGCCTCATGGAGTCACTGATGAGAGGATTGACTTATAACGCCTGCTTGCTATACCTGGACGACATCATCATAGTCGGCAAGACATTAGAAGACCATCTCGAAAAAAGGAGCAAGATGCTACAGAGACTGCAAGCGACCAATTTGAAGCTGAATGCAAAGAAGTGCGAGCTCTTCCGCAACGAAGTCAACTACTTGGGTCACATTGTCTCACCAACCGAAGTGGCCACAGACACAGAGAAGACACAGGCCGCGAGAAATTGACCTCGGCCAAAGGATAAGAGAGAATTGCGCAGTTTCCTGGGGCTGTGCAGTTATTACCGCCGTTTCATAAAGGGCTTCTCCAACATCGCCAAGCCCCTAACCCGCCTGACGGAAGAACACCGGCCGTATGCGTGGACGGAGGACGCCGAAGGCGCTTTCCAGCATCTGAAGAAGACGCTGTGCAGTGCTCATATTTTGGGAATTTCTGTATCAGCGAGAGAGAAGATCCAGGATGGGAGATCAGCCCGGTGCCTGGTATGTGGGAGAGAGTAGTAGAAGACAGAAGCAGGGTGAGATGAAATGACAGGGAAGATGATAATGGAGCAATTGATGGAATGCTTGTGGAGGAAACAGGAGGACCTGGAGAAAGCACGCCCTAGCACCGTGTTGTCCAACACATACTTCAATTTGCGGTCTTTTGGGATCGAACCCAGACCGCCTTGGTGAGAGTCGATCGCCCCAACCACTCAGCCACGGCGCGGCAGTTTACGTAAGTAGAGGAAAACGCTTTTAAATATTTGTTTACTTA
>CM060950.1:157943881-157971381 GCA_030765055.1 Mantis religiosa
ATACATTAACGTTTAGGCATGAAAATATATAGATGTTCGAATATTATGGAATTATGGCTGAATGCCGCCACATTTCAAATTTTCACGTCTTGCTACCCATAGATGGCTCTAGGGGCAACATGATGGGCAGAAGTTTTATAATCTTTATAAACTTTTGTATCAAACTGTATTTATGTAAATTATATATGTATTAGATTTAATTCTGTTTTGTGTAGTGGCAACCAACAGCAGCTATAATGTGTAGACAGAGAATATTCAATGGACGATTCATTGTGTGTGGAAAAGGAAGTACTGTCTATTTTGTATTCGTGGGGGTTACGACCGGCCATGTTTCGTATAAATCCTTCTAAGAAACTTGCACCATTTGTAGCTTTTGATACCATTAAAATTATTAATTATAAATCAATCATTTGGAAATGTATCCACAACCACACGAATTTTGTACTGTGTGACATATGTAACAAAGTTCATGAGCATTTCCAGATATGTTGTTTGTGTTAGAGGAACACCTCTTCTAAACGACATTTTCTTCGACTTATGTATTGCTAATCTTCACTAGTCTGCACACTTGGTCCTAAATATTTGTAGTTTTTAGGTTTTTGAAACAGATTCCTTGTCCATTGGTATTTCTTCATTTCGCGCTCTTCTTCCATCTCTCTGCAGTGTCATAATTTGAGTTTTACATCTACTAATTTAAAACTTGTCTCGTTTTGCCCATTCATTTATATTGTTAAATATTAGGTGTAGATCCTCGATCTTGCGTGCTCCTAAAGCCATGTAGTCTCTGTACATTATTAGTTGTACTCTTAGTTCGCTAATCACCTTTCGAAGGTCAGCGGTCGCTATAGTAAACAATAATGGAATAAACGGGTCCCCTTGTAGCACACCGTTTGTCTGTTTGTTTTCATATTTCAAAGAAAGCATGCTTTCAGACCCTAAGGTATTAAACCAACAACTCGCAGAAACACCTACGTGTGTGTTTTTGTATTTCAATAGCTTCTCTCTGAAACAAAAAGTTGAAAATACCAAATGTGGTACTTAGATATTGCAGCATCCGAAGACTGAACGAGACAGTAAGCGATAAATTATGGACAAGCTCTTAATACTCAAAACATTTAAAGCTTATTGAAACACAGTTTTTGTCAATTAGATAGGGAAAAACGCCAGAAGTCAAACTTATCCAGGTAGATCATCCTGACCGAAATTCGAACGTAGTTCTCTGGAACGAGAGGCACACGCACTACCACCTAGGCTACAGAGGCGGGCTGTTGGTTCTGGAGTTAATGATTGACATGCTACTTTTGGATATTTTGAATTTTCGTAAACATATATCGTCCCCAAATGTGAAACCACTGTTTCATTACATAAAGTCCCAAACGTTCAAGTAAAATGAAAGGGCAAAGCCAAACACATAGTTAACAATAGTGTGATAGATTTGTCTACTGCACTCCCCTGCTGCCATGGTCTATAAGGATATCAATACAACATTGGTATAACGAATCCCTTTCTGTTACCACATACAGAAGCTGAACTTATAAACGAATATAAACCGAAGGATGTAAGCAAGAAGGTGTACTGTTTAATCGTTTATTTCCATATTACGGAGTATATGGTTACCTATAATCATCATCATCACCGCCATAATCAACTTTATACGCATTAGGCCATCTAGGCTCGTTCCAGTCTCATAAATTTTAAATTAAAAGTGCTTTTCAATCTGTAACAATAATTTGTTGAAGTATGAAAACGGATTCATGTCAATGGAATTTATAAGACTTTAAAATGCATGTTACTGAGCGAGTAGAACAACTTACTTAAGCGAAAATTAACAATAACTACATCGAAAGAAATGTCATTTAGAAAAGGGGTTCTCCTCAGGCATAATAAAACAACTGTGAATGCTTATGAATTTATATCACATATGCCACAAAGTACTCAACTCGCATCGTTGTGCAAAGTTTGCCAAATTATTTATTTATAATAACAATGTTAATGGTACCAACAACACGATAAGCAATAAATATACTAGACATATAGGTCTTGTTAAAAATCCTTGACTTTAAAAATATAAATTTCATTACCTTGCAAAACAACTTTCATGCACAATCCGAACTACCGCCGATGCATTACACCTCACCTGTTTGTTGATGAAAGGAAAAAAAAAAAGAAGGTTAGACTAGCAGTAAACCTTTTACACTTGGGGTATTCATCTTGACGGCGCTGTCCTGAACCATAAATGTATACAGCTGCTCTATACTCAGCTTGGGATATCATTTGTAAACACCTGAGCTCTTTCGTACAAATGCCGGCACCTTCGATTGGACACTTGAAATTCCGGAAGCCGGGCCTTCAGTCTGTAGCCAGATCAGAAAAAGAAAGAAAAGCTAAACTTGTAACACTTATATATGCTTTGGTAGACTTTCCTTTTAAGACACAATTATTGTCGGAATCTATGGATTTTGTATACAATAAAGCTACAACGTACTACCACCTACATTTAGGATATATTTACATCAACAGTACACATGTTATTCTACATTTATGGAAAGTAATACTATTAACTTAGAAAAAATATTACATCTAAAGCAATTCCAGTTGCGCGTCATTTGTAACACGCTATGTGTACTTTCTGATTACTGAAACTTCCACCGTGTGTCTCTGTGGTAGCAGGAAAAACGCGGGATATTTGAACTGCAGGTTTACACAGTTTTCTTCTTTGAGTTTTACTTTTTGGTTAAAATAACACTTTCTTTACACGTCGTACATAGTAGGTAACGGAGTGCTTGCATTCTGTAAAGAAATTCATTGTACAGCTTGTGCCACAAATACCTAATGTGGGATCACTTGAATCCAATATATATATTCCGTAAATCCCAAATCTTGATAGTCCGTTAAATACCAAATCTGTATGTAAATTCAGCTACTTTAAGGATGACCAGCAAATGCCCTCTGTCTGCTACCACCTCATCTTTCCCCCCGGGATGCCCCACTAGGGGAATAGCTACAATAGAACAAGACTGGTAGTAGAGCCGAGCCGCTCCTGAATGGGAGCGGTTCGGATTGTGTTGGAATCGAGTACAGTACCAAACCGCTGCCTTGATGACAGCTCATTTGGAGAGGCACGAGCTACACCATAGCAAATGAATGTCACAATTATGGTTATCCTATTTTTTCTGTAATTTATGTTTCTCCAATGTTAAGTCATATCGGACGATGAATGAAATGGTTGAAATGATGCTCAAATGAGTCCGAGATCCATGGAGTTTAGAGCTACCTGACATTTCTCTTTCAGGATAAGGAAAACAACGGAAAAAACCTGACCCAGATAACTCACCCTAACCGAGATTCAACTCGAGACCTCTTGAACGTGTGGCAGAGACGCTTCTACCTACGCAACCGAGGCGGGCTATGCTTATTCTATTTTAACTTGTAATAGTTGTTCATAAAATATTCACAAAACTTCAAAATAGAACTGAAAATATAATAATAATTGCTGGATCTGTTACCGTCATACAAATATTCGTATACTTTTGTAGCAAATCATAACATTTTTTCCTAATCTATTTTGATTTTTATATACAATAAAGCTCCAAATACTACTGCTCATGTTCAACAGATGTTGCACAGTAAAACGGAGTACTGCTATTCTAAGGTTTGCAAACAATTCCTAATAACCAAGATTTATTTCTATGTACATTGCAATTACAAGCTGCGTTCCATCTGTAACCGCCTATGTGTACTTAGTGTTTCATCAGATTTCCACTGCATCTTTGCGTTCGCAGTCACTTAGTTAACCCGCGAACATTTAAACACTTTATTTGTACCGCTTTTCTTCATCGCGATTTATTTTAGAGTTAAAATAATTCTTTATGTACCACGAACATACATCTTAGATAGGGAAGGAACTACATTCTTTCGAAGATTTGAATGTCCAGATTTAATTGCATATATAGGAACCACCTGAATCTGGAATATAAGTAAGATTCAAAACTGGATATTCTGTTAAATACCAAACTTCTATATAGGATGACCATCTTCAATATGATACCTGAATATTTTCAAACAAACGTCATAATAGCAAACTACGCTTTACTTTACAATGTTTCGAAAATCTAAACTTTCTCAAATATAGATCTAATGAGTTTAATTAAGCAGCTAAATTTTCATAATTTTTTATGACAAATGAAGTACATAACCTCTATCTGTGGTGAATGTATCTGATGTGTTTTTCATTCTGAAATAGATCACATAACTTTAAAGTATTAGAGGTAGAAAAAATATGCTACAAAATATAGATCCTGTTAAAAGATCTAAGTGTAGTGTCATTAATCACATTAATCACTAGCCAATCTTTGAGTTCAAAAATATATATGTGATTACCTCGCAAAAGAACTTTAATCCAAAATACGAACGACCGCCAATTCATTGCACGCCACCTGTTTGTTGAGGAAGGGAAAAAGGGTTAGACCAGCAGTAAACCCTTCTCGGGGCACTCATCTTGCCGCCGCTGTTCTGAAACATTAATGTATACAGCAGCTCTATACCCAGCTCGGGATATCATTTGTAACCACCTGAGCTCTTTTCTTAAAATCACGTGATCTTGGGCTGCATGAAACCGCTAACGCATGATTATCTTCCAACGTTCCTGTCCAAGAAAGGTAAACCATTATCACTTTTAAACCACTTTTCTATGATTCTTCTTAATTATCAAACGTAAGCTTTCCATTACCAACCAGATCACACATTTTTCGAGTGACATGTTTGTAAAACCAAATTGCGGAGGCTGGAGTCTCCGAATGACTGGTGGTGACACCGTCGGGCAATATTTTGCGACAAAGCTACAGAGCAACTTTCCCGATACAGTAGAAACCCAAAATAACGCGTTTCTGGGGGACATCCTTTAGGACGATGTGATAACCTTACCGTACTATATAGGGGTGTAACATTAGAAGTGACAAAAATCGATCTCGTGCAGTTGGAGAAGGGAAACATGCATGCAATTGTATTAGACTCTCGTATATAGGTTAAATATATTAAGGTAATTGAAAAATTATTTACCGGATATGCTGAGAGACGTATTCCAAACTGTAACCGATCTGGATTTATGTTCCACTCTGCAAATTTTATACCAACTTAAATTTTCCTCGTGTTAAATGGCTGAAAGTTCAATGTCTGTTAGCTCTAAGCTCTATATACCGTGGACTTATTTGAATATGATTTCATTCACCATACGACATCGTATAGGTTTGGAGGTTTACCCTTGTCCGGATATATATTATTCATGACAATTTTTCTGTACATAGCTTATAGAATACTATTTTGCTAAATTGCTTATGACTTATTAATAACATGAAACATTCATAGGGGCTGTTACCCACTGGTAATCCCAATAGTCGTTAAGGTTAAGATAGTAGGTCGATGTGTCGTTTTCTTTTTAATCTTCTATTGTCTCGATTTGGTTTATGATTTTTGGTGTCTGTCGTAACAAAGAACAAGTGTATTGTAGAAATGAGTTGTGGAGTCTCTTAAAGCTCTCTTGGAGGACTACAGATACCTCCGGAGCATCTAAATCACTGAGGGGTGTGGTGCTACGAGTGAACCACGGTGCCTCAGTTATGAATAGTAAATATCTGTTTCATAGGGTTTCAATTCTTTTTATATGTTTTGATGAAGCAGATCCCCATACTGCAGAAGCATACTGCCATAAAGATCGAATAAGAGATGCGTATAGCAACAGCATGTACTGCAGAGCTAGAGTTGACTTTCTTGTAAAGATTGGCTTCAGGTGGCGAATACGATGTTTTATTTTCTATAGTAAATTAGTGATGTGGTCGTTTCAGGTACATCTGCTGTCAATTTACAAGAATTATTAGTGTTTTAAAGGTGTTTAAGCAATTTGTTTTATAGCAGTAAGTTGTTGAGTGTAGCCTTTAGAGAGAGGTAACATCCTTGTCATTTATATTAGCTATTAATAGCGTTACACAATGTTTACATACGGATAATGACAATGGTAAGGGTATTTTAATTTTCATTTAAAAAGGGAATACTTAATTAGATAGCAGATATACAGTTAATGCTATTTAATATGGGTAATTCTTTTTTTTATTTTATATTATGGTTTCTGAGATTACTGGTTACCTGTATTTTAAATGCCGGTTACCTGTATAGTGTAAACAGATTTTAAGAGTAGTAAACTGGATTTCATTTGGTAGTGCTAGATACCAACATTGAGTAGTTTTTACAATTTCATAAATTGTAAAAAATTAAAGTGATTTACTTTCTGAATTATATTAGTGAACGTAAATTGAAAAGATTAAGATTAGTAAATGTCTATATATTTAATATGCTTAAAAAGAAATAAAGTTATAGAAGGAAAGGTTTCAAGTTTTTTTCTGGAAATACCTTAAAGAAATTGTAATTTTACGTTGAACTGATACTTGAAACCTTTCTGTATCTAGAAAAGCTTGACAGAAAAAAGATGTTTTAAATTATTGTATTTCGCGTTACATATGGTAGTAATATAAAATATTAACATTTAAATAAAAAATATTACTAAATATCAAAAATGGTAGTGGATTAGGGCTGTTTTTGTTTACTTTATTTTATTATATTTTGTTTTGTCCTGGTTCTTATAAATTATTCATTTTATTATTGTCTATTCAGTTTAATGACATATGGAACATCACCTAAAATACCATTGCATTCCAGCAATTGGCTCATGCCAGAATTTGCTTAATATTTTTATGAAAAAATGATCGGTGCCAGATAAATTTTCCAGATAATGTCGACAGAATGATTTTAGCACCTAAAAGTCCATAACACATAACAAAGAAAGAAATGTTAAATGGAAACCTCGGAGTAAATACAATGTTTTGTTGACAACCTTTTATTCTCTGAGAATCTTACAAGTAGTTTGTATGAGATCAAACGTGGCACGAATTAACACATGGGGAGCAATGAGGAACGCCGTTGTCGTAGTATTCTGTGAGAGTTTGTATTACAATGGTTCCCATTCTGTACGTTATTACATCTTAGTTTACTCTGAGGATGTACTAAGTAATTCAGATTGACAGTATTGAACATACATGAACTAGAATCAATCAATATTAGGGAACATCTAATTGATCACACCCGATTATTTCTTTACAACACAACTCCGTACAACAGAACATATTACTTCCGGTTTCAACATCCGCAAGAGCACAGGTGCCGTGTTCCTTGATATGAAAGGGGCCTTTGACCGAGTATAGCATGAGGGATTACTTAGGAAACTCAGCCACTACCGCTTCCCAGACACTGCCATCAAACTCATCGCTAACTATTTACACAACAGATCATTCTACTCCTCTGTAAGTAGCAAAGCTCCACTCTCAGGCCGATTCAGGCCGGAGTCCCCCAAGGAAGTGTTCTGGGTGCGACACTTTTTTCCATATACATGAATGACATCCCGAAGACAGACAACATTAGTCTTTCACTACATACCGATGACACAGCCCTGATGGCCCAATATGGCGACATCAAATTCATCTCCCAACGACTCCAACATGCCCTCACTGCACTTGAGCACTGGTCAACTCAATGGCGAATCAAATTCAATGCCTCCAAAACCCAATCAATAATATTCACCAAAAGAGTAAAGCACCGTCAGAAACTTCGAACCAATTCTCCTCTACAACTTTTTGGCACCCCCATACCCTGGAAAGACACGACCACGTACCTAGGTGTGACTATGGACATAGGTCTAACCTGGGCAAAGCACGTCCAGAACGTCCGCCATAAAACTTTTGGTCAATTGAGGAAATTATACCCCATAATCAATTACAGCTCCACACTTGAAACTAACCTGGGCCTCACCCTATATAAAACGCTACTTCAACCCATCTTTACGTATGCAGCTCCCGTCTGGGGATACACGTCGAAATGCCACTTACAAATGCTCCAAGCTTTACAGAACAAGATATTGCGTACCATAGCGAACGTTCCATTTATGGCACCCGCCAAACTCCTCCACAAAGAACTATATATGCATACCGTCGAACAATTCATTAAAAATCTTGCAGCAGACCTCTACGACAACTGTGCCAAAAACCCATACCCGTTAATACAGGATTTAGGGCAATATCACACGTCCACTAACAAATACAAACGACCCCTATTAGTATTCAACAGACCTCACTAACGAAACAACCTCCGATGAAGTCCAAGCGTATCTCAAGAACCTTGTACCAATGAATCCTTGACTAAACTACAAGTTACATGGTTTCAGATACAATAGACCAGCAGGACCATCAATCCATCAGGACTCAACGCAACACAGAGCGGCTTCTCCAGGTAAACCCACGCCACATCACCATTTCGCTTACGCATAACACCACCTTCATCTCATTTAATTTTAAGCCGTAGCTCTTAATGCATACCATTAGACTAATCCCCCTATGCATGCTGCACGATCTGACCATGGGCGTCAGTCAGGGCTCTGTCATGGCTGGCGCCCGTAAAGCCAACAGACACGCTAGTATTATCTCCATGCTAGCAAGAGTAGAATTAACCGATAATAACCCGGGTGCTTTAGCGGAACCCGAAAATAACAAACAAATCCCTCTTTCTGCATGCCAATGCACGTATATTAACATTACAGCACTCTTCCCATTAGCTGCATGTTAGGTTACTAACCGCATGTGCATGGGGAGACGATGTAGCCTACAGGCGGACGATCGTCACTGGGGGCGGTGGGTGTGGGGCCACCCCCATTTAAAAAATATTGCTAGGGCAGCTCTTCAGTGTGGAGGTTTCATGAGCGGTTCGTCATTTACCGTGTCGGTGATGCTGCTGCTACGGGTACTCCGCCGAGAGCTGCACTGCCCGGCCAAGATGTCACTACTGTGGGGCTCCAACACTTACCGGGCAGTGTAACCAGCACGACCTGCGCCGTCGTCGTCGGTACTGCGCCACCTGTGGTGGCTTCGGCCACTCACAGGGCAAGCACAGTAGACTAGCCACGCAGCGGCACCACTACTGCCCGGGAGATCCAGGCAGTACAACCTGCTAATGTCACTGCACCAACACGACTCACCGCTGCTTCCTGCACAGCCTTGCAGGAGTTGGTGCAGACACTTCGTGACGACGAGGTAAGAGGCCTCAACCAACGCCTCGACTCCATGGAGGGCAAACTCGCCGCCGTAGCCAACAACTCCAACCCCTTGTGTGAGGACCTACAGGATCTTCACTCCGAGGTGCTTAACTCGGAGGTGTTAAACAAATTTGTAAGACGCTATCAATGTACAGGTTATAGTAATGTAATAGATTGCAAGTACTAAATGTGTAAATACAACAAATTAGTCGTTATTGAACGCTCGCTTATGCATATTAATAATGGTTTTCGTGAAGTAATATTTAGTACATAAATAGTTATTTTCATTGCTAAGTCCATATTAACAGACATGTCAAACAATGAACAGAGACAAGTGTAAAAAGACGATGTATTACAGCCGCCACATTTAACGTTTCAAATTGCCGCTCTCTTTCCATGCTTGTCTGTGTAATCGATTGAACAGCACTGCCATCTTCCTAAGCAGACCAGAGTTAGGTATTTCATTCTGTTACTGTATAGATGCCAGCACAGTTATTCTACTCTCAGTTTTAACCGAGTCAGGTAATGGCAAGATAAATGCGCCTCTAGCATTCACGACTTCACGGGTTCGGTCCCCGTCTGCTGAGCAACTTTACTTGTGGTTTACCGTTCTCACTTTTCTCTGTCATAGTTATATAAAAAGTAAATAAGAAAATAAAAATCTGAAAAACTCCGTCTATTTCTTACACCAGGTTGTTTATTCCAAATTCCTTATTACCTTCATTGCACAAAAATTAGATGAACTTAATCCTTCAGATTAATTAACATTTAACTAATTTATAAGAAACAACACCATATTTAAAAATTAGGCAATAATGTAACGTAAAATACAATAATCTTGAATATCTTTCTTCTGTCGAACATTTCTAGACCAAAAAAGTTTTTTCTATGAACAGTTAAACGTAAAATTACAATTTCTTTTAAGGTATTTCCACCAAAAAAAATCTTTAGATATTTTCTTTTAAAATGTTATTTGTTTTTATGCATATTACATATTAAGGCTTTTACCAGGCTTAATCTTTTCAATTTACTTTCACGAATATAAATCACTTTAATTTCTTACAATTTATAAAAGTGTAAAAACTACTTAATGCTGGTATCCGGCACTACAAACTGAAATCCAGTTTATTACTCTTAAAATCTGTTTACTCTATACAGGTATCCGGCATTTAAAATCTGGTAACCAGTAATCCCAGAAACTATAAAATAAAAAGAAAAGAATTACCCATACTAAATAACATTAACTGTAAATAAAATATCTAATTAAGTATTCCCTTTTCAAAAGAAAATTAAAATACCCTTACTATCGTCATTATCCATAGATAAACATTGTGTACCGTCATTAATAGCTAATATAAATGACAAGTATATATTACCTCTCTCTAAAGGCTACACTTAACAATGTACTGCTATAAATGGCCTTGCTTAAACACCTTTAAAACACTAATCATTCTTGTAAATTGACAGCAGATACACTTGAAACGACCACATTACTAATTTAGTACAGAAAATTAGACATCGTATTCGCCTTCTGAAGCCAATATTTGCAAGAAAGTCATCTCTAGCTCCGCAGTACAAGCTATTTCTATACACTTCTCTTATTCGACCATTATGGCAGTATGCGTTACGACAGATACCAAACAAATCCTACACCAAGTCAAGACAATACAAGATTAAAAAGAAATCGACATATTGATCTACTATTATAACCTTAAACACTATTGGGATTACCGGTGAGTAACATCCCCTATATATGTTTCATGTTATTAATACATTATAAGTCCATTGGCAAAATCATATTGTATAAGCTATGTACAGAAAATTTTTCATCAAGGGAAAACCTCCAAAACTATACGATATCGAATGATAATGAAATATCATATTCAAATGAGTTCATGGTATGTAGAGCTTAGAGCTAACAGACATTAAATTTTCAGATATTTAACACGAGGAAAAATTAAGTTGCTATAAAATTTGCAGAGTTGAACATAAATCCAGATCGGTTACAGTTTGGAATAGATCTCTCATCCTATCCAGTATGTAATTTTTAAATTATTTAATATATTTAACCTATAGGGGAGTGTGGTCCACAGTGAGACACAATATTTTTTAAATTCCATATTTCTTTCTATTTTGATGTGTTGTGAATGCAAATAGGTGACATGTTTTCATTATTCCTTTATTAACAAATGCAAAACATAAAAACATTGATTTTCATAATCATGAATACACACCATGCCAATATTCAAGTGAATGTAAATCGTCTCATCCTGCCCAACAGTGGAGTACACTGAGACGGTGGATGGTCCAGACTGAGACAACCTACATTACATTAAGATTACCAAATTTAACTTCAAAAATCAAATAACTGTTTTGTCTTTTTGTTTTGCCAAACAATCGTGTTTGACCCAACACTATTTTTAAATCAGTTTCATTTATTGAAGCCACGTCTGGAACCTCCGGAAACACAGACTTGTCTGTATTTTTCACTTTCTGCAGGAATGATATTTCCATTTCTTCATCTGCATTCTTCCCCCTTATGACTTGTACAATGTAATATGTCACTTTTTATTTTCCTGCAAACTCAGTCAGCACAGTCGTCCACAGTAGGCTCTCTTTCCTGCTATTCAAAACAGGAAAAGATGTCTTCTTAATCCACAGCTGAGGATCCAGAAGATATTTCTACATTGTCTTCTGAAGATTCTGGTTCTGTGTATAATTTTCTTCCTTTAAATTTCTTCTGCTTACCTGCAGGATTATTTGGTTTACATTTCAATGCCCTCTCCTGTAGTTCTTTTTTCTCGGGTGTATCTTTGGCTATCATGGTTCTCCCCTTTCTCCTCACAGTTGATTTTCTGGCGGCAGCCTTATGGAACCCTCTAAATTCATGAGGGCTTATAATGTCACTGTAATCTCTATTCATAGTCAATGGTGAGCTTCTCAAATTCTCCTGAATTTCGGCATCAGGATATTCATGACACTGAGAGCTTCCTTGTGTTGGATCATTCTCAACTTCTTCGCCAGTGTTTACTGAGGGTTCACTTTCTCCCAAGACGTTTCAGAACTTCCATTTCTGGCGACATGTTGTGCTCCAATTTTATTAACTGCTGACTCACATGATCCCATAGTGTTGTCTGTCGTTACACTACTGGCTAAGATGTCATCATCTGTGAAAGTATTCCTATCGAATGGGAATATTCCAGTCTTACGAAAGTAATGTTTGTTGGCGTCATGCTTTGCTTGAAGGCAGCGATGTTTCAAAACAAGGCCCACTGCTTCCCTCATGCTATCAATATCGAATGTACCAATTTGAGCCCTTCTTTGCCTGTTTCTAGCCATTCTGAAAGAAAACAAATTGTGAGTTTAATAAATTTCTCAATTTAAGTAGTGTCTCACGCTGCCCCACCTAGCACTGTCTCATTGTGGAACAAGTGCTCATAAAGATACTTTTATTATTTACATAATCTTAAACTTCAACCCCACTGTTCATTATTTATTTAATTCTGAAGAAGAAACCCTCTACTTTTAAGAAAAGCAAAATGCATAATAATATAAAGAAAGAATAAAAGAATATGATCTATTAGTACACCCTGAAAATTTTACTTTACTCATCCGAAAATAAAGATATGCTTATGACCAGAAACATTCCTTACAGTTCTGGATTTAAACAGATTTGCCAACTGAAACTTTATTTCCTCTATTGACAACCAGAGTGCATCACTTCCTAACTTACACACATATTTAAAAATTGTAAGTATCTCACTGTGGACCACCCTCCCCTATATATACTGGATTGTAATACCAATTTGTAATTTATTATTGCATGCATAACACACCTGGTGAAGCAGGTGAAGCAAGCAGGCGCCATAAGTCAATCCTCTCATCACTGACTCCATGAGTGCGTTGCAGAGACCAAAGGGCATAACTGCGAATTGCCAAATCCCTTGGCCAGTCGAGAATGCCGTCTTTTCTTTGTCTCTTGGATCTAGAGCCACCTACCAGTAATCCGACTTCAAGTCCAGGGTCGAGAACCGTTCACCAGCAAGCGTTTCTAGGATGTCGTCATTCAGGAACAAGAGGAAGCAGTCCTTCCTGGTGACACCGTTCAGCTTTTTGTAGTCCACGCAGAAGCGTAGCTCACCGTTCTTCTTCGTCACCAAGATTGCAGGGGAAGACTGTCAGACTATTCAATCACTCTCCTGGATCGTATGTCCTCCAGTACACCCGTGCGGCCTCTTATTTTGCCAGCAAAACGCATCTAGATGGTTACCGAATAGGCTGGGCCTCTCCGGTGTCAGTGCGGTAGAGCACTAGGTCCGTGCGGCCGTAGTCTCTGTTGCCTTGGCTGAAGATGCACTGGTATCGTCTCAGCAGTTGTCGAACCCTCCCATACTGTTCTGCGGTTAATTGGACGGCCGCCCTCTCCAGTAAGCCTTTCAGCCGATGCTCCAGGTGTTGCGTCGGTACTGGCTCCTGTGTCTTGTCGATTGGTGTTACGCTGACCACGGGCTCGCACGTTCCCAACTCCGTTTCGGCCTGGACGTTGTGATCGGTGTCTGTTAGCCCGAGCAGCCTCACTGGCATCTCCTCTCAGCACGGCAACAATCTCCTGCCTACACAGAGTCCGTGCACAGGTGTCTCCTGGTCCAGCATCATGTTCTTTGTCCGCTGGCCTTCCATTCGCGCCGTCACTCCAACCCCGCTTCTCGCGGGGACAACCACATCTCTCCTCAGGATGATCCTGCAGATTCCAAGGCGCTCTTCTCGTTACCGGAAAATCACTTCTTCTCCATTGAGCCGCAGGACCTTCCTGCGGACTTCACCATCGCCTCATGGCTCCTGAGGCCATCCTCTCCCAATATCATCTCATTAGCCACCTTCGCGAGGAACACCCACAGATACACAGCACTCCGTCGCAAGTTCAACTTCAGCAGAGCCTCCTTCTCCACAGGCAAGGTGTCACCCGATGTCGCCACAAGCTGGTATGGTCACCTCGGATTTATCAGCTGCAAACACTTGGACACTTCAGGTCTAATGATGGTCACGGATGCCCCGGTGTCCACCAGCACGCGGCTTAGCCTCCCCTTCACCTAAACGTCCGCGATGAGGCTGTCATTCATACGCCGGCTGACGGCGCGCGATGTCACTCAGGGGATGGTGGTAATGGCGCCGACGTACCCCACGACGGCCCTCGCTCGTTTTCCGGCTACTCTCCCTGGTGTGGCCAGTCTCTCTCCAAGTGTCCCGGCTGGCCACACCCCCAACACATGCCACTAGGTCTTAGCCGGCTTCCCTCGGCTGGTCTTTGGTCCCCATTGTAGCGGAATATCTTTGTTATCAACGTCGGGGTAGCCGTCACCTTGGCCGCCACCGTGCTCAATGCGACTGTTTTTGCCTGGTTTATGGTAAATAAATAAATAAGTAAGTAAGTAAGTAGGTAGGTAGGTAGGGAGCGAGGGAGGGAGGTAGGGAGGGAGGTAGGGAGGTAGGGAGGTGGGGAGGTAGGGAGGTAGGTAGGTAGGGAGGTAGGTAGGTAGGTAGGTAGGTAGGTAGGTAGGTAGGTAGGTAGGTAGGTAGGTAGGTAGGTAGGGAGGAAGGGAGGGAGGTAGGGAGGGAGGTAGGTAGGGAGGGAGGCAGGTAGGTGGGTAGGTAGTAAGTAGGTGGGTAAGTAAGTAAGTAGGTGGGTAAGTAAGTAGGTGGGTAAGTAAGTAAGCAGGTAGTTAAGTAAGTAGGTAGGTAGGTAAGTAAGTAGGTAGGTAGGTAAGTAAGTACGTAGGTAGGTAGGTAGGTAGGTAGGTAGGTAGGTAGGTAGGTAGGTAGGTAGGTAGGTAAGTAGGTAGGTAAGTAAGTAAGTAAGTAAGTAAGTAAGTAGGTAGGTAAGTAAGTAGGTAGGTAGGTAGGTAAGTATGTAGGTAGGTAGGTAGGTAAGTAAGTAGGTAGGTAAGTAAGTAGGTAGGTAAGTAAGTAAGTAGGTAGGTAAGTAAATAAGTAGGTAGGTAAGTATGTAGTTAGGTAAGTAACTAAGTAGGTAAGTAAGTAAGTAGGTAAGTAGGTAAGTAAGTAAGTAGGTAAGTAAGTAGGTAAGTAGGTAAAAAAGTAGGTAAGTAGGTAAATAAGTAGGTATGTAGGTAGGTAAGTAGGTAAGTAAGTAAGTAAGTAAGTAAGTAGGTAGGTAAGTAAGTAGGTAAGTAGGTAAGTAAGTAGGTAAGTAAGTAGGTAACTAGGTAAGTAAGTAGGTAAGTAAGTAGGTAAGTAGGTAAGTAGGTAAGTAGGTAGGTAAGTAAGTAAGTAGGTAGGTAAGTAAGTAGGTAGGTAGGTAGGTAGATAGGTAGGTCGGTAGGTAGGTAGGTAGGTAGGTAGGTAGATAGGTAGGTAGGTCGGTAGGTAGGTCGGTAGGTAGGTAGGTCAGTAGGTAGGTAGGTAGGTGGGTTCGTAGGTAGGTGGGTAGGTAGGTAGGTAGGTAGGTAGATAGGTGGGTAGGTAGGTGGGTGGGTAGGTAGGTGGGTGCGTAGGTAGGTGGTGGGTAGGTTGGTGGGTGGGTAGGTAGGTGGGTAGGTAGGTGGGTAGGTAGGTAGGTAGGTAGGTAGGTGGGTAGGTAGGCAGGTGGGTAGGTAGGTGGGTAGGTAGGGAGGTGGAGAGGTAGGGAGGTAGGGAGGTGGGGAGGTGGGGAGGTAGGGAGGTGGGGAGGTAGGTAGGTGGGTAGGTAGGTAGTTGGGTATGTAGGTAGGTGGGTAGGTAGGTAGGTAGGTGGGGAGGTAGGTGGGTGGGTAGGTAATTGGGTGGGTAGGTAGGTGGGTGGGTAGGTAGGTGGGTGGGTAGGTAGGTGGGTGGGTAGGTAGGTGAGTGGGTAGGTAGGTAGGTGGGTGGGTAGGTAGGTGGGTGGGTATGTAGGTGGGTGGGTATGTAGGTGGGTGGGTAGGTAGGTGGGTGGGTAGGTAGGTGGGTGGGTAGGTAGGTGGGTGGGTAGGTAGGTCGGTGAGTAGGTAGGTCGGTGGGTAGGTAGGTGGGTGGGTAGGTGGGTGGGTGGGTAGGTCGGTGGGTAGGTAGGTGGGTGGGTAGGTAGGTGGGTGGGTGGGTGGGTGGGTGGGTAGGTGGGTGGGTGGGTGGGTAGGTAGGTGGGTGGGTAGGTAGGTGGATGGGTAGGTAGGTGGGTGGGTAGGTAGGTATTTTAGTCAGTAAGTAAGTAAGTCAGTAAGTAAGTCAGTAAGTCAGTAAGTCAGTAAGTAGGTCAGTCAGTCAGTCAGTTAGTGAGTGAGTGAGTGAGTGAGTGTGTGAGTGAGTGTGTGAGTGAGTGTGTGAGTGAGTGAGTGTGTGAGTGAGTGAGTGAATGAGTGAGTGAGTGAGTAAGTAAGCATGTAAGTGAGTGAGTAAGTAAGTAAATAAATAAATAAATAAATAAATAAATAAAAATTAATTAATTTAAAATAATAAATAAAAAAACAAATTTGTAAATAAATTTATAGATAAATAAAAAATCTGCAATACCTCACTCTGGCACCTAAAATCTCAAGCCAGGGTAAAAATAGTCCAAATTTTAATATTTATTAACTTTTATAAAATGTATACAAAATGTATGTAAGTAAGTAAGTAAGTGAGTGAGTGAGTGAGTAAGTGAGTGAGTGAGTAAGTGAATAAGTGAGTAAGTGAGTAAGTGAGTAAGTAAGTAAGTAAGGAAGTAAGTAAGTAGGTAAGTAGGTAAGTAAGTAAGTAAGTCAGTAAGTCAGTAAGTAAGACAGTAAGTCAGTAAGTCAATCAGTCAGACAGTAAGTCAGCCAGTCAGTCAGTCAGTCAGTTAGTTAGTGAGTGAGTGAGTGTGTGAGTGAGTGTGTGAGTGAGTGTGTGAGTGAGTGTGTGAGTGAGTGTGTGAGTGAGTGAGTGAGTGAGTGTGTGAGTGAGTGAGTGAGTGAGTGAGTGAGTGAGTGAGTGAGTGAGTGAGTGAGTGAGTGAGTGAGTGAGTGAGTGAGTGAGTGAGTGAGTGAGTAAGTGAGTAAGTAAGTAAGTAAATAAATAAATAAAAATTAATTAATTTAAAATAATAAATAAAACAAACAAATTTATAAATAAATTTATAGATAAATAAAACATCTGCAATACCACACTCTGGCACCTAAAATCTCAAGCCAGGGTAAAAATAGTCCAAATTTTAATATTTATTAACTTTTATAAAATGTATACAAAAATGTTCTACAGATATTAAAACTACTCCTACAAAAAATAAATAGAAACAGCATCAAAATAAAATCCTACTATAAATATTACGTTATAAATTAATATATATATATTACATTATAAATATTGTGCTATAAATATATTATGTTACACAAAATGAAACACTACAATAAGTACTGTTTTTGAAAACACAAAACATATTAAAGCATTCTTTCTTCCTATTTTCTCCAGTTTCCCCACCATATATATATATATATATATATATATATATATATATATATATATATATATATATCAATAGCACCGCTGATGGAGCTAGTTTATATATGATTCCCTTAGCGGCGTTCGCTCGTACTTGATGCGCTCACAGAACCCTTTGAGGCCTCCCTCTACCTGCAGGTAAATATACTATTTGAAAGGTGGGTCTGCCCGCGTAATATATTTTATATATTTATATATTTTATCGATATATATTTATATGTTTTATATATTTTATATGTTTTTATAATATATAATATTTCCTTTCTCTCTTTCCCTTAAACACTCTCAGTATAATGATTTTAATATTACACATTATGTTTTGCAAAAGTTCCTTTGTAATTAACTGAATTAGTCATGTTACATCACCTTTAAGTGTTTCGGTTGTTCTATAGGTTCTTTTTGATTCAGTTGATTCACTCATTCATGTTATTTATGAAAATGTCAAATATGTTATGCTAATGAGTGAAAATAATAAAAGGAAGCATTAGCTGTCAAAACAGTGTTGTTATTAATAATTTCCTGTCAAATACCACATGCTATTGTTAATTCCTTGTAAGTTCATACGACATTTTTGAAGTAATTTATTAAAGTAGGAAACATTGACATGTGCTATGCATAAAATTATTTTCAAGATCAGCCGATTATATGTTCTAATGTATTGCTACAGATGATGGAGGATGATTATGTAAGTTTTTATAAAGCGCAACAGCTCAGAAACTCCAGTCACCTCTCAAAGCTCACTCAACTACCTTTGTGCGTCATCTGTAGCAATGCCGTATTGGAACACATAAGCTGTCAGCTAGGCAGGTATGAAGAATACTGCAGCCGTAGCTTCCGGCAACGTTTGGATGACCGATTTTTCATAATTTAGTTTGCCAGCTGAAAAATAGGGGTGCTGCTATAACCTCGTGCTGACAAAGCTTAACATGGGAGTTTCACTTTTAATAGTGGAAGTTCTGTGAGCTGCCTTTGCCTAAGTCCAGCAATGTCTTCAAACATAAGTGAAGGTAAATTAAATGAGTTGGAAGCATTTGGTACAGATCATTTTATGTTGAATGGTGAAAACATACGATGCGAGTTATGTTATTCACAAATCAGGGATTGTAAGGAGAAATTGAAATTGTTGAAACAACACTGCGGAACTAAAAAGACATAAAGCATTTGGTGCAACATTAAATGAAATAGAAGAAGAAAATTTACTTCTTCAATCGGAGGTTTTTGAAGGCATGTGTAAAGTAATTGTACGCACCAACATACCATTTCGCAAAATAGAACATTAAGAATCTACAAACTTCATTAAAAAGTACACCAAGCGCGATACTCAGAGTATAACTTTATGAAAATATAATGTATCTAAATGTAAAATAACGCTATCTGGGAAATAGTGGGTGAAAATAAAATTGGAATTTCCATACGTGAAACCCAGTATTTCATCGGGAGGTTTGTTGTAAATGTAGTTGTGGGAGTACTTTCCTAAGACAGACCTAATAAATGTTTTATTAACATCTTATGCCATTGAAAAAGTTAGCTGCAAATGTATGGTTCATACCTTTCAAAACAATCAGATCTCAATCTTATCGTCATGGGGGATCAAATCTCATACTGTTACTGTTTATGACAGATGGCGCAAGTTATGTGGAGAAGCAGCAAAGGAACTTAAAATGACGTATTATCCCAATATGATATATTCTACTTGTTTGGCTCACGCTCTTCATCGAATTGCCAAAGAATACGCTCCTTCTAAACTGACGTGGACCGATTCACTGCAAAAGTCTATATATATGAAATCCTCAGGTAGAAAAGTAATTTTCAAAGAGCTAATTCATGGTGTTTCATTATCTCCCGTGCCCATTATAACCTGATGGGGAACTGGTTAAATGTTGCGAAATATTATGCAGATTGTTACGATAAAGTAAAAAAATACAGGCCCAGATCTCGCAAATGCTCAGTCGCGGATACAATTTTGTTTTTACTTGGACCCCAGGCCATGTGGGCATTTCCGGGAACGAGGAGGCGGACGCGGCTGCTAAGTCCGCTTGCCGTTTGCCCCGGAGTTTAACAACTACGGTGCCATACCAGGATGTGCAACGTTTTCTCCGTCGCCAACTCCTATCTGCTTGGCAGCACTCCTGGACAGCTTTGGAAGGCACACAACTCCGGGCAATAAAGGAGAGCATACAACCCTGGCTAACTTCCTGCAGGGATAACCGGCGAGCCGAGGTGATACTCACCCGGCTGAGAATTGGGCACACACGAGCGACTCATGGCCATTTGTTAAGAGGGGAACCGGCCCCTGTGTGTGCTCCATGTGCAGTACGCCTCACTGTGCGGCATGTATTGCTTGATTGCCCGTAGTACGCCCTCGTTCGCCAGTCAGTAAGTTGGGGACTAACTTGCTGGGAGTTTTAGGGGACGACCCAGTGGCCGTGGTTAAGGCACTGCGGTTTGTTGCCAACATTGGTTTTTATAAACAAATCTGACTTAAATTTTAAATTTGTTAATTTTAGAGATTTTAAATTGTTAGTCTTGTGATGGGCTTTTTTTTTAAGTACTTTTAATAGTTGAGTGTCTTTATTTTATTTTACCTTTTTAGCCTAATTTGTGTAGCTTTTAGGTTTTAGTCTTGACTTCGGGCCCAAATGACTTTGCTGTCGACGGGCCCTAAAACACCACTCACTCACTCACTCACTATATATATATATATATATATATATATATATATATATATATATATATATAACCACCTCTAGGTGTGCAACCGATTGGAGTTCTGCGATGTTGTTACATTGCATTCCCTGTAAGTGGTGTGTAACGGCGCCAACTGAATCCATCTCTGATAGATACTATTTGCCCTAAGACAACAATTAACATTTTGCATAAAGCGATCCATGAGGAAAGTAAATTATGAGTCTAACTTAACCGTAAAAAATCACACATGTTTAGTTCAAATAGTTTTCCTAATACAAATAAATAAAGCACCAATATATTATAGCAATGCATAGCGACGTAATCAGTGTTATGAACATCATTATTGGTTGGCATGTATGTACGTATATTTGTAATTAATCAGAACTGAAATGTAAACGTTTGACATTGCGCAATAAAAGAATTACTTGAATGGGTCAAGTGTTTGTTAAATTCTAGAAAGAGAAAACAGCACGCTTCCTATTTACTCTAGCGAGTTCAAAACAGTGTTAATTAGTTGTTCTTCCTTTTAAAAACCAGGGGAAAGGGTATCAGTTGGATCAACTTAAAATTGAAATGAGACACGAGGTAATCCGCCTTTCCCGTTTGCATTGCCATTACAATACAATTGAGTTAATTTGGGCTCAAATTTATGTTGCAAATAGAAATAATACTTTTAAACTGGCTGATGTTGAAAAAATTCTTCACAAGGTAACAAGGTAACACAAGACTGGGAAAACTTCGTGAGACTTGCAAATAAAGTACAATAAGAAGACTTTTGGGAAGAAATAGCAGGTGATGATATTTTGGAGCCTATCATCATAAATTTGCAATACTCGGGCGATGAAGACAATGAAAATAACGAATTATCTCTTGACGTGACATTCAAAATATATGGATACGCCACTGGAACTTCCGTTGGATTAGAAAAATAGGTAATTTATAAAATATAATTACAATTATAGCATTTAAAACATGTAAATAATATGCGAATATCTATGTTGCAATTGTGATTTCAACAACTGAATTATTACACATTTTGAAAAATTCAGTTGGGTTCCCTTACATTTAGCGCCATGTTGTAGGATGATGTGCGAGAAAGAGAAAGGGTAATATGAAAACAGTGGGGGTAATGAGGTGGCAACGCTGAGCGCGCTAACGCAACTGATTGCTGGCTGTCCGGAAATCTTCCCATTTGAAATACATAATAAATGTTCTTGTAGGATCTTATATAAATTATGGTTTTACGTGTTGGAAGCTGACGTTACTAGAGAAGGGAAACATCAATACCCAAACACACGTTATAAAATATGCAGATAATCTACAGATAATATGCACTTTACGTGTCTGCAGCAAAGTAAATAATCAGTGGACATTTTCCTCACGAGATGACATATTATATCCATAATGGCTGCTCACGATATACTGCATAACGTGTTGAGGTAATTAGTTGCCCATAAACGATAGCAGTACACAAAAAGTGAACACATTATATTCGGTAACAGTTAACGGGATTACTCGTTTCTTCATTTGGTAACATTATTTGGTAACTAGGTGCTTTATTCTTGTTTCTGTAACCGTTTATAAATAACTACTTACTCTCTTTCTCTATTACTTCACTAATCGTTTTACGATAATCGTTCCAACGGTTAATTTATTTTCTGCCCATACCTATACTGTTGTTTATATAATCTAAAACGCAAAAAAGCATTAAACAGTACAAGATTTCGTTTAACAATTAGGGATATTTAAGTGTTAATAATTACGAAGAAATTAAACTTCTTTACGTGAATTTAAAATTCAATATTTTTCGACTTCTCGTATAACTTATTGTTTTTGCTAATATAATAACAGTTTTATTATAGCACACGCTTTTGTGATATATGTCCGTCTTAACAGTTAAAAAAAGAATATAGTCAAAAATACACACAATAGGAAACAATGGATTACTTAAACCTTAGAGCACTAAATTTCATATGCAGGCAGCATTTTTTGTATGATGTGCATTCCGGTTTCTTCTCGGTTTGGGATGGTTTGTTATCAAGTATTCTCTTAAATATTTGCAGTGATTCCTTTAATAAAAGAGGCATTTGATCTTTGTAAACAAACGACACATTTTCCTTGGACATTTTACATATTTATAGCACTTGCCTTATATTGCGGATTTAAAATACAAACATAACATTTGAAAATTATAAGCATTCTTAATGTAAGCTACATATAAATATATATTTTAACTTTAATATATGCACACTACTAAAGGTTGGTCAGCGGACATTTATGACAGTGTGTTCGGAGGCAATTTTGTCCTCATATTTCGATTACTTACAAAGAAAATGGAACATTGAAAACATAGGTTTTTAATTTCTCATTCAATAGACAAGATAAATTATAAAATATTGTCACCCGGGCGTTGGAACACCCTATGGAAGCAGCTGAGAGCGGAAGACAGGGGAGGTCCGTGTTAGCCACGCCTCCCCCTCGTCCGTCTTATAGTGGTGACAGGGATGGCTGGGGGAAAAAACATGATTGTGCGGTCTGTTTCTCTTCCACCTGTTCTGGAAATTACGGGATCTTTCATCTACTGGAATCTTCGCCTGGGAACAAGAAAAGCCGAGAAGACGGCGAGATGCCTATAAAAAGGGTTGTAGCTAGTCAGAAGTTTAGTGTGAGTGAGGAGACAGTCGCAGTTCTTGGTGTAAGAAGGCAGTGTTAGTCAGTGACGTGTTAATGAACGAAAAGATTGTGCAACGGAAGACTGTACGTAACTGTGTATGAGTATCGGAGTTGATGTAATCGCGAGTACAAGTGAAATTGTAACGAACGAACTGGTGAATTGTAATTGTGTGCAGTACGCAATTCTGCGTAATTGGCAAGTGTTTAACTGTAAGTCGGTGGAAATAAAGAACAGTTTTGAGCGGTGAAATTGGACTTTTCATTTCACGAACCCACAAAGTCACAATATGCTAGTACAGTAAAACGTCGTTAATCCCTATCCCTTTAAACCGGATTTTGCTTGCTCCGGACAAGCATTCTTTAAAAAATCTGCGAATTGCTAACTTATATTATAGTACTGCACTTAGATAAAGTTAAGGAAATTGTCCATTTTATTTTTGCACAGACTGTACAGAAGTAACTTCTTAGGAATACCAGGAATATATAGGTGTGGTCCTTCCCGCACCCTTACTGAACCTGCGATAGGGCTTGCAACTCTTGGCAGAAGGGTTAGTTTAAAATTTGCCTTTCTCATTCATTAGGCTAAAGAACCAAATCGAGTGTACAATGTCGTTTATTAAACCTACAATGGCATCAGGGAAACGAAAGCATGAATCGCTTACAATACACGAGAAACTTGAAAGTTATCGAAAGGCTTGAACATGGTGCCATTCCTGCGTGTGTATATATGCAGAATGTATGTGTGTCTGATTTCAGATCCATGATTTTCAATTTTGAAAGTGCAGCAAACAACATTTCCAACTATTTTGACTAATGCGTGGTAGAAACTGTTGTACGCTGACAGTGTTGAATTAGATAACAATGCAATTGAATAAAATGACTTTCGTCAAACATTATTTGCGGGTGGCGAGAAAGCTGTCACAGTGGAGGAGATTGAAGACTGGCTTGACGCAGATGAAGATGGTCCAGGGAGCGCATCTTGACTGACGAAGAAATTGTGGAAAGTGTAAGAAATGTAAGGGGCGTTAGTAGCGAATCTTAGGCTGTGGATTTCGGGAAGTCGAAAGTGAAATTAAGTGAGGCTAAACAGCATCTGAACTGTGTAGTACACTTTGCCGAGGAAACTGAAAGTAAACAGATTCTGCATTGTACTATAATATGGAGAGTATTCGTGATCTCATTGTGAAAGAAATGTGTGATAAACTACAAAAGAAGATTGGTAGTTTCTTCAAACCAAACAAATAAAGATTGTGTAATTAAAATAAGGTGGTCCTATTGTATCTTACGCTCCAATAAAATTGTATATTATATACTCTAATTTCATTCAAAAGTTTTCTCTGTGGCGTTTATTTCACTTAATCCGGACGTGATAATCCGGACAGCATTAAGCCTCACCAATTGGTCCGAATTAACGAGGTTCTACTGTATTCGCAAATCAGTCTAACTCGACATGTTTGTGTACATGTGAAATTTCAAGTGTACGACACAACGTAGATCAGATCACCTCTATTTGAACTATTGACGAAGGAATAAGCGACTTTTACATCAGAAAGCTCAGTGGCTGCCATTGCAAAGTTTATTTTTACTTAGTCATACGGAAAGAAGGTATACCACTTCATTCAAATGTTTGAAATTGAGAGTTCACCAAAAATACACGGTTTGAGGCCATCTGGTATCCAAAATAAGTTGTTTTTCCTTTTAAGAAAAAGGTGTGTGCGCCTCTCTGTTTGCGCGTGTGTATTTGTATATGTGAACAGCATAGCTCGAAAAGAAAAGCTCATATAATTATGAAAACTTGTGTGTTGCGTCAAAGATTCCAGCGATCTTAAAGAAAATGCCCCACTCCCAAATATGCTTTAAAATAAATATTTTTATAATTTTTGTTCTTCTTCAGAAAAATGGCTTCAACAAGTTTGATTAAAATAACACGCCTTTAAGGATTCTGTTTGAAATAAACAGCTTATTTCTAAAATATTTATTCGGTCATCAGCAAATTCCGAATTCAGTTACTGTTCGCCGGAATGTACAGATTTTTTTATTTTTAGTAGTACTGTCACTATAGACTTAATTCTCGCGAGGTCTTGGGAAAAGCGTGGAATTTAACGAGTAGCATATAGCTTTTAAACATTTGAATATAGATTCGGTTTCTTCTATTACCTTGGTACTTAAAACATATTATGTTATTAATCTGCAAAGTGTTGTCTGAATTAACCTGAAGTGGACAAGAAAATAAGTTTCCTTAGAAAGAATTTGCAAAAGCTATATTAACCCGTAACCGGTATGGCGGGGTCAGGAGGACATCGGTTAAAACTGTTTGCCATGTGAAAGCTATCTTCTCCGCAGTGTGGCGCTGCGACTTTTAGTACAGTTCAAGCAGTATGCTTTGAGTTGTTGAGCGTCGAGGTTGTGGTGAAAAGAATGCGTACACATCCTTAGCAGTTGTTTTTCTCCTTAGTGGGGTTAGGGTGACCCCACCATACTAATAACGTAAGTATATCATATCTTATTGCGGTATGTTTCAGGAGGGAATGTCAACAGCTTACGCAAACAAAATGCATTATATTGCATGGTATGTTGTTACAGAGAGATGGCATCAATTTCACAGAATCAAATGAAAGCTTATGCCCCACAGTTTGAGGAATGGATGTTATCCATTGCGAATGAGTTAGTGATTTTGATGATTATGACCCAGACTATGAAAGTGTTCATGACAGTGATTCAGATGTAGAAGAAGAATTACAAAATGGGGATGGAGAAGAAGTGGTAATTGAGTACTGAGATAATTGAGTACTATAATGCCACACAATTAGGAATAGATGCACTTGATGAAAAATGCACTGTTTGCGCGGCCAATAGATGCTGTAGAAGGTGGCCTATTGCTATTTTCTACACAATGCTCAAAATTTTCATGCTGAATGCATTTTTAGTACATTCATCATTCATGGAAAACCATAAAAAATGACGCTTCGAGTTCACCAAGTCTCTGCCATGGCAGCTAGTTGAACCACTTCTACAGAGAAGGATGAGTATTCCACACTACCCTCGAGGATTAAGAAATAACATTGCCAGGATGCTCAAATGCGAACTCTCCAAGCAATTCGGAATCATAACAAAACGGGTTAGATTTGCAAAGTGTCCTAGAACAAAAGATAGGGAAACAAAAGTATATTGTGTAACTTGAAGTACACCAATATGTAGCGAATGCACAACAAGTATTTGTGAGGATTGCTTGTAAACACCTACTGTTGTTTTGTCCAGTTGCTATATTCATTTCATTTTAAACACTTTTATTAGTTACTATTCGTCTTTAATTTCATACTTAGAACTTTGTTTCCAGATTAAAGCCTGTAATTTGATTCGAAATAGCTGATTCTTAAAACTACCATAATTCAACTAATGAATATTACATATATGGTAAAAACGATCCTGTAGACATGCATGCATATGGAGGCTTACAATATTGTTTATGCCTAATTAATCTCTAAATATAATTGAATATTAAATTTATGTTTAGTTTATTACGATTTATCATTCCTCATCATCCATAATTGTCAAAAATGAAAAGGGGTCCCCCTGACCTCACCATACCATTTGTGCTACAATTACTGCACCAGACTGGTTACGGGTTAAAATTAGCATAATGGGTAAAGAAATTTACGAGAATGTAATATAATTTTATACTTGCAGTTTTACTGTTTAATGGACCAGGTGGCCCGATTGCCCCGCCTTTCACATGTACTGAGAAAGTTGCAGAATACAGCGGGGCAATTGCAGATGAAAGGTAGTAGACTTGGTTCTGCTCCGAACGACCAGAGATAGTTCCTAGGTTTCAGCTAGCGGTGTACTCCTTGACAGTGGACGAGAACCATGTAAACAACCGATGAGATCTTAGAATGCTTTACACTTTAGTTACAGAGTCTTTATTTTTGAAAGAATGAACTCACTCTTCAGATTGGAAAATATGTAATTCAGGTTTTTTAACTTATCCGTATGTATGTAGTTACCGTAAGTAGGAAAAATATTGCAATCCATCCAAAAATTTGATTCCGAGATTTCAGTGGAAATACGCGTTTTAAATTCCCCTGAATTAAAAAAAAAAGTGTTTTCGAGAAAGTTGTGTATCCATGTGATATGTGTGTGTGTTTCTGTGTCCGTGCATATGAGTAGCATAACTCAAAAATAAAAAGTTGGTTAAATAACAAGCTAGGTATTTAAGTTCAGCATTTTCCACGCGAAGATAATCAAGTAAATCTCCCTACCACACATTAACTTGCACATACAACACTTTTAAAAACTTGTGATTTCCCCAAAATTATTAACGATTTTAATTAAAATACCACATTTTTAAGTTATCTTCATGAAATGTATATCTGCAGTGTTCTGCGAATATCCTCAGAAGTTCTCTTCTTCCATCATGACTTTGCACAACTCAGAAATCGTAAGAGATAGAGAGAAAACATTACCACATACACAAAACAACGTAGCTCAGGTTAAAGTAGATAATTTATGCCTGATCAATTTTTAGGAGAGAACCGTTTCTGGAATATTCCTTGTTTTTTGCTTGAATTGTCCAGCACCT
>CM060950.1:157976381-158088881 GCA_030765055.1 Mantis religiosa
AAATGTCAAGTTACTGTAACATATACAGATTACCGAACATATTTATTTGATATACCCTCGTAGGTGCCTTAATGTCTCCATATGTGTGAACTAAATCCCTCACACCATTTTTCTGACTAGAGCTATGATAATGCAGAATTGGACTATTTTGTAAGAAAAATCTGCTTTATTCTTGCTATTTAAATAAAGAAAGTATTATATCGCAGTAGTCTTGCACTCAAGACCTTTTAATTTTCCGGTAGAATAGACCTCCCTTTGGATCGTCTGCCCCAATGCAGGTAACATCAGAAAACAAAGTTTAATTCAATTTTAAGTTTTAAGAAGGGAAATGACGAATGTGCTATAAAAATAGGTTTTCACTAACGTTTACACTAACAACTTTTTTTTTTGTGTGGCATTTATGACCTTTAACTGCTATGGTCATATCGGCGGCCATTTTCCTTTGGTACGTTACGACGGTGTTAACTCGTATATGTTGGGTTGCTTCTACTTTGTATTTTAATCATTAGATCGCGCACACATTCACACTCTCATTCTTAGTTCCACATTCTGGGAATGGTGGGGAATCGTCTTGGTTGGAGAAAAATCCCCACCCTCCAGCCGGGAACCGAATCCCGGACCCCTTGCACAGCAGGCAGGTGCTATACGCACTGAGCTACGGGACCAGCCCACTTACGCCTTTACACTTATTGATAAGTGGTTTATCTGTCATTTACCAATATAACATATTAGTCTTTATTTGAATTCCATTGGTAGTACTGATTGCATTATGCTGCCATGGATATGCGTGCCAGAATATAATTGGCATGTTTTTCTTATATCCCTTTGCCGCACTACTCTCCACTAAGTCCAAAGGTATTGTGGAGAATGGCGTCAGTTCGTACCAAACTGGAAAAATAGCGCCGATCCATATATAACAGTAACATAATATTGTTTCGCACTGAGAATTTGTAGTCCCTTCCTTCAGTTTCTCTGGTTTTCTCTTGTTAGGCAAGACATTTCGTTGCGTCTTGACCATTTATAAGTATAACCTCCTTAGGAACTTACAATAAATTAAAATCATATTTCTTCCTCTTTTTAAGGCAGTGCCATGTGCCTTAACCCCAGATACGCCTCTGATGTGAGGGCTGCTTGCAATTAAAAAAAGAAATCAATAAATTTTTAGAATGAATAGTTATTTTATTTTAAGGCAAAACATTGCATAATCATTCAGTATTATTCTATCGTTTCTTATATTGAAATCTTAATTTGTTTTTTTCTTTATCGTTGACTTAATCTATTGACATATAATGTTAACATAAGGGAAACCACCATTCTCGCTGTTTCTGATCCCCTACTAAGCTATGTTGCAAGACCGCAAAGTGACAATCAGTCCCTCGTAATCTTCACGTATCTTCTCAACAGGTATTCTCGATAACTTCGACAAGATCGGACCATTTCGCCCAAGTTCGTAGATAGACGGACAAACAATCTGGAAAAGCTTTTGCCAGTGTTGGTTTTCACGTCATGCGGGAGCGTCGCTTTGTGGCGGCGCCGGTCGTCAGCTTGTTGTGTTACTGCATGTTTGTGTTCGCCACAAATTCTCTGGCAGAGGATGTTGAATCCATACAGCCTCCCACCTGTTCCTTTGAGGTTAGTTCTTCAATAATATAATCCACATTTATGTTTAACGATCTTTACGGGCACAGTACTTCATTCGTAATTATGCTTATAAAAGTTAATTTTGCTAATTTCATGGATGGTACGAATATAAACTTCAAACCAACGTGAACGAAGAATAGCTCTTTTATTAAAGGATTTTAAAACAGACATCACAACAAGCTTAACTTATAAACGCGCTGATATAGAGAATACACGTAAAAATGAACAATCTTAAAATAATTTATAAACATGTCAATAAAAAGTGATATCATATCCACAACTATAGTAATCGTAAATGTTAACATATAAAAACGTGTAGCAATAAGCTTAACTTTAAGCTTTGTCTTATTTAATTTGTTATATTTGTCTCACACACTGAATTCCGATTATCATTTATTTAGTTAGTTCCTTTACATGGAAATGTAATTCTTCGAACAGCAATAACTGTTTATCTATACTGTCATTTTGATGGCCAACTTTTTGCAACTTTCCGTCAAGAAAGGGGTTCCGGTTTCCCGAAAAATTTCTGTACAACAACGGCATTACCTTCTTTTTGGATTTTGTTTTTCTTTACAATTATAAACTATTGTTCTCCAATTTTATTTTCTGCATTAACTTCCAGCGCTTGTTCTGTATTGTTTTCAAACTCTCCAAGTAGAAACTGTCGACAATGAGATACAGTCTGAAGAAATAAATTGCTCGCTGGTGTTACAATAAGCAATCTTTGTGAACACGTCCACTGGGAATAACACGCAAAGAAACAGATTACATCAGCTGTACCAGTAAGGACCAGGTTCGAAGCTAATTTTGAGGAGGACCATATACACAATATTAGAAAACGACAACTAACCACACCACATGGAGCTAATATTTCTTTAAGCGATTCTTCTTGTAGCATTTGTGAAATTTCCAGACTTAGTTCAATTTGTGTTACAAACTTTGTTTTGTATAGCTAAGAAGTACTCCTGGAACTATATTTTCTGCTTGGTTTAAAATGAGAGTGTTATCGTAACTATATAGATCTAACAAAAAAAAATTTAATTAATATCTAAGCTGTAAATTGGCTGAACAAATTAAGTCTGAAACGTTGAGTAATGCACGAACAAGTACCTATTACCATTATAAGGATCACTATGCTTCCGAAACTGCAAATGTGCAATATCGCTGTTTTAACTCTAGTATAACATTTAAATTACATTGTCTCTGGTAACACATGAATTAGAAAATATTTAGTTAAACAAACTGCTAACAATCTTATTTTATGCACATTTAGAAGGTTTCGTTTTTATCTCCAATGAGCCCGCCTCGATAGGTAGCGTGTCTGCCTCACGTTCAAGATGTCCCGAGTTCAAATCTCGGTTAGGGTGAGTTACCTGGATAAGGTTTTTCCGGGGTTTTCCCTTATCCTGATAGGCGAAGTTGCGTAGCTCTAAGGTCCATGGACCCCGGACTCATTTGAGTATAATTTCACCCAGTAAATTCATCGTCCGATATACGTTGGAGGACGTAAATTAAAAAAAAACAATCCAATGTTGGCCCTTAAGAAATAAATATGTGTTGGAATTGGTGTAGAAAATGGAAACAAGTGTTTTCCGACATTTACATACGTAAACTCAAACTATTGAAACTGGTGAAACTGCTTTAATTACTGAGTGTAATATTAAGCGATACTTAGTTCACCCTCACTATTTAAGCCATTTTTGTCACTATTGGGATTTGAAGTATCATTTCCTTAGTTGCAGAAACAAGCACCATTTTATTCATTGTAAAATATCACAAGGGAGTTTGCAAAATGTATGCAATTTTGATGTAAACAAAGGTGGTTAACTATTTGTCAGAAACTGAATTCTTATTATTTACACAGTCTTCCTTTCAAAACATGCACTTAATTGCACTCTCCGTACGTAAAACACAAAGTGCTATAACCAATCGACTAGAGCATTCAGTACCGAATAAGCAATAAGTTTACCTAAAACAGAGTACTGTTGTTGCAAACGCTATGATTAATATTTATAATGCCAAAAATTTCAAAGAATTTTACACGCTGTTTAGTTCGTGAGAACACTTCAAAACATTTTCTTCTTCATCCTCACCTTTAGGGCGGCGCCGTGGCTCAGTGGTTCGACCGCTTGGCTCTCTCCAAGGCGGCCGGGGTTTGATCCCAGGCGACCACAAAGTGAGATTTGTGGTGGACAACACGGCACTGGGGCGAGTTTTCACCGGAACCTCCGGTTTCCCCTGCCATCTCATTCCACCGGTGCTCCATCTTCATCTCATGTATCATCAGTGTCGCCGCCTGCGGTGCCGTATGTAGTAAAAGCGGGCGTTAAACACTACACATTTCATTTCATTTCACCTTTAGATTCCGCAGGACTCACAAATCCTGGATCCACATGACTAAGGTTACTTTAACCAAGATAACGGAACGTGGATTATGTGCATTTTAACTATGGCTATCTAGGGCTATCTAGATGTAAAATAAAACGAAATACAGAAACACTAACACTGGTGAGCGAGATGGCGCTGCCGTTACACCTGTGATTAGCATTCTTTATATATATATGTGTGTGTGTGTGTGTGTGTGTGTGTGCGTGCGTGTATTTCTTATTCAACCGTTTTTTATTGTTTCCGTTTATTTTACTGTATGTTTTCTATAGTTTCATACCAATATATTATACACATAAACACCCATGCCCAAGGCGCGACTCGAACCTGCGACCCTCTACGTGGCGGAACACTAGAGACATACACTCTGGCTACCCTAGCTACGAGGGCCGGCAGCATTTGTAAGGTCGCGGGTTCCACAACCGGGTCCGAACTTCCTAATTCATGGTTTTCACTGGGTCGCTTAGCGAATGCGGGAAGGCTAATTCCATAGTCCGAATTTCCTGTTCTCTATTTCACTTCAGCTTTAATCTGCTTGATTATTTCAGAGCTGCAACTGTCGGTGGGAGCGTCACGTCACCTGACAGAGAAAAAAAAAAGATGCTTCTTGTAAACCTACGTAAAACGGAACTGGGGCAGCCCCTGTGTCCTGGGCACCAGAATGGGATGTGACAGACTATATGGGAAATGGGAACCAACTGCTCGGTTCCCACAGGGGAGTTTCAAAGTTGAACAAAGGCCTGATCCCACCGCCCTGTCTCCTCTTACCTCACCCATTTCACAAGGAGGGACTCCCTCAGGCGCAGAATCATAAAAGATTTAAAGATTTCCTGAAAGTCGAGCTACAAAGCCCCCCTTTGTAACATGTCAACAGTAGTACTACTTTGATTATTGGATATACCCTTGGTCGCACATAGAGTAGCAATCTCCGCCAATGCCCGCCTTGGTAGCGTGGTGGTAGCATGTGTGCCTCACGTTCAAGAGGTCCCGAGTTCGAATCTCGGTCAGGGTGAGTTACCTGGATACGGTTTTTTGGGGGTTTTCCCTTATCCTGAAAGACGAATGTCGGGTAACTCTAAGCTCCATGGACCCCGGACGCATAAAGCATTATTTCATCCATTTTCATTCATCGTCCGATATGACTAAATGTTGGTGGACTCCTCCAACAACAGGACTGCTGTATGTACAGTAGCAGGAGAGTAGCACTGCTGGATGACGTAGTACCTGCTCTACCAGTTTGTTCCACACCACTCTACTTGCCCCTAAAGAAATGAGACGTACAATTAGCACATTATCTGCTGCCATCGAATAACAAGTGCAGATTGATGATGATGATGATGATAATAATAATAATAATAATAATAATAATAATAATAATAATAATAATAATAATAATAATAATAATAATAATAATAATAATAATAATAATAATAATAATAATAATAATAATAATAATAATAATAATAATAATAATAATAATAATAATAATAATAATAATAATAATAATAATAATAATAATAATAATAATAATAATAATAATAAAGATAGAGAGCGAAGGAGATGAGCGATTACATATTCTAAGTAAAATTTCAATGCCCTATACATCACCAAGTAATCACTTTAGAAAAATTATCTTAAACTAAAGATTGAACAACGTGTTTACATTAAATAAATGTTTCTTGGTTTATTAAGAATTATAAGAATATCAAAAATTTATATCATAATAATACTTTAAAATTCTCAATTACGGCACCCTCACCTCACTTAGGGCTTACAAGGGCGCTGGCCCTTATGTTGTCTGGAGCACTGCTACCTCTTGCGAACAACAAAATTTCGGCACTTGACTTAACAATCCCATTTAAAAATTATCGCCAATATTCCATATTATTTCTATACATAGTACCTACAATAAAATTCATTAAGGCACAAATTCATTGGATTTACTAATTATAACAGGTGAGTCAGCTGCCCCTATTTATTCTTATCTGTATAACCCGCAGTTTATAGCCTAATGTGAAAACATTGACCATTTTAGCACAAAAGCGGTTATTGCAGTTCTGCTGTTCTATTCAGTAATATACCACACAGCATTAATACTTACAGCCCTGAATGGGGACCAAGAAGCTACGAAAAGCTTAAATAAACGACGATTTTTCATGCATGTGATTCTAGGAAGGTAATAAACGAATACGTTCCGAACGAGCGATATAGAATATATGGCAGCTGCTCGGGATGGTTAGCGCTCAGCATAGGTATGATGATGCAAGGGCTAGGTTCGAAAAGACGTTATATTTTTCTTTGCTTTTTCTTTCTCCTGGACTTTATTGTCTGTATTTTAGTCATTAAACAAAACAAACAATAGACGAAGTAAACAATTAAACTGTTTATTGTTGCTATTGGTCCTCCTGTGAGCCAGACACAAGAATGACAATCCGATAATTAAGGATGATGCTTAGCTCTGTACCGTATCTGGTGTTGTAAACCATATTACGTAGTTAGCTTTCACTTTTAGGAACATTAAATGTTTCATGCTTAAAACTTTTGTTTCACATCTTCTACTGACAAAGGAGCCTGGAACGTGTTAACTTTTCTGTTAAAAGAAAAATAAATTGTCCAAGTGTGGATTTCATCAACGCAGTAAATGTTCAAACTCACGACCCCCGACAGTATTTGAGAGGTTTCAAATACTGAATAACTGCATAATTAATGAAGCGTTCATTGGCGCCATACAATGACGCAGGCGCAAGTAGCTGAAGCCACTCTGCATTTAGGAAGTTTTTTTAAACTTGGTTGAATGCGTCAAGCACAATACTGACTATAATGAAATATCTACTACGAGCTGCAGAATTATATCTGCCAGGGAAAACATGACGATTATTGTATTTTATAAACACGCATAATGTTATCAAATGTTATTTTTATCATATCAAATTATAGGCCACAAGAGGTAAAACAAAGGATAATAAAATTTTTGAGCTGAACGTGAAGGATCAAAAATAATCTATAGACCAGCATCTCTATGAGCTTTAGGTTTTATTTTCCTATATATTTTTTATATTTTTTTCTACAGGTTTAACTGTATGTTATTCATTCCGTTTATTTTATTATGTTTTATGAGGTGATTTTAATTTAGTTCAAGTCGAAACTGATTACAATTTATTTACTTCTTACTTATTTTAATTAAGGAAGATTGATAATTCAATACTTTTTGAATGCATTTGAACCCAAGTTGTACTGGTACAGTGGGGAGGTAACCTACATAATATACCATGTAGTCAACGCTACCTTGCGAGCTGAAGTTTCAATACAATATCTAACCGCAGATCTCAGACTCCCACCTCGTATCTTTACACGTTTTTTTATAGCTACATCCAGTGTTTTGAGTTCGGTTTGGTAGTTTTAACGCAAAAATGCTGCATTCACTATTAGAAGTACTGAATAAGCTAATAGAACTGCCGTAATTTGTGACAGAAGCGAAAACAATCTATCTAGTTCTTAGCACTTTTCGACATGGCTGTACAACGAAAACACGTCTTAGCTGTAGATTTAAATCCAATTGGTCCCACTGTGCAGATCTGCCATTTTGTGTTTCAAAGTTATTGTCAACTGATGTATGTGATAGGTTGTTCTTTCATGGGCGTGTTTAAAGGTGAATGTGTGTGTGTGTGCGTGTGTGTGCAAGGTAATTAATAAAAGTTTGCAAACTCGTCTAAAATTGCTATGAAGCTTATTGTGTCTGGATATGATGTTTTTGGAATCCACATACATAGTGATTGCTTTCTGTCCCATACAACACTTATGCACTGAGTTGTCTACCCTTTCTCTATAAATTTCTCTGCAAATCATCCACTAGAATTCATTCAAGAAAGGCGTAATTCACATATGTCGCTTAACACGTTGCATAAATTCAAAAATAAATAGAGGCAGGTGACTCACCTAGTATATACTAAATTACAAATAATTGATATTAATTTCGAAGGATTAATTTATAAAATAAAATAAAGTTTATGTTAAGAACACATAAAATGATGGAAGAGAAAATGCCTGCTGTAAAAGTATAAAAATAGCCTTTTCTACAGTGTATAGACTGGAAGCAAATATTTTGGGTTCTGTGTAGTACGTGCTATACATAACGGATATAGTGACTGCTTTAAACGAAGGTAAACAATCCTAAGGTTTATGTCCCGTGTAGTACGTGTCATTGTCAACAGGAGTAATGACTAAAATAAAATAAAAAATGAAATGTGCGTATCCTATAGCCCAGTTTCTGGAATCTATACCAGGCTACTCTACTTTTATCTTTATTAATTTGTAAATCAAATTACATAACATCTTTACCAAATTTTGCAGATATAATCTACTTGCTACCTTAACTAAATAACTAAGCCTACAGGTTACTGCATTCCATTAACGTTACAAATCCACTCATCTAAATCATTCGTTCTTCTACTTTACCTCTATTCCAATAAAATTCAAATCTACTTTTCTACTACAGCTTTAATTATTATAACAAGCAACCAAAGATTGCTTCCTACAATTTTAAATTTTCTCTTCTGCAACTGGTATCCAAAGTTTCCTCCTATTGGTATCCATCTCCTAAAGGGACTGGCATCAGTAGATGGAACTGGTTCGTCAGTTCCAGATATCCGGGTTATCATCTCTCCTCTTCTACATAATCATTTGTGTCTGTCCGCTCTTGCTCTCTCCATATACCTCCTCCTGCTCTCCTGGGGTTCTCCTTTATTCGTTGGTTCTGCTTTCTCCCGGTATCCATAACTGGCGTCTTCTACTCATCGGTTATGCGTCTTAAATCAGGCTTTCTCAAGTCCGATAATCAGTCTCTCAGTTTCTGTTGGTCCTAATATTTCCCTCCGACTATCTCTTAAATAGTATTCCTTTCTCGGAGGTTGCCCGCCTCGGTAGCCTAGATGGTAGCGTGTCTGCCTCACGTTCAAGAGGACCCGAGATCGAGTCTCGGTTATGGTGAGTTACCTGGATAAGGTTTTTCCAGGGTTTCCCTTATCCTGGAACACGAGTGTCGGGTAACTCCAAGCTCCATGGACCCCGGACTCACTTGAGAATCATTTCACCCATTTCATTCACCTTCCGATATGACATAACCTTGGAGGACGTAAATTAAAAAAAAATTCTTCGAGATATCAAAATTGCTGTATTATTTATTAAACTCTTTTGTCGCAGGTCATATATTCCTCTAACGCCTTAGCGGATATTATCTGAGACATATTGTCTAAATGTGCTTAATCTTCTGCTTCCCTTAAGATGTTTCATATGTTTTTTCCTTGATGTTTCCTTGGACCGTCTTTTACCAGTATGCTTTATTTATGGCACCCAAAATTTACATGTCCAAGTGAATCTAAAGAATTACATAGCTCACATAAATTTGAGTTCTTCTTTCCTGTTATTTTAAATATACATTATATGTACCATGTCCTGTAGCAAAGTGAAAGAATTCTTTACTTGGTGTTATATGTTCAAATTTTAGCCTTTCTTTAATACCTGGAAAGAACTCATGTACTACTCTCTCTACGTGTGCATTATCTCCTCTTCTTGCCATTTCCGTAGTAAATAATTCCGCACTTCTTTCATACAATTAGCATTGCAACTTTCACCCATAATTTAAAAAATATTTTCATATTCTGTCTCCTTTAGCCAGTAAGTTACACCCCTTAATCTAATTATATAGTCAATAGGCCAAATTCCCGCTACTATTAGTAGGGTCAAAGTAGATCTCCTTTTTGTAATTTCGCTGCTGCGAAGTTGTATTTGGCTCTTAGATTTTCGGATTAAATTTGGGCAGGATGTGACCCTTAACCTGTGTGCCCATATACTTGCACCATATCCTGCTATCCCTATTATAAATCTCATATCATATATTGTTGTTGCTGTGAAATGGATTCTATAGCTATTTTGTACAATGGACGCTAATTGTATAACGATATTTATTGCCTTTTCGTTTTCCTACTTCATATGGCTGTTTGGAAGTAATTTCTCATCTAATTCTATGCCTAAATACTTAATCGTTTTATGTCCTTTTATATTTAAATTATAGATTTTAATTGTGGAGTCTCTTTTGATTTCTTCCTTAAACATCATATATGCCGATTTATGTGGGGCTAATTTTAATTTGGTTCTGATACGCCACAGTTCAAAAGCGTCAATTATCTGCTTAGATTTATGTTCTAGTTTTAATCTGTTCTTCTAACATAATCATTTGGTTGTCGGCGTAAGCAATGATCTCATATACCTCTTTCATATTCCCAATTTCCTCTTACATCGGTTATGTTATTATATCCAAAAATAAGGGCCGTAAGATGCAAAGCTGCAAGAATTCTTTATTAAGTTTTCTGTCTATTTTCCCTGAAGTAATTTGGACATACGCTTTTATCCACACAGTACTTTTATGCTGTTAAGACACCTTTAGATAATCCCTATCTCTTATAGTGTTAACTTTTTCTTGCCACCATAACAAAAGCTACTTGAATATCAAAGAAAACTCCTATCAAATACTTCTCTTCACTTCTGTTTACTTCTTTAGTGCAAAGTTTATTGCAATTATTCAGCTCACAAATTACTCAAATGTTATAAATGTTCTATCTATGTTGGAATTGTAGAATCAAACATTCAAAGCTTGCTCGACACACGGCTGGTTTGAAATAACAATTAATTTCTATATAATTTGCCATAAATACTAAAGTTCGTCAAATAAATATATGTCGAACCATTAAGAGTACCCCATGCTTAGAAGAACTTGATCAATTTCCAAATGTATGAAATTAGAAGTCCCGTCGCCACTTACAATGTACCCCACGAGTTTATGTGTATGACACATAACCAAGTTTGGAATGGCTATGTAGTTCCTCGACGTAAGAAATTGTTTGTGCCTATACCCTTGACTAAGTGTCTCCGAGAAGGAGGTCTGATGTAAAGATACTCAGGGTGGGCAGACAGAGCAGAGCCGACAGTAGAGGACAGGGTCCCTAACAACTGCAGATTTAAACTCTTCGGGGGGCTGGTACAACCGGCTACCTCTTCCCCATCAACCACCCTGCGGGCTTTCCCTATGTGTTTAAGTGTAATCAGTATGCTATTTAGATCAGTCTGAACTTAGATTAACCTCAGCGTTACCAAACATGTATGCTCATTGTTTAAAGGCAGAACTTAAACAGGACACCTGATCGCCAAAATGAAATATAGAAGTAATTTGAATGAGGTTTATTTACACTGAAGTGCTTGCCTAATAGCAAGCATTGATTTTCATTGCCTATTGTTTACCTCACCTCCTGCGCTGTGGCGCAGTGGGCTAAGGCAGCATGCCTTGGTTCCTGGCCACGGAAAGCGGCCCGGGGTCGTTATCTCCCATGTAATGGGGATTTTAGGTCCCGGGTATAGAACCAGTGCCCACTCAGCATCGTGAGGAAAGTGAGGAGCTTACGCTAGGTAAGCGGCCCTGGTCACGGAAACCAACATTCCGACTGGGGGATGCCAAGATGCTGACCACATCTTCCCGTATCGGTTGGATGATCGTCCACCTCTGCCGTGCGTAAGTGGGCGTGAGGCCGGCAGTCGGGTTGGTAGGCCTTGGCCCTCTAAGGGCTGTCGCGCCATGGCTTATTGTCAACCTCACGGTGTTTGCTTGGGACAAATTTAAAGCAGGACTGCGCACTGAGGTTTGGCGATCTGGCCGTGCCGTTCGCTATAACAAGGGTGATGGCGTACGAAATATACTAGACAATATGGACTCAATGTCAATCTCTTCAGATAAACTGTATTTAATCGCATATATTGGATGGTCTCATAAGTAAAGTCGGCTTTTCTAGTTTGGTATTTTGGAAAATTTATTGTGTGTCTTTGGTTTGGCAATGCTATTTACAGGGAACCCATAGCTGGTGTTACGTATATTGTGAGCATGTGTCAGTCTTCAGTTGTTAATAAACAATCATAAAATGAAGATAACGAAGTTTGAGCTTAGAGTCTTTTTAAAACGTTACTGAAAACAGCTGCCGCAGTTCGAAGTACATGTTTCAACAATGCATATGAAAACAACTGTGCGTGTGAACTATGTGACCAACTCTGCGATCAGTAGGTTTTCCCTTATCCTAAAAGATGAATGTAGGGTAAGATCTTAAGCTTCCTGGGCTCATTTGAGCATCATTTCAACGATTTCATTCATCTTTCGACGTGACTTACTTGGAGGACGCCAATTAAAATAAAATAAAATGTCCTATATTCCAATTTGAATTTTATCATACATTAGAAATGTTATTCCTTTTGATATCTACATTTAAATTTACCAAGCATACCTCCCTTATATAATTTAAGCCATTGTTGTCTTACGGTTTTAAAATGCATTCGTGTTAACTTCATTTTGCAAAATAGTTCTAAGATACCCCCATTAATTTTTCCATAAAGATTACATTGTTAAGACAGAGCGTTGTTTAACAGTGTCAAATACCATTGGGACGCCTTTAATGCAGCAGTTGAACTAACCACCGTATCCTTCTGGTTCCCTGAAATCTTTTGAACATGAGCAAGCTTTGGATCTCACACATATATAAAAAGGTGAACGAGGACCATAGTAAAGGATTACCTTTTCCATTCCACTTCCAATATCCAGAATGGTGGATTTTAAGTGTGCTTAAAAACGACAGTTTTATGAAAATAAGGAACTCCTACGGACAAAATTCTGGCACACCGGCATTGATATGAGCTTGGCAACTGAGAGTGCTGTTAACAAACCAAATCTAAAACTCTTGAAATCCCAATCTATATTAGCGAACAAGGACTACAGGGTCAAAACGTATCACCATATCTATGAAACATTGATCAAATGATTTCATTTACTTCTACTAGTGCAGTTTTTCAGAAAAGGACGTAGAAAGCTCCTGATTCATATTCTATAAAGCTGTGTTCCTCACCCCCTTCAATACTATTATTATCCTCTACTTCAAATTGCTGCTGTGATAAATGATATTAAACTAAAGTAGGTGGTTAGCACTACTCTCTTTAAATTTAGTCAAGGTGAAACAGCCTGATGAATAGCAGATTATATAGAAAAAATGTATTTTGCAGTATGACTAAAATGTAAAACCGAAATATCCTTAGATTACATATTTTTGTTGCGTATAATAAAATATCACGTAAACTGCCAATACTGGAAGGACGCTCATTATGGGTAGAAATATGAAGATATCACTTCTTATTCTGAAAGTGCTGCAAATGTAACAAAATGAACTACTAGAGAAAATAAATCATTATATTAATATATCATTGACGAGCTTACTTAAAAGTGAATTGTATGTACGAAGTTGTTGGATACGCGAGGTTCAAATGTGTGAAATTTACTGAAGGATGACTACGTCAAACGTCAGAGTAAATATGGGTGGGAGTCCTTCCTTTTGAACCGGAAATTGTCCTCTGTTTGAGTTTGTAGTGGAAGTATGAATGTTGATGCTCATAGATTTTTGTAGATAAGAACTGCTTCAGTGGAAGATTGTCCATATACACAGCACAAAAGTAGAGTGGCTCTGCTACCACCAAAGTTCTCGATGTAGCACGCCATTCACAGCATTTTCACTTGTCCAGTGTTTGTGATGTCTAACGTCTCCAATGAACAGGGCATCAGCAAAAAGGAATATACCAAACTGCGTTTTCTCATGTTAAGGAAACTCCTGGGGAAAAAAAGCTATATGCAAGCACAATCTAATAAATTGTTTGTCCCTTTCTGTCCTCCTAGGAAGTTAATGGAAGCCATTTCAAATATCCACAGATCTAGTTTTAAGGAAACAATTAAATGGGAATTGAAGATTTTAGTATAATATCTTAAATGGCTTGTTTCGCTTGCTATCCCCATGAGTATTTCCAAAAGCAATTTGACTACCTTACATTTTAGACTAGGCCTATACAAAATTTTAAATCTATAGAGCGCTCCTTAATATCAATTCCTATAGCGGATCCTGATATGCCCTAGGAAGAGATGTAAAACAAATGCGAATTTAAGTATTTGCTTTATGTCTATGTAATGACAGGACTATAAACTACTATAAGCAGTAAAATGACCTATAATATCTCATTATTCTCAAGTATCACTACACATTATATTACCAAACTTTACCATACGTAAATGTTTATTCACATATACGTTATGTGATGATTGGCAGAGCAACAATCACGTCCATGCAGTAAATTCAGTGAAATTAATTATTGAATCCGGTTCAAATAACATTTGCCCATTAATAATTATTGGAAATGTTTATTAACCAGGCATGCTTCTTTCTAAATGTCGTCCTATGACGGCTTCACACTATATTAATGTGTAGCTATAGAAGTCAACAGTTATCTTGAGAGCAGGTTGACGCAGCCGGAAGTAGATGAACGGTATGACTGGTGGACTTTAATGAGACCGCTACTTCTCTGTTCATGCTATCTTTCTCTTCGTCACCAAGAAACAGCCGCAGCAAATATAGTTCTGCCCTACCCCTTTCATTGCTAATTCACTGCCTTTCTCCAACTGCGTTGTCATGGCAGGAACTGAGGGATAGTAGAATTGCTAAGCGTTTTCTACTACAGAGGAAAGGGAATTTAACTTGGTACATTTCTGTTTGTGTATTTCTTTACCTTCCGATTCTACTTTTAGTTTTATTATTCCATTACTCTATTTTGTTTTACTAAAGCGGCCACGTAGTCGCTAGAGAGTGCATAAGAAGCGTTTGAAGCTCCAAGGAATGCAGGTTGGGAAACTCAAGATTAGGCCAATGGTCTTTTAAACAACTGCAAGTTTAACATTTATATAAGTATTTTATTTATTTCGCTTAAGACCCATTGTTTTTGGTTCGTCTTCCTGCACCGAATGCAGATTTTACTATATATATTTACTGCATTACAACTGTACAATTATTAATTTAAGAACTAAAGACTTTCTTTGTAACGTTAAGCCATGGAATACTCGAAGGAAATACTGTTAATGCGCGGTTGGGGGGAGGTCTTCATCCTGTGACCTCCTGTACAAGCACAAAAATCTGTATATATAACCCTTGTGCACCACATGGTATAAATGAAAACAGCTTACATTAAATCACAAGGATTTTTGATGCTGAGCTTAGGCTTTGAGCGAGAACATTTTTGCTAGATTTTCTGCCTATTTAAGGGAAAATGTTAACATTTCTAGCTTCCAATATAAGGTAAGAATAGCAAGGATTTCCTAAGCTTTCTTGGCTCTCTGGTGCATAGGAGAAAGCTTCCGAAGCAAGTTGCCTTAGGTTTAAGGATCTCATAAATTAAAGTTATACTTAATAAAGACTTAACGTGTCTAGGAATTATAAATCTGAACCTCGCACATCCCTTTTGGTATCGGTTGACACTAAAAACGGAAATTCATATTATGTTTTTCTCATCAGTGTAGCACTTAACGGAGAATTTGGTCTCAATGTCATATTTTGAGATGTATTTTTCGTCGTTTGAAACAAGCGAATGTAAAGCAGCCGTCTTGGGACGCATTTTCCCTCTTTTACACATTGAGAAGGCCCAAGATAATATTTAAGGCCAACAATTCAAATACTATTTCATAATAGATTTCAGAAAAATAAAATGTAAATGAGTGTGATTTTTGCTTTAAGATAAAGATGTTAAAAGTTTAAATTACTATCAAAGAGTTTATTGTGTCTTTTACAAACAAAATAAGTTAGAAGTGGAGAGTGTAATTAATTGAAGTAGAGTTTTGTGCAACTGCTGCTGCATTAGGGAAGCATTATATTCTACATTTTCAGACGAGGCTTTCATCTGAATTACCATTGTTAAAAATCTACGAGATTGTGTAAAACCGGGCGTTATATGTGTACTACTAGAATAGTATAAAGTATTACAATGTATTCTTTTGTTGAATATGTTGATTTTGCTCTACTCTACAAAAGTAATGGATGACAAAATTGTGAAGCAGCTGATAGAACTTTTATGCACACATTTTCAGCATTTCCGAGGTCTGCGGATCATGTTGCTGTGGCGGGGTTGCAACATACGCAGACCATTTCTTAAGTATATGGAAGTTAAACCTTAGAACTGAGTTTTTGTTATAAGTTTACAACTAAATAATGCATTTTGCTGGATGCAGATATGGAGCATCTCTATTTCTGGCACACAAATGTCTTCTTGAATACGAATTCCATAGCTACATCGCGACATTTGATAAGATAAAATTAACTCTCTGTTCTCAAATGGGAGGTGTGGTACGTGATAACTGATAAGGTAAGGTTAACAATCCATTTCCAGGACGCATTTGAGGCGAATATGTAGGCGAACAGTACCCCTAGGTATACATAAGTGCATCTTATATCATGCTTTTAAAATAGACGTCACTATTTACTTCAGAATCTAAAACTTAGGATATGAAACAGAAGTTTTCTAAATAACAGCTCGGAACTTTAAAAAAAATGTGTCATTAACGACGCTATCAATTCCCAGTAACAAATTATAGCAATCAGTTTGCCGGAATTCTCTCCCACAGGAGTTCCTTCATAATCATCAACAACTCTTCATGATTTAGAAGAATCAGAAGGTTTTTATCTCTCTTATTTGGCTCCAATATTTCTTTTTAATATACCATGTCTCCGATCCATATAGGTATATTAAATCCGGAACACCCATTGTCGTATAGAATTTTAGATTTTTACCCTTTCGGGATTTTCATTTCATGGTACGAGCTATTGTTCTACACATATATTGGACTTTACTCATTTTAATACTTTTTTTCTTTGTTTGATTTGAAGGTTACTTTACAGCCCAAGTAATTAAATTGTCCCACCTGTTCTAACACTTTAATATTTAACACCATATTTGATCCTTTTTATTTGTTTTCCTGTAAATGCCATTATCTTTTACTTTTCTACTGATTTATTTAAACCATAATCCTGGATCAATTTTTGTAACTTGTACATACTTATTCCCAACTTATACAGTGTGTCTTCCATTAACATCATATCATTCGCAAAGAGTAGCTAAATGCATTATTTTTATTTATTTCTATTGCTGTTGTATTTTGTCTTTTATTTTGCTAATAATATCATGCACATCAATGTTAAATAAACGTGGAGGTAAACTATATCATTGTCTTAAACCATTATTATTTATCATATCTTGTGATAATCGTACATTTATTTTCTAAAACTATCTTTATTTTTCTTTCTAGATATATATTCTTGAGTAAATTTTTAATTGTTTTAAATATTCTTTTTTGTCTAATGCTCAAAGTCTAATCTTGTTTACCTTATCAAAAGATTTTCCTAAATCTGTAAAGGCTATACATGGTTCTAAAGTATATTCTCTTCTCTCTTCGATAATTTGGTTAATAGATAGTATGTTATTTATGCAGGATCTTCCTTTTCTAAATCCCATTTGGTTTTCTAGTAATAAAGGTTCTTTAAGTATACCTAGACGTTTGTTTACAACCTTTGTGGCAATTTACAGTCTGTATTCAGACTTATTCCTCTTAATTGTCACAAAGTTTCTTTTGTTCTTTTTAAATATATTACTAAAATGTGTATTGTACCAATGTTTATGACTTCTATTCACTTGCCAGCATTTTTCATACAATTAAGTAGCGTTAGATTTAATTTTATTCCTCCGTGCGTGATTAAATTTCTGCATTTATTCCATCTGGTCCTGGAACCTTTCTACTTTTTATATTTTGTAACGTTAACTGTAATTATTCCTCAGTGATTAAATAAAATCTATAGATGTTTTAAGCATTACTTTATGTTCTGTTTGGCTTTTCATTTTCTCCTGGTTACCACCTTTACTTATAATAACTCAACCACTATCCTTTATTCCATATTATTTATTCCCACTTTATCTTTCTCTTATTTCTCGTATTTCTCTTAATGCCTTAATCACTTTATATGCAAATAGTTGTGTATCATGTATGTTGTTTCCTAACTAGGTAATAAAATTCTCTCATGAATGCTGAGGTCCTCTCCTGGTACTTGTTTTTGCTATGTTTCTTTTTCCTTTATAATTTTGTCTTGATCCTTCCGTTTCGTTTTATAGAAACCTTCTGTAAGCTATTTTTGTCGACAACAGCTTGTTTAATTTATGCATTCCATATTCTTAGATCAATTTTTCTTCTATACTTATTTCTTCGTCTGAAAACTTCTTCTGCTGTTCCTTTGATTTACTTAATTTGGACTATTCTTTACAACGTTGACTTCTTTTGTATCCTCTAGACGGATGCTTAATCTTTCTTGATAACGTCTCCTAATACTAAGTTCTTGAAGTATGTTTGGCCGCGCCGTGGCTGAGTGGTTAGACCACTCGACTCTCACCAAGACGGCCTGGGTTCGTTCCCAGGCGACCGCAAAGTGACATTTCTGGTGGACAACACGGGGCTGGGCCGGGTTTTCTCCGGGGTCACCGGTTTCCCCCGCCATCTCATTCCACCGGTGCTCCATCTTCATCTCATCTATCATCAGTGTCACCGCCTGTGGTGCCGCATGTAATAAAGGCGGGCGTTAAACACTACACATTTCATTTTAAAGTATGTTTATTTTGAAAACTGTTTCATTTTGTTCCGCATTTGACCTTATCCTTGATTTTTTCTTTCCTGTCCATAACTCTATGTTTTATATAACTAAAGAGTGGTGATAAGGTATGTCACATTCCTTTAGACTGTGCCGGTTTCTTCATGGAGACGACTGTGGGGTGGTTCCCTTTCTGCCAATAATCTTCTGTTCTTTTCCTTTGCTATATTTAAAGGTTGTAGGACCTTCTTTCCTAACAGCTCCTGCTAGTGTTATGTTATCATCTTCAAATATATCCCTTCTATCCAAGTAAGCATTGAAGCATAAAGGGTGCTATGCTGCTACTGCTGGCCCCTTCTATCTTCTTGCTTTGAATATCGGATCCACCAAATATACAAAGGACATGGGGACACAGATAAGCCAAATAATTATTGGGGTAGCTGTGCTACAAAACCTTGCAATTCTAGAATTGCTACAAAATCTTCATTTTGACAAGCAATTTATAGAACCGGGTTTAAGAATATAGTACTCTTTCACTTTTTCAAAGAGGTTTCGAATGGGAAAGCGAACAGTGGAAAATATATTCATAATAAAGACACTTGTAGTTAAATCTCTATAGAAGTAAGGACAAAAACCGTAAATGACGTTGTTGACTTTCAGCTTGAAGAATATTATAAATTATAACTCTAGGGTTACAATAATTGTTACGTAAAACATGATGTAAACACAATAAAACGGCATACCAGGAAAACGTTTTTATGTGACATTTGATAAAGGAGTAGTAACTATAAGTGTAAAACATTGGAAGGGTTTTCGGTAGCGATACATATGAAGTTCAATCCTCTGATTATAAATTCACAGGTATAAATAATAAGAGAGAAAGGTAACAAAACCTATAAGATGGCACGAAAATGTATATATTTAGAAATTAAAATTGATGGGAGGGGAAAATGTGAGAAACTAAATAAATTAGAAATGAAACAGCAAAGGGAACTATGTCAGGTGTCAGAAATTACAAGTAGAGTATTCTTTATATAAATATCAAATGATTACAAAAGGATATCTACGGAATGGTACCTATAAAATGATATACAATATTGAAGTATGGGGGACAAGATGGAGACGAGGATATCAAGACATTGTGCATAGAATGGATACTTAGAAAGAAAGTACTAGGTCTGCCAAGTGCAAATGTAAAGGAAGTAGCGAAAATACAACTGGGAAGAGTGTTACAAAAGGGCATAGAAATGGAACTTAAATTCTGGATTACGATACTGAAAGACAATAACTTATTGGGACATTGATTAGAATGTTATGGTTGGTTTCTTCGGAGTTATGAATGGATGTTTTCCAACAGTCTTTGGAATTTCTTGTAAATAATAATAATGAGAAAAGTGCGCTCAGACTGAGCATTGATATACAAGTATTTAGTTCTTGCTATAGTCTGTCATAGATTTGGTTCTTTTTTGCATTATATAATATGATACTTTTTGCATTGTTGACCACATAGCACACATTTACAATCCACATTCGGTTCGTGAAAGTTTTTGGGAAATTTTGAATCTAAAGAGAAGCAAGGAGTACACAAAATCTGAGTATACAAAACTCAACTAGACAACCGAAAACAGCCTCCTATATTTGTATATATCTTGAAGAACACTTGGAAACAGGAGTATAAAATACATAGTATCTTGAAGAATTCAAGCAATAAAATTTAAGAAATAACACGGGAATGATATAGGAGCACTTCGGAAAGGATATATACGGTCTTTGGTAAATAGTACTTAAGTTATGTAATAATTTGTCATTTGAATATCCCTGCTGATAAATGCAAATAAATGGACATAATACGAATCTGAGCTTTATGAGACAATCATTAATCATGAGCATCAAAAAGACAAAGAGAGCTAGCTGTAGTATTAGGCTGACGTTAGCTTGCTTGGCTGAAAAACTGATGATCTGGGTTTCAAACCACCTACACGCAATTAAATATCCTCTCCCCCCAAAGGACAAAATTACGTTTGGAGTGAACCAAAATTCATGCACCGGGTTTCTTTCTAAGTTCAACTCCATTTTACGGAGGTATTCATTTGGAATATTTGAACATAGCATGGCTATGAATATCTACAAGAAGCGGCAAATCAAGGAAGCTTCATCAGTGGCGTACAGATTTTGATCTACTGCAAATTACCAGGAACTCCAAGTCCTTAAGTGACATATCAAAAACTGTTTGTCTAAAATTTTTCTGGAATCCTTGAAACATTTTCGGTTTAATCCTGGAACATCCTGCTGAGGGAATGAATACATGTTATTTGAGGTTAATGCGATCTGTGCAAAAAGGAGCTAATAAATTAGAAATGGCCTTAATTAGATAGTACAAGAAGCTTTCATTGAAATCAGCTTAGATGTCAATCGTTAAGTAAAGTCAAACTGTTGGAACTGAATGATTAAAAAACGAGGTAGCACAAATATAAATGCACGGTAGATTATAATAATTTACTATTATATGAAGCCATTACAACCGGTACATAGAAATTCTATTTTGTATACTGAATATGACTGGCTAAAAATTTGGACTTAAAACTTCGTAATATTCACATTTTTATCTGAGCATATCTTAGTAAATATTTATACAAAGCCGAAAATTATAGAGCCCTCTGGCTATAGATTTGTCAAAATGACATTAGATCTAGAAGCTCCGCTCACTTTGTTGCATTTATTGCTATTATTCTTCTATTTTCACCTCTCCTAACGTGTTTCCTTCTTCTCTCAGCCCCTCTATGACCGCTTGTTTTCATCACTCTCTCTCTCTCTCTCTCTCTCTCTCTCTCTCTCTCTCTCTCTCTCTCTCTCTCTCTCTCTCTCTCTCTCTCTCTCTCTCTCTCTCTCTCTCTCTCTCTCTCTCTCTCTCTGCGCTCTGTGCGTCTCTGGACCAGCAGCATAACAGACAAGTAGCCTTAATTCATTACAACTTGGGCTTTGTACTGTTTCATCTGGCAAACACAGCGCATCAAGCAACCGCTAAATGCATTAACAATGATGCAGATATGATGTAACTGCTTCTACATTCATCATATTGAAATATTGCAAAATTGTCGGAAAATTCGTGTTTAAATTTCGAAGCAAGTTGTTACATATCACTCAAGTAATTCCACTAATACATATTTGCAATAACACATTTAAATATTCGTTTCCAGCGATAAAAAATGTATTCTAGAAGCCAAATTAGCTGCAAAATATGTATATTATACAGCAAAAGCGAACGATATTACGTTTATTGTCTAGATGCATTTCCATTTTCATCTTAGTTGTTGTTTAGTTTTTCATTTTTCATTTTAGCTGTGTCATATACTTCTTAAAATTCTATACATTTTTCTAACCTTTCGCGTGTGCTGTTTAAAATTACATTTACATGCATTTGGTAGTGGAAATATGAAATATGAGTATAACATCTGAAATTGTGGCGAAACTGAGTTTTGATCTAACAGAGAAAACTCTGTAAAACTAGGAATTATAACATGATAAAAAATTATTCCTTAAATCTCTTTGCACTATTTATATTTTTCTCGTTATTAAACCGATTGGACAAAGATTTTTTGATGTTATACTGCTTTTTATCTTCTTTTACTAGCTTAACTGCAGTCGGCGAGCATTGATGTTTAGTTTCTCAGTGATGGTCTCGGATCGATGTTTTATCTCATCTTTATTAGTGAAATAATAATTCCTTTATTTGTTTAAAGATGACCCTTTTGTTATATAGACACAATAAATAAGCAGAATACACATCGTTCTCAAGAATAGTTCCTTATCACCGTAAAGAACTTTCTTGCAGCGTATACCGAAGTATTTTCTATGTCCATTGTTACCGGACTTTCCACGGTTAAATTTCCAAAACATTTATATAATATATTTCATGTCTTTAACTGCGTATATCCTTTGCTTTTTATCAATAACTATAATAAACTTTATTACACAACTATTTTAGCGTTCTCAAATTTTAATTAACATTTATAAATTAACAAATAACTATTGCTTGGGGCTATCTTTAAATAACGGCTTCAAATGCCTCTCATCAGAGTTGATGCCGTATTTATCAGCCGTATGATTGAATACGATTTTAACAATGAATAAAATGATAATTAAATTATAATGAGGAAGTAAGGTGAAAGAATTTAAGATAATGAATATTACAGATGGATAAGTTCATGAAACGAAGCAACGGCATTTAAATTCAATTACTAGAATGCGAATAAGTATTTTAACCCAGAGCTATATAATAAAGTTGCTGCTCTATATGAATGAAAATGTTCCGTCGAAAGGCTGTGGTCACGGGATGGGTCGCTACCTGGGTCATTAGTAGACCGGTCCAAACCTGGCCCAAACCAGTATTTCGGGGAAATGTCCGCGTGGTTGTAGCTCGCCAACTAGAGTTTTTCAGAGAAATCCAGCTGGAGGCGAGGCTATATCTGTTTTGGTAAGGAATATTAGGTTTTAGCGTCGGTCTTCTAGTCTGAGACGTGATACCGTGTAGACGTGTTTTGTCTGCCGGGGACACAAACATCGGATTGAGCCGAGAAGTACAATCAGTAATGAGAATCTTATTAAGTGAACAAGATCTCCCAGCAGTGAATTAAGCGGCGAAGTATACTTTCAAAACAGTGTTAGTAATTTATTCCATCGCGATAGATTTCAGCAATTCAGTATAGTTTTAACGTGATAGTGGAAATCTAGAGTAATTCGATTTGAACGCGGCGGCAACTCCTGGTGAACTGTAAGCACGAAACAAACTGAATAGTAAAGCTGATCCTATGAACTGTGTTGTTTTTATTTCGTCAACCTATCTCACGCATACCCTGTAGATAGCGTGGTCTCAGCTCTAAGGACTAGCCAGGGCAAAGAATAGTCAACTCATAGAGCAATCTACTAGGCGACCAGATCACCGGGATCCAGGCTGCTAAGGTCACATCCAGAGTGGCTGATACCCGAGGAGGAAAAGGCCATAAACTTGGCGCCCAGCGTGGGGCTTCGAGAGACGGAAAAAGCAACCAGCATCAGGATCGTCGGAAGCTCCAGCAGAAAAACAAAGGTACTGAGTGTAACATTTTAGTGTTGTTGTCGTTGTTGTAATGAACTGATGGAGAGTATTTTAAGAAACGGAAAGGTGAAAGGTCGGTCAAATTCACAAAGCATGGACGTGCAGGGGAGTACTATACAAATTGTTAAAGAGAAAGTAGCAGAAATAGGGGAAAGTGCTCAGAATATACAGAAGAGATTAGAAAAGACAATGGAAAGTAATAATGCTCAGGGTCTAGAAAATAACGTAGGAAGGGATACAGAATGTAGTAGTAACAATCAAATTGTACAGGTTAGTGTAGCTAAGGAAACAACTAATAATAGCCAGGGAGTAGATGTAAATGACTCAGATACGAATATGAGTATGGTAGCCATGATGAAAGCGATAATGGAGAAGTTAGAAAGTAATAACCTAGAATTATGTCAGAAATTAGAAAGTACGAACCAGAAATTAGAAAGTACGAACCAGAAATTAGAAAGTAATAACCAGGAATTATGTCAGAAATTAGAAAGTACCAACCAAGAATTAACTCAGAGGTTAGAAAGTAATAACCTAGAATTAAGTCAGAAATTAGAAAGTACTAACCAGAAACTAGAAAGTAATAGTCAGAAATTAGAAAGTACTAGTCAAAAATTAGAGGCAGGACAGCAAGATTTGGCTAGGAAGCTCGAAAGTCAGCAGAAAGCATTAGAAACCTTTCAAGCAGAGGTTAGAGGGGAAATCAATCAAGTTAGAACTGAGGTACGGGGGGAAATAGAAAGTATAAGAATCGAAGTTTGTAATCAAGTAAGTGAGAAGTCAGGCAGAGAATACAAGAAATTACGAGAGGACGTAGCAAAGCAATTTGAAAAAGAGAGGGAAATAGTTAGCAAGGAATTAGACCAAATTAGAGAAACGGCTAGCAAAGAATCAGGGGAAAATAGAAGTAGATTAGAACAAGCAGAACGGGAAATTAGAAGGCAAGGTAGGGGTGTAGACGAAATAAATGAACAAATGAAAGAGGTAGCTACAGAAATTAATGGAATGAAGGAAACATTAGAAAATTTGAGGTTGTGTGTAACTGAACCTAATTCTAATGCTAGTCAGATAAGTGAAAGCTCTGCACGAAACGAAGCGAGACAAAGTGCCTCAGCCGACATTTCGATGCTTAATATGGGTCCAAGTACCTCCAATTATGAACCCAGAGGTAATAATGTACATGTTGAAAGGAGTGGTGGTCAAATGCAATGGCCAAACCACATCTTAAATGAAATTGTGCCACCTGTGTTTGAACATGAGGATTCTGATAATCCTAAGGATTTTATGAGGAGTCTGCATGAATATTTTTCTGTAAAGTGTATTCCTGAACAGTATTGCATGACAATTATTAGGAAATACCTTAAGGGAAATGCAGCTAACTGGTTAGAGGTATCAATGGGAAACGATAATAACTGCAGGACCTTTGAAAGGTTATTTATGAACAGATACTGGGGACATAACAGGCAGTCTGGCATAAGATTAGAACTGAGTAGTGGAAAGTATGACCCAAGAACTGATCAGTCGATGGTTAATTATTTCACGAAACTTGCTAGGAAATCTAAAATGCTGGATACACCCATGAGTGAGCAAGAATTAATCGCCATTATCACGACACACTTCCCAGAGGCACTCCAGAACTATTTAATTATAGCTAAGCCCGCAAACGTCGCCACCATGATCGATTTGCTGTTGGCATTGGAGACAAACAAATCAAAGAGTAAAAATGAAAGTTTCGCTAGGCCTGGAGCGAGCAACGAAAGGGAAAGTTCAAATAATTTCGGGCAAGGGGCATATAACAATTACAATCAAAACCAGGATGTCCGAGATAGATACCGAGGTCCCGCACCCAGAGGAGGAAATTCACAGTGGGAGACCCGAGGCCGAAATAATTTTGACCGCAACCAGAGGAGCCGCAACGGGCACGACCGAAACAGAAATGTACAAGTAAATTACGTAAACGCGGCGAGACATGAAAGGAACCGAGGAGGATGGAACGAGAGAAAAAGAAGACATTCAGGAAATGACTACTGGAAAGTCGACAATGTACCAGAAGTTAGGCCGAGGTCACCCAGGCAGGGAGAACGGAGCACGGGAAATGGTTACTGGAGGGTCGACAACATTCCAGAATTTAGGCCAAAGTCGCCGCAGCACGGAGAAAGGAGCAGGAGCGGTACAAATTCGCCGATAAATGGAGAAAGGGCCGAAGCCCTACAAGTAACCAGGCAAGTGTTCGAAAACCGCGGCCATCCTTCTCAGGAAGCAAATTTGGAAGGAAAGAATGCAACGAGAACTGGAGCTTACAGCAAGACTCAGGGAAACTATGTACCCAGTCAAACGCGCCTTCAGTGAAGACTGGGAGGAAACTATGTGATCCGTATGCGAAAAATAAGATCGTCAGAGGTCAAATGATGTTACAGAAGGAAACCAATCTGAGGAACAGAAGTGAAGACAGTGACAAAGTGTTCGAACCACCACGAATAGCAGTTGCCATTAACGGAATTCCGGACACTGCAATAATAGACACTGGAGCTAACAGTACAGTGTGCTCGCAAAAGTTTTATGAAGAACTAATCAACCGGGGTTTGAAGATAATGTCTTTACCAGTAAGCGGTATATTTTGTTCACTAGCTGTAGGGAAGAGGAAAGAAAGAGTGAAATTTCAAGTCATGCTCAACGTAGAAATAAATGGTAGAATTATTGAGGTTTTGTTCCTGGTCGTACCCAGACTCGTTACCGACATAATTATAGGATGTGATTGTCTGTATGAATGGAAAGCCATTGTTAATTTCGAGAATAGATTTGTCAAGTTAGAAACAGGGCAAGAAACAGTAGTGGTGCCATTTGTCGACGATAGCGGTTCAGAGGAAGTTGTACGAGATGAACGTGAAGATGAAATCCGGGGAGACATATTCTTTGTTGAGCACATAAAAGTTGGAGCAATGGAGCTTGGCGAAATAAACGTCGAAGAATATGCTGCCGAATCGAGTAACAATGAGATGTATGATGAAGATGTTGGAACGATTAGGGAATATGTGGAAGCTGAACCCCGAGAAAATCCCGCCAGGAATTGGAATTATGAGACTACAAATTTGTACCACAAGGCGGAAAACTACGAAAACTTGGAAGATTTGTTCAGAGAAAAAGTCAGTCAGGCTAACTACCTGAATACAGCGCAGAAAGAAGAATTATTTAGAATTTTAGTACGACACCAGGAGGTATTTTCGGATAAACCAGGAAGATGCACGAAATATATTCACTCTTTCGAAATGACGCCCATAGAGCCGTTTACACATAAAGCGAGACCCATACCATCCGCTATTCGGGAAGAAGTCGATAAAGTGATAGAAGACATGCTAGAAGACGGGGTTATCGAAATTTCAGACTCCATATACGTGAACCCCCTGTGCATAGTAAGCAAAGCTAGTGGGAAAATTAGAGTAACACTAGACGCAAGAAAGCTAAACAAGCATTGTAAACCAGACAGATTTAGACCCGAGAGCGTGGATGCAACGTTGAGCAAGTTGCACAAAGGAAAATTCTTCTCTACCTTAGATCTGACCGCCTCCTTCTGGCAGATTCCACTTAAGAGAGAATTGAGAAAATTTGCTGCATTTTTACATTCTGGAATTCTTTACCAGTTTACCGTCTGCGCATTTGGAATGAACACAAGCGGAGGCGCATTGTTGAGAGCATTGTATGCTATTTTTGGAGAAACCATAAAGAAATTCGTGGCTCAATATGTGGACGACTTTGTCATATTTTCGTCAGAAATTGGTGAACACCTGAAGCACCTTGATTACGTTTTAAACCGGTTAAAAGCTGCCAACATGACAATTAAACCAAGTAAAACTGCCTTCTTCGTCAAACAAACCGAGTTCCTAGGATATGTCATCTCCCAGGAAGGTATTAGACCAAATCCGGAACGGATAGACAGCATAAATAAAATTCCGGCTCCGAAGAATATAAAGCAGTTACGTCGATTCCTCGGAATCCTCAATTATCAATCCAGATTCATTCTCGACTTCGCAACTGTCGTAGCCCCTTTGAGACAGTTGTTGAAGAAAGATGAAAAATGGCGATGGACGCAGGATGAAGAAGAGGCCTTTCGGAGTGTTAAAAGATTATTCGCAGCTTCCATTTTGCTGGAAAAACCCCGGGGAAATCTGCCGTTCATTATTTTCACAGACGCGTCGGGATTGGGATACGGAGCGATAATGACCCAAAGGGATGAAGATGGAACGGACCACTTAATAGCAGTAGCCTCCAGAGGAATATCCAAAATTGAAGCACGAGCGTGCACGACTGAGAAAGAAATAGCTGCGATTTATTTTGCCTTGGTGAAATTCCGACAATATGTTTACAACAACCCCATCCTTGTGTATACCGATCATGTGAGTCTGGCCTTTATGAACTCTTGCAAGCTAACCAGTACAAGAATATCGAGATACGTGCACGAGATTACGTCACACCATATAGAAATCCGTCATGTTCCGGGCAGACATAATATCTTCAGCGACCTGCTATCCAGAATGAAGACAAACTACCCAATACCAGACACGATCGACGACCACAAACACGATGTCACGATCTTGTACCTAGACACAATGGAAGGAAGATCACTCACGAAAGAATTGAGAAACTTGGCGAAGCTCCAGGAAGAAGACGAAGAATTGCAGAAACTTCGAGAAAAGGCGTCACCGATCACAGCAGAATTAAAGGAGAACATTGGTATATACAACGGAAAAATTTACAAGTTCCACGGACGGACAGAACCGAAGTGGAAAGTCATGATTCCGAGGGGGATCGAAATCCGGTTAATTACTGCATATCACAAAGCCTTAGCACATACCGGCAGTGAGAAACTAAATTTGGTAATAAGTGAACACTGCTACATAAAACACTTAGCCAGAAAAGTACGGAAAATATGTTCAACTTGCGACATGTGCCAACGAGCGAAACCATTCAATGTGAAATTCGATACAGAACCTCAAGCGATTTTAAGAGATGAAAAGAATGTGCTAGTCACAGTGGACGCTCACGGAGAATTACCTCGAGGTCAATTTGGGTGCCGATACATTTTTGTACTTCATGATGTCTTCACCAAATATGTAAAAATATACCCCGTAAGAAACATAAGCAGCAGGACTTGTGTAGGGAAGATAGTGAATGATTATATGCCGAAATACGGACCAGTAAAAGCGGTCTTGTCTGATAACGCGACCGTCCATCGGAGTAAATGCTTTAAAGGAACCCTCACAGATCACGGAATAAAATTATATTATTGCTCATCCTATTTTCCATCAGGAAACCCGACGGAACGAGTACTACGCGATATTGGGATCTATTTCAGGATACTGACACATAAGAATCACAAAGATTGGGTAAGATACTGTACAGTCATTGAAAAGATAATAAATAACACCATTAATGTGACTAAGGGATTTGCACCCCTAACACTTATGTTAAACGAAGAACCCGAGCCCATCTTTAAGTAAATTGAAAAAAAAAGTAAGTATTGAATATGAAACCCTAAGTGAAGAACAAAGAGCTAAATTAGCTTTCGACAGAATAAAGGAGAAGGCCGAAAAGAGGAAATCGAAGAGAAAACGAAGAAGGCACAAATGGAACCCAGATATAGGTGATCTAGTATTAATTAAAGATCACAAGTTGTCCTGCGCCTTGAAGAATAGAAACAAGCGCATGGAGTTACTATATAAAGGTCCTGGGGAAATTATTCAAAAATTTGGGGAACATACATTTGAAATAGTAGATGCGGTAAATAGAAAACTCATGGGTAGGTGGCACAAACAACTTCTCCGTCCGTACCGGACATAAACAAATAATCATGCAGAGGCATATAGGATAGGGTATAGATGAAAATGTATACAACTCAATTACTGAAAATGAATTCAGACGAAGAAATATATATAATCTTAATGGTATCCAATCACAAAATATCAAAATTGTGAAAAAAAACTTGTGGTGATAAGTACTTTTAAGACTTTAAAGTGAAGTGGAAGTGCAGTGAATCCTATGAAAATAACCAACTCAAAGCAACAAAACTGAGTACCAAAACAATTTACAAATCCAAGAAGGTGCAAGTACTTTTGGCAAATTACACCTTTATATAGAATCAGAAGACAAACAGATTTTGTAAACTAGCTTAAGTTTTACGTAGTTCATAACTAATACGATGTAAACGTTCGTTGTAGGACGCAAGAAAATGTAAAACTTTCAGAAGTGGAGTGTATATAGCGTATGGTAAACTAATCTGTATTGGATTATTTCAGATGTTTATAATGTGAAGTGTTGAAAACAAAAAGAAATTATGTACTAGTACTATAAATTTTGTCACTATGATTGTATGTAACGCAGCTGAAATGCAAAGAAAATTGTAAAGTGAACCAGAGTTGCCGACGTGTAGAGTTGTTGATAATAATAGTAATGTTATTCGGGCAAGGACGTTCTATTCTTAAATTATGGGATAATTAAATAATGAAACGGGGGCAGTTTGATGCCGTATTTCTCAGCCGTATGATTGAATACGATTTTAACAATGAATAAAATGATAATTAAATTATAATGAGGAAGTAAGGTGAAAGAATTTAAGATAATGAATATTACAGATGGATAAGTTCATGAAACGAAGCAACAGCATTTAAATTCAATTACTAGAATGCGAATAAGTATTTTAACCCAGAGCTATATAATAAAGTTGCTGCTCTATATGGATGAAAATGTTCCGTCGAAAGGCTGTGGTCACGGGATGGGTCGCTACCTGGGTCATTAGTAGACCGGTCCAAACCTGGCCCAAACCAGTATTTCGGGGAAATGTCCGCGTGGTTGTAGCTCGCCAACTAGAGTTTTTCAGAGAAATCCAGCTGGAGGCGAGGCTATATCTGTTTTGGTAAGGAATATTAGGTTTTAGCGTCGGTCTTCTAGTCTGAGACGTGATACCGTGTAGACGTGTTTTGCCTGCCGGGGACACAAACGTCGGATTGCGCCGAGAAGTACAATCAGTAATGAGAATCTTATTAAGTGAACAAGATCTCCCAGCAGTGAATTAAGCGGCGAAGTATACTTTCAAAACAGTGTTAGTAATTTATTCCATCGCGATAGATTTCAGCAATTCAGTATAGTTTTAACGTGATAGTGGAAATCTAGAGTAATTCGATCTGAACGCGGCGGCAACTCCTGGTGAACTGTAAGCACGAAACAAACTGAATAGTAAAGCTGATACTATGAACTGTGTTGTTTTTATTTCGTCAACCTATCTCACGCATACCCTGTAGATAGCGTGGTCTCAGCTCTAATGACTAGCCAGGGCAAAGAATAGTCCACTCATAGAGCAATCTACTAGGCGACCAGATCACCGGGATCCAGGCTGCTAAGGTCACATCCAGAGTGGCTGATACCCGAGACAGAGTATCAGCAGACGCAGCGGGGGAGGAAAAGGCCATAGAGTATATGGGAGCTATATCAACAGCAGTATAATTACTTTCCATTAATTCTGATGACTGCCTCAGGAATTAAGCACTATCTTTGCTTTAAATATAGCAATTAAATTCTATATCAACACATATGCACTTTATAGCAGTGCCACGTGGTGGGTGTGTCAGGTACTATTTCCTAATTTTGCACTGTATTGAATCATTGTGAGATTCATTGTTCTGATTCACTCTCTCGAACCTCGGACCCCTTATAGATATGAAGGATGACCTTCTGAATCTCTCTCCATTCTGTATTACTATTCTCTGTGAATAGTTTCGGTAAAATATTAAATGGCTTAGTTCGTTACCTCTACCACCTCTTCTCAAACCATTAGCGTGATAATTGTTTCTATGTTGGCCATACTATGAATTTCTGAAGTTCCGTGGAATTAAAATTCTGTGTTAAATCATTTGCACTATGTTCCATTTCCTGTGTTAAGCTTTGTGCCAGGTCATTTCCATTCATTTCTATTTTTGTGTTAAATTTTGTGACACATGACCTGCTTTACTTTCTATTTTTTGTGTTAAATCATTTGAATTACTTTCTATTTCTGTGTTAAATCATTTACATTAATTTCTACTTTCTGTGTTAAATTCTGTGTTACATAATTTGCATTATTATCCATTTTCTGTATTAAATTTGCTTCAACATTAGTTATCTGCTGTACTAATCGTTCCAGTATTTACTCATTTTCTTTGCCACCCCCATTGTACTGCACGAACTTCCTTTCCTTTTTTCTTTCCTACTTTCTCTCCCCATTCCCCTTCATTTTTACCACTTATTCCTTTATTATTTTCCAGTTTTGTACTACCCTTTTATTGCTTAATATTGTGAACTATCTATACCATCTCAATGATATGTGTATATACCTATATTACATAAGGTTTTTTATTAACATTTATGGAAAGTTCTTACTGTTTATTAGTTCCTTCTTTTTTCGTTCTTCTCCTCTACTGCATACCTTCCTTCATTCTTTTCTTCACTTTTCTTTCATTTGACCTTAGTTGTCTCCCCGACGTCTTCTTTTCATCACTTCTATTTCCTTTATCATACATCTCCTATATACGCAATGCATCCCTGGATCTTCGTACTTAATTTTATTCTCCCGCTGTCCATATTTCTCTCCAGTTAATCCTTTCTTCAAAGTCGTACTTATCTCGCGTGATCCCATTCCGCCGTGCGATAGGTCGCCAATGTGATGAAGATGTATTCCTTAAATCTCTTTGGGCTAAGTTGGTTCGTCAATTTGATAATTAATCTTTATAATTGTTCTTGTTATTATGCCGATTTCACAAAGATTTGTTGATATATTGTTCTTTATCTTCTTTTACAAGCTTAGCTGCAGTCGAGCATTGATGTTTAGTTTCTCAGTGATGGTCTCGGATCGATGTTTTATATCATCTTTATTAGTGATAGAATAATTCCCTTATTTCTGTAAAGATAACCTTTTTGTTATATAGACACAATTAATAAGTAGAAAACAGAATTATACACATCGTTCTCAATAACAGTTCTGTTACTGTATTTTTCACTATCACTTTTCCAAAACAGTTTTATAATATATTTCACGTATCTAACTGCGTGTCTCTTTTGTTTTAAATCAAAAACTATGTTTATAGTTTATTAGACAACCATTTTAACATATCTTAAATTTTAATTAACATTTCAAAATTGACAAATAACTTTGCTTGGTGTAGGTTTAAATTACGATTTCAAACCTTGCTACTGAAATTTCTCATTAACACCTCTATCTTATGATTATATTTGTTTATCTGCCAACTTTAATCATATGCTGATGAAATTTTTAGGTATTACACAAATGCTACTTTACAAATGCCTCCATAGTAATTTTACAAACACTGCACATGAATAAGCTGAAAAGTGAGTTCAAAATTTTATGAAACCAGAAACCCTGCTAACTCTGAGAAACTAATAAGCACTTAAATATATCTTCTTTTATTTCTGCATTTTTATTTTTAGGTTTTACTCCCTTGTTTTTTCTGAAGGAATTTTTAAATTTAAAACGCACTTTTTTGTAGTTGTTGTATACCTGTAGAGCTATAGCTGTATAATTTATAGCTCACGCAGCTGTCGAGTACATTAACTGGAGTTGAACTGTCACGAAAGATTAAAACCAATATATACAATTACACACACACACACAAACACACACACACACACACAAACACACACACACAAACACACACACACTGGTGGTCACAACTAATGATTTGTAGATGAAACAGGGATTTCGTTTTGAATATTCTATCATAGCCCCGTTCTGATAATAAAATATGTATAAGCATGTAAATACTGCCTACTTCTGTTGCGTATTTTACTGATTTACCGCATAGAAAAGTACTGATGGAGTTGCCACAACTACAATGATGTGCCTTTGCCTATGATGTCTCCATACAAATACGCCTCATTCTTAAGCAGCCTGTGTAGCAACAAGTTTACACTGATTTACAGTACATTGTGCGCATCTAGCAGTGTGTTTGTATACCTGATTAGGTTCATACCATATTACCTCCTAATGGGAACGAAAGAAGGGTATGGGAATTCATAAATGTGCTCTTATTGTAGCTTTGCATTTAGAAGGCTATTCCAGCACGACAATTGCAAGGAAAGTTAGCGTAGCCCAATCTACAGTGCTGTTTACATTGCAGCGGCTCAAACAAACTGGTGGCAATGCAAGTGTTCCTCGATCTGGAAGACCCCGAGTAACATCATACAGGGAAGATCAGTTCATATGTGTACAGAGTAAACGTCAGAGAACTCGTATAGCACCTGAAATTCGCGAGGAAGTTAATAATATTCGAACAGCTCGAATCTCTGTCTCAACCGTGCAACGTCGCTTTCGTGAACAAGGTTTAAAGTGTTGGACAGCGGCCAAAAAATCCTATATTTGACAAACAAAATAAGGTGAAAAGATTACAATAACACAGCAACATAAAACCTTGAGCGTTCAGCAATGGTCCAAGGTGGAGTCTCAGTTTCAAGTGATTGGAAGCCATCGTAGAATGTTTGTTCGTCGACTTCATGGAGAACGTATGAAGAGTTAATGTGTGATACCATCGGTGAAACATGGTGAAGGGTCGGTTATGGTGTGGAGATGTTTGGCAGGTGATAAAATTGGTGATCTAGTGAGAATTAACGAAACACTAAAGGATGTAGGATACCACAGGATACTAATCAAAAGTGCAAATCTACCTGGTAAAATACTTATTGGTCGTGGATTTATTCAACAAAAGGACAATGATCCAAAACATGCTTCTAAGTTGTGTAGAGGGTTTGTCAATAGAAAACAGTAATGTGGGAAACTGAAAAATATGATTTTGCCAAGTCAAACACCTGATTTAAATCCCATTGAACTCTTATGGGACAAACTTGACAGGGAAATGAGAAAACTGGGGTAATCTAACGTTGAAGATCCGTGAAATAATTTACAGACGTGCTGGAGTGCAATATCTGCAAAAACACTACGTAATCTTATCTCCAGAATTTCAAGAGTTTATGCAGCGGTTCTGAGGGTAAGGGGTGGATACCCTGAAGAGGCTAAATTATACGTCGTATTGTATTCTACTTAATACCAGAGAGAGATAATATTCATTTTGTTGGTCTTTTAAATTCTTACGACGTGTTTGTACGAGTACATTGAAATAAATTATTTAGCTTTTTTCATAGGTGATCGAAAACTGTAGACTGGTAGGTGGTAGTGTGTGTATGTATACATAATATGCAAGTTTAGGGAATTAATTATTATACACAAGTGTAAATTAACATTGCAGCTGGCTTTTGGTCGCTTCACACCAAGGGATTTTCATACCCTCTTATTTATTTTTGTCACAATATTGAGTCACGTTATACATGATTTCTGGTCCCTTTCGTTGTATGCCACATTGCTATCCAGCAGTATGATTGCGTCTGGGCAGTGTACATACACTGATCCACCGTGTATGGGCGATAGGCTAACGTAAATAAATCCGTTATTTCACATTTTCTTCCGTTACTCCTCGACGCTTTGCCCGGTAGTAAAGAAATAGTAAGAACTTAGAGCCCTGCCTCAAGCCGCGCTCATCTAAGTGGCTAGCTTTGGTGCTTTTCGGCGCAGGTGATCGCCGGTTCATGTTTCGTCTCAGGCATGAGTGTGTGAATGAACCAGTATAAAACCGGAAAAAAACCCTGCAGAAAACCGGAAAGTAGGAACTAAGGGAGTATTCAGACGGAAGACTTCCGTAACTGGAGTACAATACTGTACTTAGACCATAGAGGGAACCTTTGTGTTTCCAAAGTTACCTATGGGAGAAAGAGATGAGAGATACCACATGTGTGCTAACAAGGATAAAGGCTCTATTTATTCCATTAAGACACCAATCCTCATCTGGGGAGGTACCCTTAACTAAGGCCTGGAACAGGTCAGGCAGAAATCATTCTCTAAGGCAAATTCAACCGTCCTGCCACAATACATCGTCGGTAGCGTGGTGGTAGCATGTCTGCCTCACGTTCAAGAGGTCCCGAGTTCGAATCTCGGTCAGGGTGAGTTACCTGGATAAGGTTTTTCCGGGGGTTTTCCCTTATCCTGAAAGACGAATGTCGGGTAACTCTAAGCTATACGGACCCTGGGCCCATTTGAGCATCATTTCACCCATCCCATTCATCGTCCGATATGACAACGTTGGAGGACGTAAATTACAACAACAACAAAAAAAAACATTGTCGGCTGGTCCTGAAACAGTAAGTTACGTTAACAGAAGAAATACAGAAGAGGAAGCACTACAGCATTCGGTTACCGTGAAACCATAAATATACCATAATCAGAGTGATAGCTAGAGCGGAATCAAACCCGGGGTCTTCCGAATACGCACATGTTACCGCGTATCTAGCCATCTCGCTTCATGAGAAATTCACCGGAAAGTTGATAATCTTGCATTGTCATGTAAATCACTGAATAGTTGCGGCGTTGTAAAAATAGTTAGATTTAATGTAAGTTAATAAAAATAAGTTAGATAGTAAATCAAAGCTATTGCCAGAATTCCAAAATATTGACCTCCGATAGTTCGCACACAGAGTCCAGTTACAAACTATTTATTATACAAAGCAGTGAAATATTCTGGGTTGTTTTTGTGCTGTGTGTTGACTCTGCTTGTAAAACATTTGTGTTTTATTTTACAGATTGACGGCTTTGAGCAGACGTGTGCTAAGTTTGAGGCAGGTAAATGTTTCCTATACATATTCCATGGGTAAGTGTTTTAAGACCTGTTTTGTTGCAATCACAATTGCAACATGGATATTCGTATATTACGCAAATGGTTTAGATATTTAGTTAAAAATTAATTATAGTTTATGAATTACTTATTTTTCTAATCTAACGAGAATACTAGCGGTGCATCCGTATAGCTGTGAATGTCACTTAGGTTAAGAGATAATTCGTCATTGTCATCCTCTTCATCGTCTGAGTACTGCTAATTTATGATGACCGATTTCAAAATCTCGTTACGTGCTATTTCTTTCCAAAAGTCATCTTCTTCTAGTTTATCTGATGTCTCACGCAGTTTCCCCAGTCTTGTTGTGTTCTTTTTCAATTTCTTTGTGAATAAGTCATTCAACGTCAGTCAGTTTAAAAGTATTATTTCTGTTTGCATCATAATTTGAGCCCACATTAACTCAATTGGATTTGGCTTACTGAGCAGCGACCAGAGCAGCAGTGTTTTCTGAGAGGTCCGCCACATTACACCATCGCGAGCCTGCTCGCTGATTGGTCCGCGTCATTTACCTTGGCCCCCATCCCTGAAGTCATTCAGCATCCTGAAGATGGGAGAGATGCATGCTCCCGAAACGTCACAACGTCTTCTTACCTGTCTCGAAGCCCGAGAATGTCTAGAAGAATCAATTGGATTGTTCTAGAAACGGGTAGGGGGTGGATCACGTCTCATTGATCTAGCTGATACACTTTTTCATGAAAGAGTAACTGAATAATGCTGCTTTGAACTCTCTAGAATAAATAGACATTACGAACCATTCCTAAAGATATAATGTGACCAGACACGTTCTGCCAGACTAGCAAGAAGTGTATCGTTTCCTCTCATCGAATTTAACAAACAACTTGGCTTATTCAAAGAACATATTTCTTTCACCACGTCATGCCAAATGTTTACGTTTCAGTTCTGAGTAATTTCAAATATACGTTCACGCATACCTGCCAACCAATAATGGTATCCATTACAGTGCTTACGTCGCAATGAATTGTTATAATATAATGGTATCTACTTTATTTGTATAAGGAAAACTATTTGAGCTAAAAATATGGAGTTTTCATGGTTATGTTAGATACATTACTCTCTACCTTCCACATGGATCAGTTTTGGCAAAATCTGAAATTTTGTCTTAGCTCGAATAGTATTTCATGCAGATTGATTGCCCGCCTCGGTAGCGTGGTGGTAGCATGTCTGCCTCACGTTCAAGAGTTCCCGAATTCGAATCTCGGTCAGGGTGAGTTACCTGGGTAAGGTTTTTTCCGGGGTTTTCCCTTATCCTGAAAGACGAATGTTGGGTAACTCTACGCTCTATGGACCTCGGGCTCATTTGAGCATCATTTCACCCATTCCATTTATCGTCCGATATGACTTAACGTTGGGGGACGTAAATTACTACAAAAAATACAGATTGATTAGGTTGATTTTTTTTTTTTTTTTGTAACTTACGTCCTCCAACGTTAAGTCATATCGGACGATGAATGGAATGGGTGAAATGATGCTCAAACGAGCCCAGGGTCCATAGAGCTTAGAGCTACCCGACATTCGTCTTTCAGGATAAGGGAAAACCCCGGAAAAACCTTATCCGAGTAACTTACCCTGATCTAGATTCGAACTCGGAACCTCTTGAACGTGAGGCAAACATGCTACCACCACGCTACCGAGACAGGCAATTAGGTTGGTGCTCCTCACACACCACTTAGCGGGAATGTAATACGACAACACCGCAGGACTCCGATTGGTTGCTCACATAGTAGCGCTCAAGGACAAACACCTTCCCATTTCAAACAAATAATAGTTGATATTTTAATTTTTTTCTTTCAATTTTTGTTTCACAATCCAGCGAAGATTCTCGATCGTATTTAAGTCGTTTGTATTCCCTATCCTGGTTATGATTTTACGTTAATTTGTTTGAGAAAATCTGTTACAAATGTTGATCTATGTTAGAGAGCATTATCATGCACGAACACAAAATTACCATTTGGAAACCACTCTTCTCTTCGGAAATCAGTCTTGTTTATAATACGTATTTGTACTGTTCATGTTCCATTGATACCTCAACTATATATAATCTTCCTGGTCCATGGATAGACGTGCAGCTCCGAACCATTTTTCATGTAGATGTTTCATTCCTTGGTCAACTTACTCAGGGAAAACTGCTTCATTAGTTGTCCTTCTCAGATATTGGCTACTCTTTTCACAGATTGAAAACTTGGATTCGTCAGAGAGAGAAAAAATACCTGAGAAAATACAAACTGCTATTAGCATTAACATTTCTGAAAAATACGCTAAGAATGGGAAAAACAGCAATAAGAGCAACAATATTTTGATTCATTACTAATTTTAGCTCATTGTATTGGTATACCTTTATTTTAGGCTACATACAACATTCATATTACCTTTTCCCAAAATTATGCTGACTAACTGTGATATCCTTGACCCAGGGTTTTTTTTTTTTTTTTTTTTTTTTTTGTCATAGTAGGACTCATTTTAGAATACGTATGGGGCCTGCGTGCTGGAAACTGGCTTCACAAGGTCTTCTGCGGATGAATGAAGCTAATGCATTTGTACCATACCAGCTTACCTGGGTACTGAGGCCAATACTGGTAGCCCTCCTATTTTGCTTTGACGGTTGTAGAAGTTTTCTTTAAATTATTTGTGACATCTTTACTAATCACGCTAATAGGTTTCAGTGAATTGCAAAACTTTTTGGCTATTTCACGTTGTGATTACAGTTTCTCTCAAAACATTCTCTGTTACAGTTGTTTTCCTTGATCGTAGGTCTGCATTTTTACCCAAAACCTCACTTTTGCACCAAAATATAAATTCTAAGTTAGACACCTTAAGATAGTTTACAACAGATTAATAATGTGCACTGAATATTGCACATCAGCCATAAAACACAATGGAAGCATACATTAGCAACTTTTAGGCATTCCATTCAGAAAGGAAAAAATTTCGCCTAACACTTACATAGCCGGACATTCACAAAATAGCTGCTGTTCATACAGTTACCACTACATACAGTTTTCACAATAGGTGAAAAAGTAATTCCCGAGAAATGAAATGAAATGTGTAGTGTTTAACGCCCGCTTTTACTACATACGGCACCGCAGGTGGTGACACTGATGGTACATGAGATGAAGATGGAGCACCGGTGGAATGAGATTGCGGGGGAAACCGGAGGTCCCGGAGAAGATCCGCCCCAGTGCCGTGTTGTCCAGCACAAATCTCACTTTGCGGTCACCTGGGATCGAACCCGGACCGCCTTGGTGAGAGGCAGGCGGCCTAACCACTGAGCCACGGCGCGGCCTATAATTCCCGAGCTACAAAGAATATGCTCATACAGTATTATAGACAGACAAGATTTACCGCAAATCCAAATAGGACTTTTGGCAATATATAATTATTATTTTGAGTGTTAAATTAAAACAAAATGAAAATAAACGACTTATTCTTATGATTCGCACAGGTCTGTATTTAGTGCCTTCACGTATTCTAGTGGATACGAACGCATATCCGTACCGAGCCATGTGAAGAGATTTTCAAGCGATTTTCTTTTGGTTGGGAGGTGTCCATAGCTGCGGTAGTGACCACAGAGCTTTTAAGCTGAAAACATGGGAAAAGGCATCTCAGCTTGCTGTTGGTTATTATTTCCTTGCATTATAGAAATGTTATTTATTCCTGAATATACTATAACTTACATACTTCATATCATTAAATGAAAAGAGGGTGTTGCAAAAATGCTTCATTGTAGTAAACATTAGGAAACGTTCCACATGGACGAATTTGGGAGCTCTGAAATTATTCAGTACGACTAGAGAGGTGTGTTTCAATCTTGAATATTTTATAAACAAGCAATGTTTTATACCGAAATGTACAAATCCATTTAAAGAGAAGTGAATAAGTGGGTTGGGGAGTTAAGCTATTACTCATATTTTAGGCTGAATGGTCGGATTACCATTCGGGCAGTTTAGACAATTGTAATGTTGCTTTAAATGATACTGCTTCTGGGCCCGCCTCTGTACCATGGTGACAGTGTATATGCCTCACATCAAACGATCCCGAATTCGAATCTGGGTTAGCACGAGTTTTCTGCATAAGGCTTTTGCAAGGTTTTCCGTTGATCTGAAAGATGAATGCCGGAAAACTCTAAGCTCTATGGACTCTCGGCTCCTTTGAGCATCATTTCAACCATTTCATTCACCATCCGATATTACATAACGTTGGAGGACATAATTTGAAGAAAAAAGTTTTAAATAGGCACTCAATTTTCTATTAGGTGTAACAGGAATACTTCAAGCCAGAATTCAAACACAAGTTATATCTGATGACTGTGCAACACCCATTTTGGACTTATGCGTAGATGTCTAATTGGTTGTAGCCTGTTACTTTCCTTTCTTTTCGACATATTTTAATAAATGTTCCGCTCATTAGATGTTTTCGGACAAGAGTAGGAAAGTCCATTATTTAGCTAGCGTTTATAAACCTGCTTGGTTAGCTGATGAATGTATTAGTTTGAAGGATCTACGTATTTGAGAGGTTTCCAGTCTATATTACCTTGTTCCCTCAAAGAGATTTTTTATGAATGTTTACCTTGTGTAGGTAAATATGCGAATGTGTTATATGTATAGGTGGAGTTAAGGCAGTGTGCTGCGTAACGGATTGCATAAGTTAAAGATCCAGGGGTAGGACATTTGCCTCGTGTATGTTAATAAGTAATTCCAAAGACACAACAAAGTAGAATTTAAATGAGACAAGTTTCTCAAATACGGGGTATACAGCAGCCCTGATATGTGAACTTTCTCTTCGGGCAATAAGTAATCACTATTTCTATTTCTATACGGGTGCCACAAAATTCATATATTTCGTTAATGCTGGTATTATATCAATTTTGTGTGCTCAGTTTTGGTGTTTTAGCTACGTCATATTGTGATAAAATAATTTGGTTATTTTACTTTTATACACATATTAAATACAGAGATTTTATTATATATAAAATAAGGTTAACCCTTTACAATATGACTGAAACCCTGCAGAGTTTGATGTTTTATAGAACGAATTTTCCTTTCGTAGTTTTACCTTTCCATTAATTAGAGAACATGGAAATATGAATTGTTATACTATTCTCATTCTCAATTTGCGTTCCCGTATACTTCTATAGGATGTAAACTCTAATATATGCCATAAACAACAAGAGAAGTTAAAGAGCAGAAAGCGTTTTAGACTTAAATGTATATTAGTTATATTGAAATGCTTAAAATTGAATTTTGAAATCTATTTCTGGAGTAAAATCGCCTAAACTTGCAGGAAAGACTCACAGATATACTTAAACATTTTCTTAAAATCTTTTCTCTCCCCAAAATGTTGGTTACAACTATACATTTTTGCTCTTTCTAAAGCCTAAAAGACACAAACAACTGTGATTTAGTCATCAAATATGAGAGGTGATTTTGGATTTTGTTTCTGCAAATATCTAAGTTTTATTTGGTATGTATTTGAATTACTAAGCCAAATATTTGTATTGCAGTTTAAGGTTACCATACTTTCGTTAAGAAAGGGCTTTCCATACGTGATGTGTGTTAATTTTCCATTTAATACGAAAGCTATTAGTGTGAAACATACCTGAATGTGACCTACATTCAAATTTATTGCTTTAATCGTAATAACGATTCAAGAGAATTCAAACTCCTTAATTTGTAAGCAATGGAACATCATAACTTTTTACCTTCTGTTGCATTACAACACTAGGATAGTGTATTGTAAAGTTGTAACTGTTCGTCTTAATTGGTCCGGTATTTATATTAGCAGCTTTCTGCAAAACATATAACGAGCACACAAGTTACAGCATATTTTCACATTTGCTTGTTATTTTTACTGCACCGTAAAAGTTTTAATAAATGCCCTTTTCCTTTACTATTTCTTTCACCCAGTAAATATAGCGACACATGGAGAATGAATTTCCTGTAAGAGCACTAAAAGGCCATTAGTATAGACATGGAAAATCCAGGTCACGCTCAACTCAGTCTATTTTATACCTTTGATATTGTCCTTCCATTTATAGACAGGTAAGCTCTATTGTTACTGAATGGGAGACGTTGCTCCCTTTCAAGCTGATAACTAGACAATGTTAAGAATTCCTACGCGAATAGCTGCAAAAACAGAAAATATACAGGCAGAATAAAAATTACAAAAGTACAGAAAATCTTATATAGTCAATATGCGAAGTGAAATAATTTACAAGTCGACAATTCTGTTTCGATCACTCACGAATCACAACAGTCAAAATAATTATCCTATGAATCCTCATTCGCAAAATTATTAGTTCGGTGTGTCACAATATCTCTTGCAAGTTTTCGCTATTTTACTGCATTCTGTAAGTATAGTACATAAACATTCTAAACCTCCATTTCCCGCCTCTGTAGTGTAGTAACAGCGCGTCTGCCTCAAGAGGTTCCGAGTTCGAATCTCGAAGAGGGTGAGTTATCTGTATAAGGTTTTCTCCAGATTTTTTCCTTATACCGAAAGATGAATGTCGGGGAGCACTAAGCTCTATGAACCCTTTGCTCATTTGAGCATTATTTCACCCATGTCATTCATCGCCCGTTATAACTTAACATTGGAGGACGATAACTAAAAAAGAATAAGAAATAAACCTCCATTGAGAGCGTACCATTCCTAAAGCTATCTACGGAGATGAACTAATATTGCAAATCTAAAAAGAGAGACAGGTTTAATTCCAAAATAGCTTCAGGCTTTCCAAATCAAAATTATCCTCTGCTACATATCTTCCGCTTGGTTTCATGCAGATTTTTCTAAAGGAGGTAAAGGAAAGGTTTTCATTTTTATAAGGGAAACATAAATAAAAATATGCCACATACATGAGCGAGTTTCATAACAGAATGATCTGGACAAAACATAAAGAAAGCTTTTCATCCACTTTAGAAGTTTTAAGAACCTTTGAAAGGCGTTTCCGTCTGATGCAGACATGCTTGCATATGAATATGCGAAAGTCTATCCAGTGCAGACTGTTCAGTCTTGCTCATATAGAAATAGCGTGTACGGGTTGTAAACAAGAATAAAAGCAGGCCATGAAAATATAATGATGGTTCTTTTCTGCATTGTGAAATTTACTGAATTTCGAAAGGACATAAATAAGATATAAACGGATAGAATGAAACAATTGTTCAGATAATTGCCTAAAGGAGCACACAATTTTATTTGTGCACATCATAAATAAACATTATACATCATTCTGACTGCATAATATTATTTGATTTGAACCCTTTCCCTGCTACTTACATATATCGGCCCCAAAATTCTGTGGCGTTTTTGTCTTTTCGTAGTCGTCATTTGCAGTTCAGTATTTTTTTTCCTTGTTCCATTTATACCCCGCCTTTAACTGCTATGGTCATATCGGCGGCCGTTCTCCTTTGGAACATACCGAAGGTGTTAACTCGTTATCTTTGGCTTTTTAATCATTATATAACGCACACATTTACACTCTCATTCATACTTCCAGACTCTAGGGAAGATGGGGAATTTTCTTGGTCGGAGAAAAATCCCCACCCCCACCACCGGGAATCAAACCCGGGACCCCTAGCACGGCAGGCAGGTGCTCTACCGACTGAGAGTTCAGTTTTATCCCTTCAATCATCGTGATAGTTGTATACGTCGTAATGTATGTACCATCTACCCTATGCATGTCAGCACTCAGAGGAGTTACCTTTCTTATCGGCAAAACACAGATGGCAAAAACTCCTGATGGCTAGTTCTTAGATCATGGAAGCAGGGGACGAAGCGTAATTTCGTTATTGTCTCTATTTGTAAAAATACGCAATCTCCTCCCTTTCTTGAATCATTGTAAAGTATTTTTAACTTCACATTTTAATGAAATACATTACATTCAGTGTAAACGCGAAATAAACAAAAATAGCAATGCCTATTAATTCCATGTGTGTGGGTATAATGAGCCTTCTTGTTAACTGTGAATTTTAATTAATATGCTGTGGCAAACAAAACTGGGTCATTAATACAAGTTTTTACACTTTAAGGGGAGTAGAATATATTATGAGCTAATCTTAGTGGATCTTTCGGAAATGTGAGAAGGGATAAGTGTGGTTCGTATTCATATTGGTGGTAGAATTTATAGTATTGTAGACGGCCCTGGCATGTCCCATGTTATTATTCTTAAATAACATTTCGCAGTACAATAGGTACTGTTCTGCAATAGACAAATTTAACAGTTTTGTTTGTTAAATGCATTCCGCTAGCATGCTGTAATCGCATCAACTAAAATAAGAAGAGAAAGAAGGAATATTTGAGTACTTTGTATTTATTTCTCATCTTTATTCTACATGTAATTTCATTGATACATTGACACTTGTAACATTTCTTTCACACAATAACAAAATGACTTACTCACATCTAATATCCCTTCCTACCTGCTTGCCCCAAGTCTCGGTCTCAATACACATAACCCCTGGTTTTCCGTGTATTGATGACCCTCCTCTCCCTTGTATCCCTCGTTCTAGTTTTCCAGCCCTTTATTCCTAGTTATTTTTCATCAATCTTAACCATTTCTCTCTAATTTCCCCCAAATATTCACCTGTATTTCTTACATTCTTTTTTTCCTTTTACCAATAACATTTTCTTTATTATTAATATCTCCCCCCATCCCTAAAACTATCCCACTTTTGTTGCCAAATTTGTTCTCTCCATATCTTTGTTTGCAATAAAGTATACTATGCCAATCGGTAGCCTCTTCTCCATACATTGGGAATTTCCCTGTATCCTTTTCATATCTAACACCTTTCAAATTTCTAACGCCCGTCCTTGCCCAGGCAAATCCTTCTCGCCCTGACTTATTACACACATCTATGTACTTCTCCCTCCCCCACACTGTCTTTATTTCCCTATATGTCCTCAATGATCTTTTCTCCCTTACACTGGTACTAACTTGGCTATCTAAATCTTCCAGCCTTAATTCTACCTCTTTCCAAAAGTCCCTATAATAATACTCCTCGTTTCTCCAAATATGTCCCATACCTATCTGTTCCATCAGTTCCCTTACTTTTTGCGCCCAAGATTCTCCCCATTTTTTCTCATCTGCAAAAGAAATCATTCCTTGATAATATTGTTTTCCTCCAAATTGGCAACTCTGTATAGATATTCCAATGCCCTTGAGACAATTTTAACCCTTGTTGAACGTCTTCCCAACTCTAATTGTGCTGCCCCATTGGGTGAAGCTACCGGTAAGCCCAAAATATATTTACAGAAGGTTCTGTTAATAACGTCCAGCTCTTCCCATGCTTCATCCAGTCCCCATATCACGACGCCATGCAACATCTTATTTTCTACTATGGCAGTATAGATGCTTTCCAGCCATTTGATATTAATGTCAGGTAATTTCCTTAAACATGCTCTTACAATACTCATGGACATTTTATCTTTTTCTAGAGCCAATTTTTTCGGTGCAGTCCATTTACAATCACAGCTCAATCGTATCCCCAAATAATCAAATCTCTTTACGACCTCTACTTCTCTTCCATTTATCTCCCATTTCCCATCTTTACGCAATCTATAATCTTTCTTAAAAATCATGATCTTTCGTTAACTCTCAACCCCCATTTTTGGCAATAATTACTTATTGCTTCAATTGCCCTTCTCAGCCCTCCAACAGATATAGAACCAACTACTAAGTCATCTGCAAATAACAACCCTGGGATTTCTTTGTTATGAATAACTGGTGAGTGAACTCTATTTTTAGCAATCCCCTCTACAATATCAGCTATAGAACGGTTAAATAGCACCGGACTGAGTTTACATCCCTGTCTTACACCCACCTTGCTCTCTATACAATCAGTTACTTCGTTTCCCTGCATCTTGATGCAGAACTCATTATCGTGATATATTTTGCGCAGTATTTCAATAAATTTACAACTTACACTTTTGTTATTTAATTTTATCCACAATGCCTCTCTATTAATTGTATCGAATGCTTTCTCTAAATCAATAAATGCCATATAAATCCTTCCCCTTTTATTGCTTAAATATTTGTCTATGACTGTTTTGATAGTAAAAATGTTATTAGTTGTTCTCCTTCCTAGTCTAAATCCTGTTTGGAACTCTGATAGCATCTTCTCCTTCTCCACCCACTTCTGTTGTCTGTTTGCTAAAATACCTGTAAAGGTCTTCGCTATAACAGAAAGTAAGCTTATCCCCCTATAATTTGCTAGGTCGCTTTTACTCCCCTTTCCTTTCCTTTACCATGCTTATCCTCCAGTTCTTGGGAGCCTCCCTCGTTTCCAATATTTTATTAAATAGCCCTATTACTATTTTTCTATGCGTCCCCTCAGCTACCCACACCTTCCAAACCTCCCCTGGTATACCATGAATCCCACTGGCTTTGCTGGCTTTTAACTTCCTAATTTGCTCACATAACTAGACGTCTGTAATTTCTCCATCTAGATCATTTATTAAATACTGGCTTCCCTAGAATCCCATTTCTATTACTTGTAAACAGGTCTATCCTAATAAATTTTTAAAATGCTCACACCATTGGTCAGAACTTAAATCCTCATTTCTTACCCCCTCTTTATGTAGGCTTTTAACTATTGACCATATCTTTTTCGTACCATTAGTTTTTTCTGCCTTATTTAACATTCTACCTATTTTCATTCCCCATTTCCTCTTCTTTTCTTCCATCAGGCATATATATGCCCATCTAAATGTCAAAAAAAATTTCTCTCTCCTCTCCTGCTCCTGACTGTCTCCACCTCCTCAGCTCTTGTCCTACTCTCATTTTAGCCATTTTACAATCTATATCAAACCAACATTTATTTCTATCTTGAAAACCTACTACCTTTATTTCACCCCCGCCCTTTTTACACAATATTCTAATGCTTCAACAGCTTGCAGAGAATGCAACGTGTGTAATCAGTATTTAAATACGAAGCAAATACATACTAATTTTTGTTCACTTTTCAAAGTGGCGTTACAAATTTCACATGCAAGGGATATAAGACTAGTAGCTCAAAATGTGAGTATGGGGAGTTATCCGTGGGACTTTCAGGAGATATAGGACTGGTTTCTTGAGATGTAAGTATAAGGACCTATCCGTGGCACTTTCAGAGGATGTAAGAATGGTAACCTGAGATGTAAGTCTAAGGAGTGATCCGTAGCACTTTCAGGGGGTGTAGGACCGTAGCTTGAGATGTGAGTATGAGGAGTGATCCGCAGCACTTTCAGAGGATGTAGGACTGGTAGCTTGAGATGTAAGCATTAGGTGTGATCCGTGACATTTTCAGGGGATGTAGGACGGGTAGCTTGAGCTGAAAGTATGAGATATCCGTGTCACTTTGAGGGAATATAAGACTGGTAGCTTGCGATATAAGTATGAGAACTTATCCGTGGCACTTTCAGGGACGTAGGTCTGGAAGCTTCAGATGTGAGTATGAAAAGTTATCCGTGGCCATCTCAGGTCATATAGGACTGGTTACTTTAGATAAGAGTTTGAGGAGTTATCCCTGGCGCTTTCAGGGGATATAGGATTGGTTGCTTGAGATGTGAGTATAAGAGCTATCCGTGGCACTTGCAAGGTATGTAGGACTGGTAGTTTCAGATGTGAGCATGAGAAGTGATCAGTGGCACTTTCAGGGGATGTAGGTCTGGTAGTTTTAGATGTGTGCATGAGGAGAGATCCGTGGCACTTTCAGGGGATATAGGACTGTTAGCTTCAAATGTGAGTATGACGGGTGAACCGCTGCAATTTCTGGCGATGTCGGACTGGTGGCTTCAGATGTGTATATGATGTGTATACGTGACACTTTCAGGGGATATAAGACTGGTAGCTTGAGATGTGAGACTGAGGAGTATTCCGCGGCACTTTCAGGAGATATAAGATTAGCAGATTGAGATGTGAGTATGAGGAGTGATCCTGGAAGTTTCATGGATATAAGATTGGTAGCTTGAGATGTGAGTATGAAGAGTTATCTATGACACTTCCAGGGGATACAGGACTGGTGGCTTGAGCTGTGAGCAGGAGGAGCTATCCGTGTTACGTCCAGAGGATATAGGACTGGTAGCTTCAGATGTGAGATGAGGAGTAATTCCTGGCACTCTAAGGAGATATAAGATTGGTAGCTTGAGATGTGAGGGTGAAGAGTTATCTGGTACACTTCCAGGGTATACAGGACTGGTAGCTTGAGATGTGAGTATAAAGAGCCATCCCAGACACTTCCAGGGGATACAATACTGGTAGCCTGAAATGTGACGATGAGGAGTAATCTGTGGCAGCTTCAGGGGACGTAGGACTAGTTGCTTGAAATATGCGGATGAGAAGCGACCCGTGGCAATTTCAGGAAATATATGGCGTGCAGCTAGAGATGTGAGTATGAGGTGTTATCCATTTCACTTCCAATGGATAATGGACTGGTAGCTTGGGATATGTGAATGAGGGGTGAACCGTGGCACTAAAAGGGGATATAGTACTGGTAGCTTGAGATGTGAGTATGTTGAGTACTCCATGACACTTTCAGGAAACATAGAACTGGTAGGTTCATATGTGAATATGCAGAGTTATCCGTGATATTTTCAGGACTGGTAGCTTCAAATGTGAGTATCAGGGGTGAACTGAGGCACTTTCAGGCGAAGTAGGACTGGTAGCTTGAGATGTGAATATGAGGGGTTATCAGTGACACTCTCAGGAGATATACGACTGGTAGCTTGGGATGTGAGAATGAGGAGTAATCGTTGGCACTTTCAGGAGGTATAAGATTGGTAGCTTGAAATGTGAGTATGTGAAGTGATCCGTAGCACTTTCAGGGATATAAGATTGACAGCTTGTGATATGAGTATGGGAATGTATCCGTGGAACTTTCAGGAGATATAAGATTGGTAGCTTGAGATATGAGTATGAGAAGTGATCCGTGGCACTTTCAGGGGATATGATTGGCGGCTTTAAATGTGAGTATCAGGAGTTACCGTCATACTTCCTTGGGATACAGGACCGGTAGCTTGAGATGTGAGACTAAGGAGTAATCTGTGGCACTTTCAGGGAATGTAGGACTGGTATCTTGAGATGTAGGGATGAAGAGTTACCCGTGGAACTTTCAGGAGGAATTGGACTGGCATCTAGAAATGTAAGTACCAGGGGTTATCCGTGGCACTTTCACGGGATGTATGACTGGTAGTCTGGAATGCTAGTATAAGGAGTTAACCGTGTCCCTTTTAGGAGCGAAAAGACTGGTAGCTTAAGATGAGAGAATGGGAAGCTCTCCCTAGAACTTTCAGGGAATTGAGATGTGAGTATAAAGAGCTATTCGTTGCACTTTTGGGATATGTAGGAATGGTAGCTGGACAGATAAGATTGAGCACTGACACTTTCAGAAGATATATGACTGGTAGCTTGAGATGAGAGTATGAGGAATTACCCCTGAACTTCCAAGGGATACAGAGCTGGTGGCTTGAGATGAGAGTAAGAGGAGTTATCCGTGACACGCCCAGGGGATACAGAACTGGTATCTTGAGATGTGAGGATGAGAAGTTACCCCTGGCACTTTCAGGAGATACAGGACTGATAGCCAGAGATGTGAGTACGAAGTGCTATCCTTGGTACTTTCACAAGAGATAAGACTGGCAGCTTGAGATGTGAGAATGAGGAGTTATCACCGGCCTTTTCAGAATGTATAGAGCTGGTAGCTTGAGATGTGAGTTACAAATTTCACATGCAAGGGATATAAGACTAGTAGCTCAAAATGTGAGTATGGGGAGTTATCCGTGGCACTTTCAGGGTATGTAGGACTGGTAGCTTTAGATGTGGCATTGGGCAGTTATCCTTGGAACTTTCAAGGGATATGGGACTGGTAGCGTAAGATGTTAGTATAAGGAGAAATCCATGACACTTTCTGGGAATATAGTACTGTTAGATTCAATTGTGAATGTAAGGAGCCTTCCGTGATACCTTCAGGGGCCATAGGACTGGTAGCCTCAAATTAGTGTCTGAGTGGTGAACCCTGGCACTTTCAGGCGATGTAGGACTGGTAGCCTGAGATGTGAATATTATGAGTTATCCGTGACGCTTTCGGAGGTTATAGAACTGATAGATTGAGATGTGAATATGAGGAGTTATCCGTGATACTTTCAGGGGATATAGGACTGGTAGCTTGAGATGTAAGAATGAAGAGTAATCTGTAGCACTTTCAGAGTATATAAGATTGATAATTTTAGATGTGATTGTAAAGAGTTATCTGGGACAATTCCAGGGGATACAGGACTGGTAGCCTGAGATGTGACAGTAAGGAGTAATCCGCGACAGTTTCATGGGACGTAGGTTTGGAAGCTTTAAACGCGAGGATGTGGAGGGACCCGTGGCAATTGCAAGAAATACAAGACTTTCAGCTAAAGTTGTGAGTATGAGGAGTTATCCCTGAAACTTCCAAGGGGTAAAGGATTGGCTGTTTGAGTTGTGAGAATGAGGAGTTATCCCTGACACATTCAGGAGGCATGAGATGTGCGTATAAAGAGCTATTCGGTGCACTTTTGGGGGCATGTAGGAATGGTAGCTTGAGAGGTAACATTGGGCAATTATCCGTGACACTTTCAGAAGATATGTGATTGGTATGTTGAGATGTTGGAATGAGGAGTGATCCGTGGCAATTTCAGGGGATATAAGATCGGTTGTTTGAGATGTGATTATCAGGAGTTATCCGTGACACTTCCAGGGGATACAGGACTGGTGGCTTGAGATGTAAATAAAAGGAGTTATCCCTGAAACGTCCAGGGGATACAGGACTGGTAGCATCAGATGAGAGAATCAGGAGTAATCCTGGCACTTTCAGGGTATGTAGGACTGGTATCTTAAGATGTGAAGGTGAGGAGTTACCCCTGGCACTTTCAGGAGATATACGACTGATACCCAGAGATGCCAGTATGAGGTGTTATCCGTGGCACCGGCATACAGGACTATTAGCTTCAGATTCGAATATGAGGAGTTAATCATGGCTCTTTCAGGCGAGATTAGACTGGTGGCTTGAGATGTGAGAATGAGGAGCTATCTCCAGCACTTTCAGAAGGTATAGAGCTGGTAGATTGAGATGCAAGTATAAACAGTTTTCCGTGCAATTTTAAGGGAATGTAGGACAGGTAGCTTGAAAGTTAAGATTGAGAAGTTATCCGTGGCACTTTCAGGGGTTGTAGGACTGGTAGCTCGAGATGTGAGAATGAGAGGTAATCCGTGACTTTTTCGGGGGATGCAAGGCTTGAGATGTGAGTGTCAGGAGTGATCCGTAGCACTTTGAGGGGATGTACGACTGGTCAGTTGAGATGTGAGGATAGGAAGCGACCCGTGGAACCCTCAGGAAGTATAGGACTGGTGGCTAGAGGTGTGAATATGAGGAGTTATCCGTTACACTTCCAAGGATAAAGGACTCTTAGCCCTAGATTGTGTGAATTAGGAGTGTTCTGTGGCCCATTCAAGCAATTATAGGATTGGTAGCTTGTGATGTGGGTTTGCGGAGAAATCCATAACACTTTCCAGATATATTACTGATATACACAGATATGAATGTGAGGAGTTATCCGTGATACTTTCAGAAGTTATAGCACTGGTAGACTGCAATTTTGGTATGAGGATGAACCGTAGCAACTTCAGGCGATGTCTGACTGGTGGCCTGAGATGTGAATATGAGGCGTTATCTGTGACACTTGCAGGGGATAAAGGTCTCGTATCTTCAGATTTGAGAATGAGGAGTGAATCTTGGCAGTTTCTGGGAAACAAAGCTATTGGTTTTGGGATGTGAGTATGAGGAGTGGTCCATGGCACTTTCAGGGGATATATGATTGGTAGATTGAGATGTGCGTATGTGGAGTTATCCGTGACACCTTCAGGGGATACAGGACAGGTAGTTTGAGATGTGAGGATATGAAGCGACCCATTGGAACTTTCAGGAAAAAGGACTGGTAGCTTTAGATGTGGGAACGAGGAGTGATCCGTGGCACTCTCAAGGGATATAGGACCGGTAGCTTGAGGCTGAGTATGTGGAGTAATCCATGACACTTTCAGTAAATATGGTACTGGTAGATTCAGATGTGAATGTGAGGAGATATCCGTGATACGTTCAGGAGCTATAGGACTAGTGGCCTAAAATTAGTGCATGATGGGTAAACTGTGGCACTTTCAGGCAATGTAGGACTGTAACCTGAGATGTGAATATGAGGGGTTTTCCGTGGCACTTTCAGGGGACATGAGATTGGTAGCTTGAGATTTGAGTGCGAAGATTTATCTGTGACACTTCCAGGGTATACAGGACTGGTAACTTGAGATTGAGTATAAGGAGTTATCTGTGATACTTCCAGGGGATACAGGACTGGTAGCCTTAGATGTGATAATGAGGAGTAATCCATGGCATTTTTAGGAGATAGCTAGCTGGTAGCTAGAGATGTAAGTATGAGGAGTTATCCGTGGCACCTTCATGCGTTGTACGATTAGTAGCTTGAGATGCGAGTATGAGGAGATAACCGTGTCCTTTCAGGAGAGACAAGACTGGTGGCTTGAGATGTAAGAATGAGGAGTTATCCTTGGCAATTTCAGGAAGCATAGGACTGTTAGCTTGAGAGTTTCGTAAAAAGAGCTATCCGTAGCACTTTTAGGAATGTAGGACTGGTAGCTTGAAATGTAAGTTTGAGCAGTTATCCGAGACACTTTTAGGGAATGTAGGACAAGTACCTTGAAATTTGATTATGAGAAGTTACCTGTGACATTTTCAGGGGATATAATGCTATTAGCTTGAGATGTGATTATGAAGAGTTTTCCGTGGCACTTTCAGGAGATATAGGCCTGATAGTTTCATATGTGTGTATGAGGGGTTAGCCGAGGCAGTTTCAGGGTAGCTTGAGAAGTGGGTATGAGGAGCTATTCGTGGCACCTTCGAGAAGTATAGTACTGGTAGCTGGATTTGTGAGTATGAGGAGTTATCCGTGACATTTTCTGGCGATATACGACTGGTAGTTGAGATGTGGCTATGAGGAGTGATTCCTGACACTTTCAGGGGTATAGGAGTGTTACCATGAGATGTGAGTGTGAGCATTAACACGTGGCACTTTCACATATAAGGCTGGTGTCTTGAGATATAGGTGTAAGTATTTATCAATGGCACTTTCAGGAGATGTACGATTGGAATCTTGAAATGTGAGTATGCGGTGCTATGCATGACACTTTTAGGAGATATAGGATATATTTAAGATGTGGGTATGAGGATTTATCCGTGGCTCCTTCAGGAGAAGTAGGATTCCTAGCTTTAGATATCATTATGAGGAGATTTCCATGGCACCTTCAGGAAATTTGGGATTCGTAGCTTTAAATGTAGGTATAAGTAGTTATCCTTGGCACTTTCAGGAGTTGTAGGATTCGTAGCTTGAGATGTGAGGATGAGGAGTTATCCATGACATTTTTAGGGATTGTAAGATTCATAGCTTGAGCATGTAGAGTTATCCATGACACTTTAAGGGTATATGGAGCGGTAGGTTGGTCTGTGAGAATGTGAATGGGTCCAATTCAATATAACGGATCAAGAAACTGTTTACATGAGATCGGGGCATCAGTAGCCATCCTCAGCAATTTTGCGAGAGAGAGGGCTGGTGCTTTAGCAGTTATCGTTTGCCAATTATCCATAGCAACTTCACGGACATGAGAATAAGTGATTTGAAATTTGTGTATGACGAGTTTTCTATAACAATTTTACGTTCCACGGGTATAATAGCATTAGTTGTGCACGTGATATATCTATAGTAATTTCGCGGTTCATAGGACTGTTATTTTGAGTGGTGAACATAAATTTTCCATAGCAATTTCACGTGTACAGGACTCTTAACGTGATATATGGACGCGACAATGACTGCATAGCTGTTTGTGAAGCACACGACTGTTAGCTTGAGATGTAAACATGAAAATTATTCTCAGCAGTTTTGCGGGACACAACACTGTTAATTTTAGGTGCGAATGCAATATATTATCCAAATCAATTTCATGCGACACATATTTGGTAGCTTCTAATAGCTTTTTAGGAGTGTGTTTCTTCCATAATTCCTTCTAATTATAAAACCAGGCTTGTTTTGTTTTAAAGATACATAACTATGTAACGCTCTGAATTACATATTGCGTTGGGAACTAACCTATTCTTTCTGCTAATACTCAGGTGATACAACCCCAACTTGAACAATGTTACAATCGTGCATGAATGTAAATATGAGGTAGTGGTGACTTTAAAGGCTTCGTTAATTTTTAAATTTTGAACCTCTTTTTTAGCTCGCGATAGAGAACTGTTCGCTGCCCTGAGGTTGAATGGCATATGGCGGCTCAACTGGTGCGAAGAGCAAATCACTGATCATGTGATATGTTCAGTGACCTGAAGATATATTAAAATACGTAGCTTTAAGTTGCATATTTTCTGCCTTCCCTTCATCGCACAAAAATAGACATTGATGAAGCATATGTGTAACTTTCCAGAGCATAGGTTAATAAATGGATTGTCAACAGTTATGTTACACACTCGGCGCATCAATTTGCTCATTGGAGTAACCAAAATTGAAAAATATATAATATAGAAAATTTATTAATATAAGAAACATTTCCATTATTTATACGTTCGCTGCTTGGATAAAAGGTCTATGTTTATTATGCTGTGAGAAATTTATTTTTAAATACAGAACGCTGTACATAAAGGTTAGACCTCTAGGTTAATTTATCAATAATTGATAAAGGCAAATAAATAAGAAGTGCCTCAGAATTACAAAAAGTTCCTTTCCTAGCGGTTTTCCTACCTCTTCGTTGTAATCAACGACGTTGTACTGCTCTGCCCGGCGTTGAAGATGACCTTGACCTTGGTTCGTCGCAGGTCTCGTAACACTTCTCAGGGTCGACGCGAAATTTTAGATTGCTGACTAAAATGTTTGGTGTGCCGGGATTCAAAAGTAAATGAGGAGTAAAGGATGTTGTAGGTACACTGAAGTAATGTTCGGCACTTAAGCTTTGTAACACTATTAATTGCACCGAGTTCCAGCAAGATTATTTATTTTATATTTGTTTTCCCCGCACATCACAGTCGCGCAGCACTGAACCCGGGATCCTTCCTGGTCTAAGCTGCAGGTCTAAGACAGAACTGTTCCACCTCTGACTTCTCTCTTCGGCGAAATAATGTCTATCCGTGACGACTACTTCACTGCCGGTGTCTTTATCCTTGCAAGCATTCATGGCGACTTCTTTATTTTACTCGAATCTGTTCTTCCGTCTGCCAGGTTAGCTGCCTTCATTTACACATAAGAAATGCTGCGTTCGTTACTCACAATAGCGTCCTGACGATTTTAATTCGCGCCTAAATCTCGCAAAACCTCGGTGCATTTTAAGCGTTGTTTACTTAATTATTTTTACAGAAGTTTCTACATAGCATGGTATTTTATATGAATAACAATTTTATGCAAGTTGTGCATTATCGCTTCATATTTTCAGAAACAATATTTCATCATACAAAAGGCGTACGCATAATATAGGTATGATGCCACATTTCAAATTTTCTAGTGCTCAGTTAATAAACAGACATACATTTTATACATTTTATTTTTAAAGTATATTTCATTTTTCATGAATAACCGCACCCCCTAAAACATTAGGTTAAGGAAGCCAGTCACTCAAATTAATAAATAACATTTTGCTGAAGTGTAATATTACATTCCTTTACGAGAATGTATGTATAATAACACAGCCAGCAACTGCAATACATAAGTCGTTCTCCAATCCCAGCTTATGCTGAGCTACAATTATCAACGACTTTTTAGAGAATTGCCAAGACTAGAATTTGGACAAGTACAATTATATATACAACATGTGCTAAAGGGTGGCAACATTTGATTTGATTCGACATCAACATTACGTAAATTGTCATTGTGTGCTACTGCTTACTACCCATACATTGTTCAGGCATTCAGAGAAAGGTTTATAAATTTAGAATGTCTTAAATTTTTTAGAAGATAAAATTTGCACGAATTTTCCCCTGTGTTGATTATTCATCTCAGTATGATAAACAGTTTTAAAATATCATATTCTCAACCAATATAGCTCGGTAATTCGAACAAATGACATGATTTGAATCTGTTGTGCAAAATAGCCATGAGAGGAATTCCCCCTTTGTATTAGATAAAAATAACCACTAATTTATTTGTAAGTATTCATATACTATAATAATTTTCCAATGTGATTCTTTTTCAGGTTGCGATACATCGGAAGAGTACCTTGAAGTTGTGCACGATTTGGAATACATCGATTTCTCCAGGAATAAAATTGATTATTTGAATATCACCCTTTACGTAAACTTTAATGATGGTGAGTAAAATGTGATAGCTTCGGTGAACTATTAAAATTTAAGATGCTAAATATTTAATTGCAATAAAACATTGTAACTAAAATAAGTTGGAAGGCGAAAGCTTTTAACTATTCTAAATTACTATAGCTTCTGCAATATAGAATGCTAGGCGCTGTAGTTCTTGGTTATTTATATCATGTGTTTTTCCACAACATATTCATTGGGCTATATTCACTTGGATATATATTTTAACTGTGCCTTCTATTTATCTGTAAATGGAGTACGTGATTCAATTTCTCTTAGAGCATGCTACAAATGAAAACTATAGTTCGTCTATCGTCAGTCTTTATGGAGTTTCCAGACTGTAATTTGTTTTCTCAGCATCAGTGCACTGGTGCATTTATGTACTACCTTACCTATCTACCCTCATAGTTGTTGAATCAGGTTTTCGCCATGCAAACCATGTTGAATATGTGTTAAATTCAACAACGAACTTATTTTATCTCAAATATCGATAGCCTTATAAATATTGACCCCTCTTAATCGGTGAGCTCCAAATGCTCTCCTTTTTAATGTTTTAAAGCCGGTACTTAACATAAAGTTAATATTTGCTAAAGAATGATGTAATAATATCTTCTGTACACATTTTGAAAAAGTTAACTACAGGGAAAAAATTCAAAATGTATCTGCCTTGACAAGTATGCCAACATTCAAACACCGAAATTGTCTTATTAACATAATATTTACTAATAGGCAAGATGAAGGCAATTATTTTAACACATTAAATCCACAATCAACATCAACACATGTTGATGGCAGTATCAACACATTAAACTAGTCCTATGTCTGATCTTTAAAAAAAGGCTTTAACATAAGTAGCTAGGTTAGAGAGAACCAATGAAAGGTCAAGATGGCGTCCATACCCCACAACGGAATACCAGGAGAAGTAATAGGGCAAGTGATATAGGTATTTAAGGATGGTTTTAAGCACAATTTCTAAGGCAGTGTGTGTATGCTTACTTGTTAAATGTATGTTATTCAATGCACATGGTCATATTTGACGTAAACGTTTTCCATGTAGGCTGTAGCTGACCGGTTCTAACCTAAATGTACCTACCTAGTGATCTATTCTACCCAGTTAACTTAACCTAGCCCCTCCTATAACAGTAACTTACTCTGCTCTCCTATCATATAAGTTAGCCCCCTACTCTTCTACTCTCCTATCATAACCTAACCTAGGCTGCTCTCATTGACTCCGCTATTCCGTCCACTTGTCACCTAATCTACACTAGATCTTCCTCTTTTGTTCTGCGATTCCACCCTACAGTAATCTAAACTAACCTCTCCCACCATTTTACACTATCCTCATATATCCTAGCTCAAACCTACTTAACCTAACCTATCCGCACCTTAACAAATATGATCCTTTTATATTCAATTCGTCCTATTTTCCCCTCTTCCATTCTCTTGTCCTTTCCGTTAAAGCCTAATCTAAGCCTACGCAACATAAGCTAATCAAGCTAGATCCTCCTCCTCCTCCTCCTCCTCCTCCTACTCCTCTATCTATCATATCTAGACTAAGGTGGACCATTATCTTCTGCTCGCCTATTTCATCCTCGTATCGTCAAACTATTCTACTCTATTGCACACTCCCATTCTATCCTTTTGTATCCTAGGCTAAGCCTACTTAACACAAAAAATAGCCCTGATCCTCCTCCACCTCCGGTTCCCCCTCCTCCTCCTCCTCTTCCTGTTATACTCAACCACTATATCTTTTATCGCCTAAACTAAACTAACCTAGAGTATTATCTTCTGATCACCCATTTTATACTCTTGTCTCTTGACCTATATCGACTGCTCCTCTTCTGTTAGACTATTCTATCCTACCATAATCTACACTGAACTAAAACCTATACAGATCTAAGCATGCATATTTATCTGTTATTTGCTTATGTTTTCAAAGATTTTTAATAATTCGAGAGTGAGCAGTAATGTGTAGTGTTTAACTCCCACTATTACTACATGCGACACCACAGGCGGTGACACTGACGATACATGACATGAAGATGGAGCACCGGTGGGATGAGATGGCGGGGGATACCGGAGATCCCGGAGAAAACCCGCTCCAGTGCCGTGTTGTCCATCAGAAATCTTGCTTTGTGGTCGGCTGGAATCGAACCCGGAACGCCTTGGTAAGAGCCTAGCGCTCTAACCACTCAGCCACAGCGTGGCCTTCTTTGATTGCATTTTAGCTACTTCGAGCATATTTAGGGTATTTTTAAGCTTATTTTAAGCACTCTTAAGCGTGTTCGGAATACATTCGGGACATCTAGGTTAATGAAGAAAATATTTTTCTGACCCTTTATGAGTGTTTTTATAACTGCTAGAGTTGTTTCGCAACTTTTTATAAACTTTTGTTACAGTTTTTCAGAAAATTTTCTGATTTTATGAGAGCTAAGATTGTTTAAAACGTAATTTTTCTTGTCTTTTCAGACATTTGTCTTGTTTTTATAGTATTTTCATGCGTTTTTCTAGTAGGTTTTTGTGCTTTATATGCTTTAAAGGGCTTTTTCAAACAAAAAGTGATATAACATGGAGATACTTTAGACGTATTCTCTTCGCACCTTTGTTCTACTATAATGTATTCTCCGTCCTTTTGTATTATTTTAATACTAGCAATAGGTGTTTCCCTGAGTGAATGAATTGACGTCTGTCGGTATCTCCATTCATTTTCTCTTCAGCATATATCTGTGAAATATATGGAGGTTATAGTTGTTTCTTTCTTTAGTGCAAGCTGCTACTTAAACAAACCCCACCAATATTACTGCAATTATAAGGGGCGTTGAAATAGAAACGAGCCGGAGTCTGGTATGCGCAAACCGGTGGTAATATCGTGACGTGTGTAACGAAGTGTCGCTCCGACCAGAGGGTAGAAGTTCACAGCCCGTCGCTAGAGGGCACGCGTGCACGTCACGTAACTATACAAAGCTAGCAGCAGTATGCATCAATCGTCCAACGTTGCCATTCGCATTGCAAACAGTGGAATGGAGGCATCAAAAGAAGAGCAAAGAGGTGTTGTTCGTTTTGACAGCGGAAGGAGTAGGGGGAACGGACATTCATCGACGAATGTCACAAGTGTACGGCGAACATTTCATACCACTTGAAAGGGTCAAGGCGTGGCACAAGCGCTTCAGGAGGGGACAGGTGTCGTTAGCCGATGATGCACGGTCTGGAGTACCACACTACATTACCGATGACATCGTCCAGCTGGTTGATGCACTCTACCCAGGACCGCCGAGTGACAGTGAAAGCCATAGCCGACGAGGTCGGATTGAGCGTCAGAAGTGTTCACACCATCGTGAAGGAACGACTTCTCTTGCGCAAAGTGTGTGCCCAATGGGTACCCCACAGTCTTCAACCACACCAGGAAGCACGTCGAATGGCTTACTGTCTTGGTCATCTGCAGCGCTATGCTAGGGAAGGGAATGTGTTCCTGGCAGGAGTGGTAGCTGGAAATGAGTCATGGTGTCATCACTTCGAACCAGAATTAAAAGGACAAAGTCTCCAGTGGAAGCATCCAGGGTCAACACTACTAAAAAAGCCAAGGCTATCTACACAAGTACACGACAGGTTATGCTGACGTTCTTCTTTGACCAAGATTGTCCCCTTCTGTTACACTTCCTACAGCACGGGACAACAGTGAATGCACAGTGTTACTCGCAATCCTTGACCAACCTTCGCGAAGCGATCAAATCAAAACGACCAGGCAATCCACCCATGGGGTCATTTTGCTCCATGACAATGCAAAGCCTCATACCGCCAATACAGTCGCGGCACTCCTGCAGAAATTAAAATGGGAGGTTCTCGGCCACCCTCCATACAGTCCAGAACTCTCTCCCTGTGATTACGCCAGTTTGGTCCCCCTAAAAGTGCTCTGAGGAACAAACGATTCACTTCGGACGACGACGACGTCCAGCTGTACGTGCGGAACTGGCTCACATCGCAGCTCCGGGATTTTCATGAGACAGCCATTCACCACCTTGTGTCACAGTGGGACAAGTGTCTCAACATCCAGGGCTAATACTTCTAATATACAGGTACTGGTTTCTGTAATTATGTTTCCGGCTCGTTTCTTTCAGAACGCACCTTATATATTCCTCATTAACTGGCAAACAACCTACAACCTGTCAAGTATATTTAATATCTATTTAATCCTATTCTATCAACACAGCGCCTAACCATCCTCTCTCTGTATTCACTTAACCAATCTAATTGTCTCAGGTGTTTATCTAAAAAAGAAATTTTAAACGTTGTACAGAAAATTTCTGGATTTTACAGCAATTCTGCTGATAACAACCTGTAATACTTTTGTGACATTTTGTGACATTTCGAGACATCTTGTGACCTTTACGTGACCTGTTTGCAACATCTTATGGCATCCTGCACACATCTATAACATCTTATAACACTTTTGTAACATCTTCTAACACTTCTGCAATTCTTTAAATATTTCTGTTTCTTCTGAATGCAATACCTCCAGTGCGGTTAAAACCTTTTTCAAATTCAAACTTTGCCTGCCTCGGTAGCGTAGATGGTAGCATGTCGGCCTCACGTTCAAGAGGTCCATAGCTCGAATCTCAGTCAGGGTGAGTTACCTGGATAATGTTTTCCGGGGTTTTCCCTTATCCTTCAAGACGAATGTCGGTTAGGTCTAAGCTCCATGGACCCTGGACCCATTTGAGTATCGTTTCATCCAATTCATTCACCGTCCGATATGACTTAACGTTGGAGGACGTAAATTACAAAAGAAACAAAACAAATTCAAACCTAACTAACCATGTATTTCTTCTGAAGTACTTTCTCCATATTTTTATTAAGAGTATTTCTTTCTCTAATACCTCACCCTATACAGATTATATTGCATATAAAGCATTGTACTTTAAGTTAAATATCTGTAAGCGGAAATATGGCCAGGAAAACAAGAGTAAAGAACTATACAACCATAGAAATTGTTCACCAAGAGTGACAAAATGTTTAAGGAAACAATAGCAACTAAGATTATTATTCAAATAGGGTGGAAATGTCCTCTTGTAAAATATGATGACTGTCTATAAAAGCGTCCAAAAGTAGCTTGAGTTTTGTTCAAATTGTGAATGGTACGTTTAGGAGACTCATTAGAAAGATGAGAGGATCTGTCTATGCCAGTTCCGTTTGGTAATGAGACTAGAATCCTGTTAGATTTTTGGGATTTTTAGAGGTTGGGGACAAACATTGCTAAAGATTGCAGAATCGGTGTATAATGAATATGTAGTTAAGGCAAACAAGGATAGAGTTTAGATTACTATGTGCTTCAAATGGGCGGGGTTCCGGAGTCCAGCTAATCAGATGCCGCATCACGCTCAGCGTTGCCAGGTTGTTACCCCACTCCTTTTATATTTCCCTCTCTCTTGCACACTCATACAACATGCAGATCTGCTTGGTGCAGATGTAAGGGTAACGAAATTATATATTACAAAGTTTTACAATGATGCAGTTGCCAAAATTGGAAAAAGCATTTTCGCAAATTATGTATATTTTTAAATACTATAACTACAATTGTAGTTTATGAATTACCTGTTTTTATATTCCAATGGAACTGCCAGTGGCTCATCCATATCGTTGTCAAACTGTCTTCTTCGTATGAGTCTTGCAACTTTATGATTATAGGTTCCAAAATCTCGTCACGTGCTATTTCTTTCTTAAAGTCGTCTTCTTGAAGGTTTTCTAGATACCTTACGCAGTTTTCTCAGTCTTGTTGTGTTACCTTGTCAATTTCTTCGTGAACAAGTTGTTCAACGTCCGTCAGTTTAAAAGTATTATTTCTGTTTGCAACTCCCCTTTTTATTTGATCCCACAGCAACTCAAATGGATTATATTGGCAGTGGTAAGGTGGCAGGCGTATTACCTCGAGTCCCATTTCAATTGCAAGCTGATACAGCTGATACACTTTTTCCGTGTTATTAAACGGAAGTACTCTTTGCAATAACTCATTTTTAGTTCCTGTTTCCGAAAGTTCGACCCCCTTTTTTGCAACCATTCAACAATTTCGTTTTTTTCTGCTGGCCGAATTTGGACATTATTTGCAATAACCGAATGGCACGGTACATTATTGATTAGGATAATGATTCCCTCTTCTAAATAATTTAAGAATCTGTTAAGAAACCATTCATTAAGTGTAACAGCTTTCATCTCTTGTTGATAGTCTTAGGTACTTTTGGAGAGAAAAATCCATTTGCTTTCTGGCAGGAACCCTGTCTTAGCAGATCCAGCACCACAGATGATGAGCCGACTGCCTTTTCCAACAGGTACCTCTAGGCCACCCTTTTATCAGGAGTCTTGTCGGATTGACTTTTGAGTGTGGTTTTTATATACCCATGTCTCGTCTAAGTAAAAGATAGGTCTCGCATCACCAGAACGTCTAATTTTATGCATTTTGCGCAAGAATTTTAATCTTGCCAAAAGAATGACACTCATCTCCATTAAAAACTGACGTTCATCATTTGTTTTTCTGTACCTGAACCCTAATACCCTCAAAATTCTAAAAGTCGATGATTTTGACCCGGTATATGAAATTTTGGTTCTAAGAGCGCAAGTTATTTTCTGTATAGTTGGAAATTCACCTTGGTCATAACACTCGAACACAGTTCTACGTGCAACGTCCTTGTCAAAGTCACTTAAATTTGTAACCCTCTTCGGAAGACCAACATGTTTCCTGGGCGACATAAACACCTGGGCACCACTAAGATAAAATTTTCTTGCCTCTCCACAAATCCGGGACACACTTGTTTTACCTACACCACACGCTTCAGCAGTAAGCCGTTGAGCATTTTTGAAATAGAGCTGATTTCTATATTCCTCATTGCTCAATATTTTGAAGAACGTGTACACTTTAAAAATAATACTTCGAGCCTGACTTTAAAATACCTGCATTTTTGACTCGCCACTAAATTCACCGCAAGAAGCCATTGCACTATTTAACTCTTACTATACTGTTGTGTAAAGAACAACTGAGTTAGATTGATCTTAACTCTCCAGAGTAAATAAACACTTCTTATCCAGCATTCATTCATAAACATAAGCATACAGAATTCCGCAGGCTAACAGGAAATGAAGTGTTTGCTATTTCTCAAATTTAACACCTTAACTTATTCACAGTAATTTTTTTATCACTTCATACCAGTAGTTTAAATTTAAGTTCTGAGTAATTAAAAGTATATGCACATACATAAGCACCAACCACTTTAAACTCTCTAGAGTAAATATAGATTACGAACCATTCATAAACAAAGATATAATTTGACCAGACACGTTCTGCCAGGACAGCAGGAAATTTATTGTTTCCTCTCGCGCAAATTGGCTTACTCAAAGTAATTCTTTTGTCACATTATTTCAAACATTAACGTTTCAGTTTTGAGTAATTACAAATATACGTAAACGCATACAAACCAACCAATAATGCTATTCATTACAGTGCTTACGTCGCGATGTATTGTTATAACAAGGTAATAGTGGTTTATTTATTTGTCTTAGAAAAACTATTTGAGTTAAAAATATGGGGGTATCTTGGTTATGTTAGATACATTACTCTCTACCTTCCACATGGATCAGTTTCGGCAAAATCTGACTTTTTGTATTAACGCGAATAGTATTCCATACAGATTGATTAGTTTGGCGCTCCTCACACAGCACTTAGCGGGAATGCAATACGACAACACCGTAGGACTCCGATTGGTTCCTCGTCTAGTAGCGCTCAAGGACAAACACCTTCCCATTTGAAACACATAATAGAGTACAAATCAGAACAAATTCCTCTCTAAGTGCTGCCAAAAGCAGATATAGAAAATGTGAAGGATTTACAAAATTTCATTAAACAGGTATGAAATACCGAAGAATGCATACAATTTAGATCATAACTAGTTCAGCAACAAAGGCTAGAGCATCATCTGGTGCTAATTTAAAATTGCTATAAAAGAAGATGTATGGATATCAAAACGCAACAACACTAAATAAAACAAAGTTAAAAAGAATACATAAAATGAAACAATTGACCACGTTAGGTAAAGTTAGATTATGCATGAAAAGAATGCCAGTCGTACTCCAGAGATTAGCCTCAAAACATACAAAGTATGGGTAAGAAACATAAAAGATATTAAACGTGTAACATGGGACTAACTCATGCCAAAATATGCAGAATTACCTTGAGAACCCTCAGAAAACGTGCAAAACGTTAGAAATGTCTAGTTTAGGTAAACATTTTAGAAAGTTAGAGTAATTTAGCTGAAGAGAAAATATATACGAGACGGTGGTGGTGTTTAGGCAGTGGCATATTGCAAAGAAAGAAAGAAAGAAGTGCTGCTTCCATATATGTCACAGAAGTATGCAGAAGGAAAGGGAATGGAGGCAATGGTAAGCGTTATCTCATTCACTATGAGAAACTTCTAGGGTTAGTCATTGACACAAAAATATAGAGATTAAAGAAAATATCACATCAGAATAAAATATATCAAAATGCTACTAAAGAAGCTAAATGCTAGGTTAAATTAATTAGAAAATGTACTTCAAAGTTATGTAAAGCCCGAAAAGCTGCTACAAGAACATGTTTAGGAAATCAAGAAAACTGTTTAGGGAACCAATTTCATCGGAGAGGTGGGGCTGGAAATACCTAGGAAAACCAACTAGAAGTAACATAATATCTCATTAAAACTATAAAATACTCAAAGGGGCCAAGAAAATTATTTTCTGTGTGGTCCTAAGTAAGGCGGACGTCCTTGAAAGTACTTTAAACCTTCTTAGGATAACCCTGAATACTTCAAAGGTGATTAAAACATCCATAAGTGCGACTTGAATAGGAACAAAATACTTTAAATGGTCAGAGAAATTCTAGAAAGAATGCGCCATGTTTTGTTAATAACAAAAGAAGTAAAACTTACAAGAAACTCATTGACAATTTGATAGTTACCGCGTACTATGTTTAACATTCACTATCTCTTTTCCTATATTGATATTTTAGACCAAATTTAGGAACTGTGAGCGAGAAAGAAACATGGAAAATAGTTCCATCAGGACATTCAATTTATGGACAGAAATATTTATGAATGTTGGCATTATGCAATGATTATCGAATTAGTGTGGAGAATAATAGAGGAATACAAAGATCATAAAAGAAAAGTCATTTTTATTCTTTTTCCTTTACATTTTTAAATGTGGAATTTTTGTATTGAGAATGAGACGTAATTAATTTATAGAATTAATATAGAATGTACCTAAGCTACTTTTTTCTCTTATGTTCCTGGTCACATTAAATAAACATATTATTTTTGTTGTTCGTAGAATTACTGAAAGATGGATTATTACATCCAAAATATCGAAATTGAGAATAAAACAGTTCATATCAGCATCATCAAATAAACACTGAAAAACTAAGATAAACAAAAATTTGATGTAATTTTGTTGTGTAGTCTGAGGTGGAGAAAATTGGTGGATCACCAGTTAGAGTATTATGACGTTTCAGATTAGTTGTACCAATTGGATGTCTGAGGTATGCTACGAGTATATGCGGATGATCATCGTTTCGAGGATCGTAGGTTGTTAAGTAACTTTCACCTATTAGGTGGCTGAAATACAGTACTGATATATCCGGTTACTCACCGTTTCGAGAATGACTGTCTGTTGGGTTAACTTTACCATATAGGAGGCTGAGATAAAATACTGCTACTTGGTTTTATCAGCGGCTCGAGGAGCATTAACTGCTTTGGTCAATTGCTAAAATATAAGTCTGGTCAAACTGACAACACATCTATATAGTAATGAAGCACTATTTCCCGTTAACACGTATCAGCAGATTATTTATATAAAGCTCATTGCTCTGAGCATAAAGCATCCATAATTTTGCATAAGTATTTGATTTTGGTAACATTTCATTTTCCAAAGGAGGCAAACACGTAGTCATCTCCTACAAAATTAAGTACAAATTAAATATAAAAATAGATCCTCCTATGAGCTAAGGAGAAACGCATGGATGTTTATCAATCCAGTCTGTAAATGCTGAAATATATGGGCAATAGGCTACCAACGTTCATGAAATAAGTTCAACATTATGGACGTTTTTCTGTAGGAGGCTCATGTCTTTTTATATGATTTCCCAATTAAATAACATTAAGAAGAAATGCAAATCCCTGAAATGTGTTAGAACATCCACATGAATTGTGAGGTACATGTTGTACACCTCACTCACTGCGACCTACATATATCTATTGTGGCTACGACTCCCAGGAGGAAGGGATGAAGTGAAGGAACTATAGAATATAGACAGGTCATTGTGACGCCTGGAAATCCTTAACATTTGCAGATTGGAGTAAGCAATCATTGCTTTAACTACCTTAAAAGGCAAGGAGGAACGATCCGGCGACCAATCAAATCACTAGTGCTCACAGAGGCATACTTTCCTTTAAGCAAGCATCCGATCCATCTGTCCCGTACCATACCGTCGTACACCATGAACCTACAAGCACACCTCAAACATGGGAAGGAAACGAAATAACGATGAAATGATTGAAAGGAAATCATGTAAGATTAGGAACTCTGCCCCCCTCCCCCCCCCCCCCCACAGCATGCGCCTACCTAAGAGGAAAAGCACGAGAAACTTAAGGCAAAAGTAAGCGGTGTGCGAGAATCAAACCTGGTATTTCCCATTTGTCAGCCCCTCATGTTGCCGCGGAGTCATATTGTTCTGTTGTTAGCTGATTAGTACAGGTGTGTACTATTTTAAACAAAACTATCAGCATCTCTTGGGCAAATCATATATTATGCAATTTCTTCCTCCCCTCCAGCAAAAATAAGCACTGCATTAGCAAATGTTTAGTCTTATAACTAGGGCTAGGAAGTTGAGGACCTATAAATTGTCTAAAGTATTACAAAAAGGACATAGAGATTCAAAAAAAGACATAAAGAAGTGATACATACAAATTAATAAATTAATTTTCAATTCGATATTTAATGAATAAGTTAGAAAGTACAACATTCAAGTAATATGCAGCACAAAGAGCATGAAAAACTACATGTAAGAAATGCTTCTTCGATTCAGCAAACAGCAATAGATGTGCCGCGGAAAGAAATTGAAATAGATATAATTAAATTATAATTGGCCTAACCACCCTCGGGTTACAGAAATTCAACTTCATAATGTTTACCCTCAGTTGCCGTTGCAGGGTATCACAACAGTCATCTCTAAATTCTTAGGTGTAAAGGATTGTCGGTTTTCTGACAGCACGTTGTGAAAACATTGAAAAACCTCTTCACATCAACGGATATCATTGAATCATACATGAAACGAATGAAATCTTATGGAAAGAAATATGGGACATTTAGAGAGGGTTTACTAGGTTCTCTCCTGGTGCTAATGATTTAAATACAACAGAAAAGTTCTCTCAGGCTTCCGCTGCCAGCTTTATAAGTATCTTGGCTAATTCGGTTTCTGCCGCGATGTTCTTGGTAAAACCAACGTTTCTACCATTCTGTCATGGCAGTTTACCCCTGAAGACGGCCAAGACATGGTGGTCGAAACGTTGGCTTCACCAAATATGACGCGGCAAAAATCGGGTAGCCAAGATATTTACAATAGAAAAGATTCTCACTGTTACCTGGTGTAGCCAGTTTTAGGAGTGCATATTACGAGGACTGTTCAATAAACAATGATCACAATTTTTTTTTGACAACGTACCTTTACTCACCCTCATAATGTTTAGGGTCCTTTTAAAAATACTCTCCTCTGAATGCGATGCACTTGTCTCAGCGTTTCTGCCAGTCTTCAAAGACATGCTGGAAACCATTTTTGAGAGATCCTTCAAAATCGTCTCCGCAGTCTTCACCACTACTTCTGATGATGGATAATGCCTCCCATGAAGGCATTTATTCAAGTTAGGGAATATAAAATAGTCACATGGGGCTAAATCCAGACTATAGATGGGGTGAGGGATGCACTTCACGTTGATTTTTGCAAGATATTCAGCAACAACATTGGCAATATGCGGCCGCGCATTATCGTGGTGCAGCATCCAGCCTGCTTCACGGAAATGTGGTCTTTTGCGCCTGATATGAACTTACAATGCATTCAGGACATCCTTGTAGTATTGTCCAGTTACTGATGTGTGTGCAGGTACAACATGCTGATAAACCATTCCATGAATATCAATGAATGAGATGACCATAACTTTCCCAGCAGAAGCAACCACTTTTGCTTTTTTCGGGGTTGGTGATGAAAGAGATTTCTACACTGAGCTTTGCTGTTTGCTCTCAGTATCAAAATGATGTAGCCTAGTTTCATCAGCAGTGATTACGTTTGAAGGAAGCTCCCGATCTTCCTCTAAAATCAACATTAACTGCACGCAGACCAACATGCGAATGTCCATTGTTCGAGAATCAACAGTCTTGGAACCCATCGCGCACAAACACGTCTCATGTGTAATGTTTCTGTCACCAACGTGTTGGTGGCACCCAATGAAATGTTCAGTATTTCAGAAAGTGATCTTAAGTAATTCGTCAATCCTTTTTCACAATGGCAGCAGCAGTGTTGATGTTTTCTTTCCTAAGAGCAGTAACTGGGGCACCGGGTCCACCTTCCTTTGAAATTGATTGCCTCCCTTCTTTAAACATTTTAAACCACCTTCGAGCTATGCTGTAGGGAAGAACAGACTCTCTATAGGTCTCCTGTAACATTGTATAGGCATCAACTAAAGATTTGTTGAGAAGAAAGCAGAATTTCAAAGCCGCATATTGTTCCTCGCGAGTTATCTCCATTGCAGCTATCTCCATTGTATATTAAGCTAACAGAGTATAATAAGGTTGAATTTTAGTGTGGAAAATTGTGACCGCAAAAAATTATGATAATTCCTTATTGAACATCCCTCGTAGTTAAAAGAAATTAAAATTTACGCTAGATTCTGATCAGGAAAAAACTAGTTAAAATAAGTAAAGTTGCAAGAAAACGTTAAACGAAACAGGAATACTAAATAAATGGATTTTTAAGTAAAAGCAATAGCTAAAAAGACAAAAAGGACAATAAAATTCCAAAACAGCACCTTTAAATAAAAAATGGCAAAAAAGGAGATGTCAAGTTCTCCATTTTATAGGCTATAATGACCCATAATTAACATATATTGTGTTGGGCCTCGACTTCAGACACGAGGGAGCAATAGGTGTCTTCCTCAGCTTCCTAGCCCTGCTTATAATCACTGAAAATTGAATCCAGCAACATTTGATGAGAATTTGGATCAGATTTGAGAAATTAGGTACTACGAATAGGACTCGAGTTGCTAAATTTGTCTTTCCATGGAGATGTTGCACCACTAATCTCTTTGACGAAATGTCCAAATGGCACATTGAGCTACCAGTGTGATCTGTATGTGCCGATAAACCACTACGCGACTATAAATCCTCTGATTATCGACCTTAAAGAGAGTCTGCAAATTTTGAAGCTATTTTTCATGTCCGGACTTTACAGTTGCACACTATGGGTGTTAGATAATCACTATTTTTATATATTTCCTACTCACTGTGGCTTGGAAATGTTTAAGTCTATCTCAGCTGTACGAATTTAACACATTAAATGTGAAACATCGTCTTTCAAATCATAGTCAACTCTCTTATCCTTTATTTTGATTTATTTCTTTATCTTAGAACTAAACTTACGTAACATTCTGACCTTCTGCATTTATTTACTCAGGAGGCCACAAAATACGAGTGATAACCTCAACAAGGATACGCTCTATTTTTACTTTCCTCCCCGCTTATCATGGTAGATAAAACGCTTTCGCCGTAGAGAGTGTTGCCGTTGATGTGTCACCCTTGGAACGTCATCTCCAATCTCGTTCTCTAGTGTATCTACTCCGGGTACTACAGTGAAGAAATATAAGAAAGACCCTTGCCTGTAGATATATGTGGATATAATGGTCAAAAAATTAAACTGTATCTCAATCTTAGCGCTCGAAATGATAACTTCCCAATTAACCCACTAACTTCAGACGTAACCAGACATTAGATATTAAAATGACAATTTGAGTAATATTAATTGAAGTGTAGGTTGCCGTTAGTCACAGAAATGTTAAATTGTAGTTGTCACTAAGTCTACATAATTTAAGGGCTGGGACGTCCGATAATAGAACATCTCTCTAAAACTAAACATACGAAGAAAGAGTTGTGATTTATTTAAGTGCGTGGTCATTTATAAATTGAAGTCCCTCTGTAAGCACCACACCCCACTAATGTTTCTACACACACTGCCAACTCTTAAACTCTAGCTTGTATCTGAAACGTGATGGGGTTTTCTTTTCTTTTACTTACTACGGAGGGAATTCGGCACTGCGACCAAACTTCATCTATTATACCTATGTTCCCAAGTGGGGCATCCTCGGGAGGAAGGATGAGGTGAGAGGAGACAGAGGGTGGCCTTCCCAAGGAATCACGACGGTGCAGATGGCAAGGTTCCTACATTTTACTTAGATGGAAACCTCCCCCGATAGGCCAGAGCCACGGACGTTCCCTCCTACAGTGGGTCGGAAGCAGTCCTAGCAGCCAGTTCGGAGGAGGAAGTGATTCATTCAAAGCCTATCATACCGCAATGCACCTCCGAGATACCCGCCGACACTTCTATCCTGAAAGAGCTCGCCAGATGAGAGATGATGTGAAATGATAATGTAGATGAAATGGAGGGACAGGAAATTCGAGTGATGTAGTTAATCTACCCAGCATTCACCTGGCGACCCGGGAAAACCCCAAGCAAACACATGAGTCAGATAGGTCGGCCACGGGAATCGAACCAGGGCCTCCCGAATGAGGGCCACAGAAGCAACCGCCTGAGCCATCCCGTTCGGTAAAACGTCATGTTAAAATTCCGAGAATTTCATTTGCTGTCTAATTATCAAAATGTTCTCTCTGTGGCTTAGGAACAGCCTAACTCCTTAATATACCTGACTTTTACGTGTCTATCCTCCTCCGTATACTAACTTGCTTTCCTTAAAATGAACCTAGATAACGACCTCATGACAAAATACTACAGTCCATTTTATAACTACACTCACAATGCAACTATTATGTGTTTCAAATGGGAAGGTGTTTGTCCTTGAGCGCTACTAGATGAGCAACTAATCGGAGTCCTGCGGTGTTGTCGTATTGCATTCCTCCTAAGTGGTGTGTGACGAGCGCCAACCTAATCAATCTCTAATAACTACTATTCGCCCTAAGACAAAAATTCAGATTTTGCCAAAACTGATCCATGGGGAAGGAAGAGAATAGTGTATCTAACATAACCGCAAAACCCCATACTTTTAGCTCAAATAGTTTTCCTAATACAAATAAATAAAGCACTATTATATTATAATAACGCATCGCGACGCAAGCTTGTAATGGATATCATTATTGCTTGGCATATATGCGTGTATGTATATTTTTAGCTAGTCAGAAGTGAAACGTAAATGTTTGACATGACGTGATAAAAAATTACCTTGAATTAGCCAAAGTGTTTGTTAAATTCGAGAGAGACCAAACAATACACTTGCTGCTGGCTTGTAGAATGGTGCACCAGCAGGACGTGACTTGTCACACTATATGTTTGTTTATGGATCGTACGTAATCTCTATTTACTCTAGAGAGTTCACAGCAGTATTATTCAGTTGTTCTTTCGTTTAAAAACCAGGGAAAGTGTATCAGCTGGATCAATTTGCAATTGAAATGAGACACGAGGTATTATAAACCACTGCCAGGACAATCCAGTTGAGTTAATGTGAGCCCAGATTATGTTGCAAACAGAAATAGCACTCTTAAACTGACTGACGCTGAATGACTTATTCACCAAGAAATCGACAAGGTTGCTCAAGACTGGGAAAACTGCATGAGACATGCAGATAAACTACAAGAACACTACTTTTGAAAAAAAAAAAATAGCACGTGACGAGATTCTGGAGCCTATCATCATAAACTTGCAACATTCAGACGATGAAGACAGTGGCAATGACGAATTTCTCTTAACGGAAGTGACATTCATAGCTGTATGGCAGTTTCGTTGGGATATAAAAATAGGTAATTCATAAACTATAATTATTTTTAAACTATATATTTAAAACATGTGCTTAATATACGAATATCAATGTTGCAATAATTGTGATTTGAACTGCATTATGATACCGAAATTCAAGGATTGCAATAAGTACAGAATCATGATGGATTTCTTTGCTACAACGCGTGCAGGTGCAGTGGAGTCAAATAGCAGTTGGGGGAGAATAGTTGTTTTAACAAAAGAAACGTAAGAAACATTGTCCTTAGCAGATTTCTAAAGGGTAGTACTTGAGTTTGTTGAATGGAGTATTCTTCGGGCCCTTAATAATGGCATGACAAAATAGTCACAAAGGGAATCTTTGGTTGAATGAAGAGTGCTTCCAGAAAGTGTAAGTCACACATACACCCACGCGCAGCTGTGAACATCAGTTCGAGGCGTGAAGCCCATTAGGGCAGTTATCTGGTTCTGTTTTGGTCGAGGGCAGACCAGAAGTGATGAGAGAAGATATTTGTCGGTTTATACGTAACTAATTAAGTATTATCGAGTAATAAGCATTCCGCCTTCAGTAACTCTAAACAGTGATATATTGGGAACCCTTGGTCGGCAACCTCAAGTTCGACGTTCTGATAAAATAAGCATTCATTAAACCAGTTTGAAACGGGCATTCCAGTGTCATTAAAACTATCCTTCTCATACATGCTCAGGCATACCCTGTGAGAAACCTCATTGCTTTACCCTGAGCTAAACATTATTGTATCAAACTGTAGCGGAAAGTGGAACTGTGTGCCACCCATTTTCTTATTGCTTCAAACTGTCGCCCCAACGTAGAACTCATTGCTCGCCTATATTCGCTTCAATTATAATAAAGCTTTGAAAAATTCAATTTGCGTTTCCTTACGTCTAGCGAAAAGAACACTCGCAAGTGTGCGAGAGAGGGGGAAATATACAAGGAGTGGGGATAACGAGGTGGCAAAGCTCACGGCTCTAACTCATCTAATTCGCCACAGGCGAGATCTCTTTCCATTTGAAACACGTAGTAAGGCTTCACAGCACTAAAGAGGAACCAGCTGCAGGTACCAAATGTGAAGCGATTTACTCCACGCGGAGAAGATATTCCGATGTCTCTGATTGGCTAAAGTTAGATATTAATCGATTCCTACTGTATCTAAGCGGGATGGCAACGAACTCTACCTCAGCTAATGAAGGATGCGATCACTTTTGTTAGTCGCCGAAGTTACGGTCCACAAAATAACAACTGGGAAACGGCTCTTATATGAAAATTATAAAACACAAGTAAAACGTCTCTTTTATTAAAGCATAATTATTTTTTATTTCCTAAATAATCTTTGGTAACATTATTCCCTTCTGTAATACTCTTTATTTCTGTTTAAATTTTCCATAATACAATTATGTGGTTTAATGGAACATAATGTGGCATTCTCGGTACCTTCTTTTCTTCACGTGAGCTTGTTATGAATAAAAACTGACTTTTGACGAAGCCCTGGAGATTGTTTACCCATCTTTTTTTTTTTTTAGTCGAATTTAATTTGAATTTATTTAGTAAACAACAGAACATGGCTAGAACAACAAAGTTTGTTATATGTAAAGGGTAGTGTGAGTTTGTAATGGGTAAGTACATATCAGAACTTGAAACTTCATTATTTGAATAAATGAACCATAATAAGCCCACAAGCCTACCGCCAGGTTTTGCTTTCTCTACAGTCGACAGAATATAGTGCGAGGACTAAAATACACGGGAAAATGTTCTATAGAATTGTCATCAAAAATGCGTGTTTTGAGATCCCCTAAACCCAAATATCCAGTTTTAATAAAAGTTACATGTGCATGTCTGTGAACTGTGAAACTGAAAAATATAATGTCAAATAGCACGTAAGTCCAACAAACAACCTTAAAGGATGAAGAACTCTACCTAACCCGCCCATCCCAAATGTGGGGAAAGTGTTGTACTATTTTTTGTATATACTAGAAAACCGTACGAACGACAAAAAGTCATATTTGAGATATTTACTTGAAGAATATAAAGCGTAAATATTGAAATGTTTATAAAAATTACGTGAATTAACACTAAAACTCACTAAATTTTCCATTTTTAGTAGCTAATAAACCATAAGACATTGATTATTGATCTGGAAAAATTCAGATCTTGTTAAATGTACATGATTATATTAAATGAAAGAATGTCATATGCTCCCGGAATCTTCATATCGATTACTTGAATTTCACAGTATTTTCAGACACATTTTTTAAAATAACTTACCAAACGTTTGTTCGTCATGAAGGATACAAAATAAACATGTATAGCAAGGAAGAGCTGAGAGTACTAATTAGTTACAGAAACAATAACCAAGAACTTCCAAAATCTTCATTCTTTTTATTGTTACATAATCTCTGAGTCCCTGTACGGGAACAAAAAATACTGCTGGTAATATTTGTTAAGGGCTAGTAGATGGCGTATGCGTCTTCATTCTCCCACAATACATAATAAAGGTGTTCCCCAAACATAAATCTTGATTACGAGGAACTGCATGTAAAAATAAATTGTTGAGTGAAGAGTGTGACACACATATAAGTATGGAAGTAAATGATAATGGGTTGCAGAAAGTCCAGTTATTCCAGCATATTTAAATGTTTTAAGACTAGAATATGTTTTAGATGCACTTATGAAGCAAAGCGTTTTCTGAACTCAATTCCTAAAAGTTTGTTGATTCCTATATAGAATTCGCACTAGCTATATCTTGTAAGATTAGTGAAATTACTTGGAACTATTTACTCTCTCTTTTTCTCTCTCTCTCATTTTAGTATCAGAGAAAATGAAAAGGGCGAGTATCCAGTAGAAAATGACGGAAAGAGCCAAATGTACGCCGCAGAAGGGACTAATGTTTCCACGCAGATTCGTTTGAAAGCCAGCACACATATGAAGTCTCAAAGGAAAGTTGTTGTCCCGTGTAAACTGTGAAACTACAAGACCTGTGGTAAAGCACGTCAGGGGTGCAGAGTTTACATAGAAACGGTTAATACAGAAGTGTGTTCCTCACAGAATGTTAAGGGCAAGAGCTTATTACAGCCAATAAGAGTTTGAAATTCGTGAGCCTGTATTGCACCACATAGTATTCGCGTAAATTACTTGTCCTGTTATCCCTAAATTTTATGACCTCATTCCAAAGAACACCTTGTCTCTGCGGCACCCTTAAAAGGGTTAAAACACTCGTCTGTCACAAAAAGAAGCACATGAATCATAATAATAACTAAATAGTTGCTTCGGTTTTTCATTTCAAAAATTTTGACATCTAGAAGATTAGCAGGGAATAATGAGTAGTAGAAATTTCCCAAAGCTTCGAAGATGTCATCTTTCTGGGGCATTCGGCCAGCAACAACACTAGCTCTGTCTCCTCGCCTGGCTGTTCAAGCGTGGCTTGTAACCGAGTTGTTTGTTCAATGATAAGTATTCCAAGGGAATGTCACAGAGAACATGACTTTGCATTTGCACTTAGTGTAACGGAAAATTAATATAATTAGTATAATAGTAAAACACAATCAGAATAAGATTTGGATTAACTCAACTACAGTAAGGCTACACCGTGGCTCAGTGGTTAGACCACTTGGCTCTCACCAAGGCGGCCCGGGTTCGATCCCAGGCGACCGCAAAGTGATATTTGTGATGGACAACACGGCGCTGGGGCGGGTTTTCTCCGGGACCACCGGCTTCCCCCGCCATCTCATTCCACCGGTGCTCCATCTTCATCTCATGTATCATCAGTGTCACCGCCTGCGGTGCCGTATGTAGTAAAATCGGGCTTTAAACACTACACGTCTCAACTACAGTACGGTGGTTGAAGTATATAAATCGTGCGATTAAATCAAACTTCATCGAACAAAATCAGAACGAACAATAAAGCAGAACAATAGCAATGCTGAAAATGCGTGTATGGATGTGCATATGTCTATGTGCATGTGTGTGTTTGTGTGTGCATGTAAACATGTATGCATACATGTACTTCTATGTGTGCATGCATGTACTTGTATGGATGCATGCATGTATTGCAGTGAGCCGGGTTTTCCTGGTTTTTGGAAGATTAGGAAGTGAGTCAGGGATTCTTTAACGGAAAACTGGAGCTAAATTGTCTCGGCCGTTCAGAAACAGGTTCCGGCGATTGAACTAACTCAGGGTGTGTGCGGACTCAAGTGAAACGAAAGCCCATTGTTTCCTTCCTCATCTGTTTAGTAAGGAATTGAGTGATAGTTTACAGTTATTACTTACATTTCCTATTTCTTTACACACAAGAATAAAAACCGGGCTACCTACTTTATATAAATTCACGATGAGTGATCTGTCTTGCTTTATTCAACGATAATACGTCTGTTTCCTCTTTTAATATAAGATATGATTACGTATTTCCTACGCAGCAAATATGATTTCGTAAAATAAAAGATTAAGGTGTTACACTAATTATAACTCGCAGCTTCAGTCTACATGGCGTTGTAACTTTATCGTGCTCGAGTGCACAACGGTGTAATCGGAGTAGCGAATCTTCCTACGATCTCACTCCCGCCATAGACAATTTTCTATGAGATACCCGTTTTATATTTTAGCCGTGTCTAATCTCTAAGTATGGGACTTATTAGATATACTACTTGTTTCAGGCCGTCCCTCTCTTCGAGATTCATTGGATCTCGATATATTAGAAAGTTTCGCTTCTATAGTGTCACCCATTTAGCAGCCTGGTTGCTTCTGCTTCCAGTCTAATGATTCTGAAATGCTCTCCAAGAGTTTAGTGCCTTCTCCCCTCGATAAACAAATTCTTTTGTTTCGATTATACTTAAAGGGTTACCACTTAACTATTGTGGCTAGTTTTCATTGTTGTCACCTTCCTGCCGTTAGAATATTCCATTCTCAGATATACTTATATATTCTTTGATTATTGTTTTCCGATCGTTTTGATTTCTTTTACATCATTGGAATACATCCTTTATTTTATTTTATTATATTACACCCATTTATTCTTCAAGCTCTACTTCTTTACTTATAAATAAGATATTACTACTTAAGTATGTGTGCCTGCTCGTACTCATGTGTGCATGTGTTGTAGTATGTAAGTGTATGTGGACATGTGTGGAGTGCGTGTGTGCATGTATCTCTGTGTTTATGTGTTTATGTACGTGTGCGTGTGTATATGTAATTGTGCAAACGTGTATCTGTATGTGTGTATGTGTATGCATGTTTAAATATTATGTATTTGCATGTGTGTATGGGTATATGTGCATGTGTGCATGTGTCTGTATATATGCATGTATGTATGCACGCATGTACGTAGGTATGTCTGTATATATGTATGTATATATGTCTTATATCTCTGTATCTGTATGAATCAATGTGTACTTTTTCTTGCATTTTTGCGAGTGTATGTGAGTTTCTATGAGTATATATGTATACTCATGTATCTGTATATTCGAGCGTTTGTGCATGTGTATATTTTTTTCCTTCGTTGCTATTATCAGCATGCCACATTAAGAAGCAATAATACATGCACTTTTAAATTATTTTACAGTTGATTTTTATAATTAAATTCAATTATTTTATGTGTTGTTACAATTACGAGATTGGTTATAACATTTACAGGCAATCTCACCTTAATACTTAATCTAGGATAAGTCTATCTGTCTAAAGTGTCGTATGCACTTTTAAACGTTTATGTTGATTCCACACCATACTCTATATATCTAACTTTATCTTAACTATAATACATTTTAATATAATAAACTGATTCCTTATTCATCAATGGAAAAAACATAAGTGCACTATTAAAAATTGATGAGCAGTTACTGGCCAATTGTCTCCTTTCTTCCTTGTTGCTGATATTGTTTTTGTTGTCTTGTGTTTGGATTTAAGATAATTATTGGTCAACAGATTCCTTTCGTATGTTAGGGAATGATTTCTCTATTTCTCCTTTTGTATAGCTATTACATAAATTCTGCCAGTTCTGCATTTGTTTTTCTTACATCTCTGTTGCGATAGTAGATTTCGGCGTTTCTCTGAAAGTTGTTTCGGCTTCTTTGTCTTCTGCAACTTCTTTAGTGAATCTGTTATCTCGTTTCCATCTATTTCTCCATGTGCTTTAGAGCCACGCCGTGCCTGAGTGGTTACACCGCTTGAATCTCACCAAGGCGGCCCGGGTTCGAACCCAGGCGACCGTCAATTGAGATTTGTGGTGGAAAACACAGCGCTGGGGTGGGTTTTCTCCGGGATCTCCGGTTTCCTCCTGCCATCTCATTCCACCGGTGCTCCATCCTCATTTCATGTATCATCAGTGTCACCACCTGCGGTGTCGTAGTATTAAAAGCGGTCGTTAAACACTACGCATTTTTATTCCATGTGCGTTAACCCAGCTGGAGTAGACCTTCCAGTACTCTTTTTTGGGTGTTTTTACTGTCATGAATATGTCACATCTACTAAGAAATAATGCCCAGAATTGTTTAATAATTCAAGTGTTGTTTTTCTATCTGGTATATCGCTATTTCTTTTCTCGCCTTGTACCTCACGTGGATTTATATCAAATACAGCAGGGCTTTTACTATCGCTATATGTTCTCCTGGTTATTAGAACACCTATTGCCAACGCTATATTTTAGTTGCCTAGTCAGCGTTCCATTTCAAAGGCAGCTGAGACTGCTCCCATCTTTTCACCAGTTTTGCTATCATATATATGCATGCTGCATCGTCGTTAGTTTCTTGAATACGAAATTCTTCTATTGGATGTGTGCATTTAGTCGTCTTTAAATTCATTTCCATGCGCAGCTTGGCTGTACTCTTCCAGCAATAACTGAGCCAAAGGTTGTACTGCTATAACACATGAAGCATCATGTGAAATAGTAAATTTATATGGAACATTCTCTGGATTCTCTGGATTCTACTCGAAGTTCTGACAGTTTTATAGTGCTGATCCGCGCATGGCTGTTCTATATGTCAAAATATATTTTATAGCGTTTTTGTATGTGTTACATGTACATTGGTTCCGAATTCCCAAGTGAGCTTTGCTATCAAGGATAAGGAATGTATTAATCTGATTGCTTTGGTCAATATGACGTTAAATCAGATTAGTCTGCCTGTGAAAATTCGAAGTATTTATGGCTGCCTATAGTAAGATTTTGTTGTTACTGTAGATGCCGACTAGTTTACTGTACAAGGATTGGCCAAGTCCCGGGCCTGACATAGATATTGTTTCCCGAACATCGGAATTCCCGAAAGAACCAGCAGCTGGCAGGTAGGGACCAGACGGGAAGATTCAGACACGCCCACCCATTTATCTTGTAGCGCTAAAGAGGGAATGGTTGGACATCTCTCCATATATGATAAATATTTTAACTTCTTATTTTCAAGGAAGGAAAATAAGAATTGGTAAAGAAGATCTAGAAATAACTGCGGGTGTACCACAAAGATCCATTCATGGACCAACTCTCTGGAATATCTTATATGATGATGTCCTTAGGTTGACATTGAGAGAAGGTGCTACGAAAATTGCTTTTGCGGATGATCTTGCTCTGGTGGTTACAGCTGAAGATAAAGGAGAGCTGATATTTAGAGTTAACGAATCGTTAAGACGCATCGATAGATGGATGACCTATAATGAGCTGGAATTGGCACCACACAAAACGGAAGCTGTTAATATGAAAGGCCCTAGAAATCAGTTTAGTAGCTGTTTATGCTGATGAGACCGCGATAGTGCCTAGGAAGGTTATCAGATACTTAGGGGACATGGTGGATGAAAACACAACTTTTGGGGAACATGGGAAAAGTGCTGCTAAAAGGCAGAAGAGAGAGCTTCACAGCTCACAAGAATAATGCCTAATATTGGAGGACCTCGAAAAATTAAGCGGAAATTACTATGTGGTGTAGTATATTCTATAATGCTTTATGCTGCGCCGATCTGGTATACTGCACTAGAAAAGAAGAACTATGTAAAGAAAATGGAGAGATTCCAGAGACAGGTATTGTTAAGAACAGTATCAAACAGGGCGCTGTAAGTAATAGCAGGAGCCATCCCAATTGACTTAATGGTGAAAGAAAGACAGCTCATAAGTGCATCGAACGATTACCACACTATTGAACAATAACTAAGGATTAGAAACAAAATTGTAGACGATTGGCAAAAGAGATGGTTGGAGACTACACTGGTGGGACAATGGACCAAGAAATTAATTCCAGATGTGAGAACATGGTTGCTCTGTCCACATAGGGATGTTGATTACTCCCTTGCTCAAGTTATAACCGGCAATGGAAGGTTTAAAGAGTACGCCCATAGAATGGGAAAGCATAACAACACCAGCTGTACGTACTGTGATTTTGTGGATTCGTGAAATCAAAAGTCCAGGCTACAAACACAGCTGTCCAGGCGCACGCGTTCAATTACCGACTGACTATTTGGCGCGCGGGCTGCCTTTCTATAGATTACTAACATACCAGAAATTTCTCAAACAATCGAGAGCCGGCTAGAACAAAGGCGAACTCAAGAGAAATCCGTCTCTTCCCGCCCACCATTTCGGCGAGCTTTTATCTGAGCACTGCACAGCCGTCTCTTTGATCTTGTTGCCCGCGCCGCCTCCAATCAACAAAATGCCTGGCTACACTGCTCCCAAGGCTGGTCGTCCAGAACAGCACTATCGTAATGGGCCAGACGATCCAGGTGTACCACCAACATCTCCCCTCGGGGCACATTCTGGATGCGGTAGACCACGTCGTTAATCCTCCTCACCACACGGTACGGTCCTTGCCATGGCTGCTGGAGATTCGAGCATCGTCCCTTGGTCCGCGTAGCGCCGTACAACCAGACTAGGTCACCATTATGGAACCCTTGGCTGTTGGCTTGCCTGTCCTATCGGGTCTTCATGCGGTCGCTCACCTTCTGGATGTTTGGCAAGCCATCTCATGCATGTGGTGGAGATGATCCACCAGGTTATGAACATACTCGGTTGCTGGCTGTTTTGCGTCCGGGCGGCTTCCAGAAGCCAGATCACAAGGGAAGCGTAACCCTCGGCCGAACATTAAGCCAGCTGGCGTCATCCCAGTGGTGTCGTGTGTAGACGAGCGGTAGGCCAGCAAGAACTGTGGCACTTTGACGTCCCAGTCTCGTTGATGGCTGGCCACGACCTTCCCCAAGTGCTCTTCTAAGGTCTTGATGTATCTCACCACCATGCCATCTGACTGGGAATGTAGGGGTGTTGTACGGGTCTTGTTCACCGCAAGCCTTTCTAGTGCCTCCTTTATCAGGATGGACTCAAAATTGGTGCCACGGTCACTGTGGAGCTCTTACGGCACCCCAAATCGGCAGAACACCTGCTGCACAATGCAGTCTGTGATTGTCTTTGCCTATTGTGTTTTCCTCCTTGTTCGGGATGGCATACACCTTCGGCCACTTGGTGAAGTAGTCCACGACCACCATCAGGTACTTATTGCCGCGGTAGGACACTGGGAATGGTCCAGCTATGTCGACGGCGATCCTTTCGAATGGCTCTCCGACGTTGTACTGCTGCATGTGACCCCGGCTCCTAGTCTGGGGGCCGCGACTCGCCGCCACCCATGACATTGATGCCACCATCTCTCAGCGTCTGCTCGGAGCCTCAGCCAGTAGTAGCGCTGTCGAAGTTTGTCGATCGTTCGGTTTGCTCCCAGGTGTCCTCCTGAAGTACCGGCGTGCACTTCCCCCAAGACTTCCTCAACCTTGCTTCGGGGAAGTACCAACTGTTCGCTCTGCGTCTTCCCATCAGGCGACTCCCATACCCGGAACAGCACGCCCTCTCTTGTCTTCAGTGAGTCCCATTAGGCCCAGTACGACTTGTAGGTGGCGCTCCTCAGTGCGATGTCCTCCCAGGTTAGTCTTGTCCCTGCCTCCACTTCTCTCAAGAGTAGCCCCAAGTCTGCGTCCGCCAGCTACTCCCTCCTCAGGCCTGCGCTATCCCAGCCATCCACAGGCACTGCCGTGACCACTCGGACAGCTGCAGTACGCTCCTTCTCTTCCACTCTTGTGCATTGGCCGCAAACCTCTGGGCAGTATCTTCGGAACTTGGCGTCTGCGTTACCGTGGCTCTACCCTCTACGTTGTTCAGAGGTGAAGTCGTACTCCTGCAGCCTCTGGACCCAACGTGCCGTCTGGCCTTCCAGATTCTTAAAGCTCAATGGCCGGGTTAGGGCGGAATGGTCAGTCCTCAGGTGGAATGGCTGACCGTACAGGTACTTTTGGAAGTGTTCCAATGTCTTTACTAACGTCAGTAACTCTCGCCGGGTGACGCAGTAGTTCTTCTCTGCCTTTGATAGCGTCTTGCTGTAGTAGGCTATCACCCGCTTCTGGCCGTCCTGGACTTGGAATAGGACACCTCCAATGCAATGAACGCTGGCGTGAGTGACCATGATGAAGGCGCCGCCTGGTTGTGGAAATTCCAAAATTGGAGCACTGCACAGGGTCTTCTTCAGGTGCTGGAAAGCGCCTTCGGCGTCATACGTCCACACGTAAGGTCGGTGTTCCTTTGTCAGGCGGGTGAGGGGTTTGGCGATGTTGGAGAACCCCTTTATGAAGCAAGGGTAATAACTGCACAGCCCTAGGAAACTGCGCAAATCTCTCTTATCCTTTGGCCGGAGCCAATCTCTCACGGCCTGTGTCTTTTCCGGGTCTGTGGCCACTCCGGTTGGTGAGATTATGTGGCCAAAGTAGTTCACCTCCTTGCGGAAGAGCGGGCACTTTTTTGCATTTAGCTTCAAATTGGTCGCCTACAGTCTCTGTAGCACCTTACGCAGATTCTCGAGATGGCTTTCGAAAGTCTTACCGGCGATGATGATGTCGTCCAGGTATAGCAGACAGGCGTCATAAGTCAGCCCTCTCATCACTGATTCCATTAGGCGTTGGAAGGTAGCTGGTGCGTTACAGAGGCCAAAAGGCATAACTGTGAACTGCCAAAGCCTGTCGAGAATGCAGTCTTTTCTTTGTCTCTCGGGCCTAGAGCCACCTGCCGGTAACCCGACTTCAGGTCCAGGGTCGAGAACCACTTTGCACCAGCTAGCGTGTCCAGGGTGTCGTCAATCCTGGGTAAGTGTAAACAGTCCTTCCAGGTAACAGCTTTCACCTTCCTGTGGTCCACGCAGAAGCGTAGCTCGCCGTTCTTCTTTGTCACCAGAACTACAGGGGAACACCAAGGGCCGTCAGACTCTTCAATCGCTCCCCTGGATTTCACGTCATCTACCATATCCCGTACCGCCGCTTGTTTCACCAGCGGAACGCGTCTAGGTGGTTGCCGAATAGGCCGGGCGTCTCCGGTGTCGATGCGGTGGAGTACGCAGTCCGTGCGGCGGCAGTCACTGTCGCCTTGGCTGAAGACGCGCTGGTATCTCCTCAGTAGTTGTCGAACTTTCTCCAGCTGTTCTGCGGTCAGGTGGTCGGCCACACTCTCCAGTAAGCCTTCCAGCTGGGTCCCCAGGTGTTGCGTCGGCACCGGCTCCTGCGTCTTGTCGATTGCGGATACGCTGACCACGGGCTCGCACGTCCCCAGCTCCGTTCCGGCCTGGACGTCGTGATCGGTGTCTGCCAGGTTGAGCAGTCTCACTGGCACCTCCTCTCGGCACGGCAATAATGTCCTGGCTATACAGACTCCGTGCACAGGCGTCCTCTGATCCGCTGGCCGTCCAGTCGCTTCATCACTACCACCTTGCTTCTCGCGGGGACAACCATGTCTTCCTTCAGGACCACCCTGCAAATTTCATGGCGCTCTTCGGGCTGCCAGAGTATAACCTCTTCTCCATTGAGACGCAGGACTTTCCTGCCGACGTCGACCGCCGCCTCGTGGCTCCTGAGGACATCCATTCCCAGTATCACCTCCTCAGTCACCTTCTCGACTAACACCCACAGACGTACGGCACTACTTCCCAATGTCAACTTCAGTAGGGCCTCCTTCTCCACAGGCAAGGTGTCGCCCAATGCCGTCACAAGCTGGTATGATCGGCTCGGCTTCCTCGTCGGCAAACCCTTAGCCACGTCAGGTCTGATGATGGTCACGGCCGCCCAGGTGTCCACCAGCACACGGCACGGCTTTCCTCTTACCCAGCTGTTCGCATTCGGGAAGCAGGGGTTCGATTCCCGTGATGGACCTACCTGACCGATGGGTTTTTTCGGGGATTTTCCCGGATGGCAGGGCGAATGCTGGGTAGGTTAATTACATCCCCAGAATTTCCCTCCATATCATCTATATTATCATTTCATGTCATCTCTCATCTGATGGTGTCTTTCAGGGTAGACGTGTCGGCGGGAGTCACGGTGGTGCATGGCAGGATGATATGCTCTGAATGAACTCCTCCTGTAGGTTGGTTGCCGGTCTGCAAACCGACTACTGTGACCATCTTCGGACCACAGTACGGGGGAATGTCCGTTGTCCTGGCCTGCCGGGGAATGTTTCCATCTAAGTAAATTGTAGGGGCCCTGCCCTCTGCACTATAGTGGTACTTAGGACGGTCACCCTCTGCCTCCTCTCGCCTTATCCTTTCTCCCGGGGATGCCCCACTTGGAGGCATAAGGTACAATGTACCAATACCGGTCGCAGTGCCGAATCCCCTCCGAAAAAAACTGAGCCGCGAAATGGAAGATTTTTTTCCCAACTATAGACTACCCGTTTTACTTTCACTTATTCATGCCTCAGTCGTATGACGAGGGTACAGATAGTTTTAGATATTGGCATAGCACACGGCATTCGAACTCAGTTATTATAGCGCTACTCTAACGGTTACCATGGCGGCGTCAAAGGATGCGATAAGATTTAGATATTCAGTTACGCAGAGATGTGTCGACCCGCTCGCTGTGGAGAAAATAACGTTGTCGCGTTTTCTCCAAGCTGTCAGCATTGCAATGATTCACATTTATTTCTTAGAATATTTACCAAGTAACACTAAGATTAGCAAGGTTCTTAAGTGCAACTGCACTATGCTAATTATATCAAATTATATATTCTACTCACATTACGGTCTGTCTTCGCCTTCCTCGCTGTCACTGCCACTTTCACTTACGTGTATAAGAAACCAAGCATTGTCGTGTGAAATATCCCGCAGCTGAAATTTTCGTTCTTGTTGCATGGTGTGCTGAACACATCTTTCCCATACACTCGAATCTATATTTGGTACACATTCTCTCAACACTTTGCACACACACTGTCACTTATAGAAGGAGATACATTCCGCTTTCTTACGGCATGTTTAAGGCGTGCCCATATCAACTCAATCGGATTCAGACAACAGTGATATGGCGGTAGCCTGAGAACTTCATGACCACGATCTTTTGCTATTTCGTCTATTACATACACTTCTCGAATTTTCTCCAAAAGCACGGCTTTTACAGGAACTGGACTGGGTAATTCTAAATTATGTTCTAACATGAATTTAATCATTTCGTCCGTTCTATTAGACATGGTGGGAATTTTCATCTTTAATCGTGAATGATAACTAGCATTATCTAAGGCAATCACACACTTAGGAGGAATGTTTTCCAAAAGTTTGTTCCTATACCAAGCTTCAAATATTTCGGCATTCATCTGGTGATAAGAATCGCCCAAGGATTCCCGAATACTTTTAGAGAACAAATATAAGCAGCCCTCAATCCAACCCTGGCTACCACCTGCATGCAGAATCATTATTATTTTTCCACGTGACACAGGGGCTGGAAGGCAGCCGTCATCCCAAACTTTTCTTACGGCATCATGAGTAGCGTACCAAGACTCGTCTAAATATATTATACGATACCCTTCCTGCCTTAAATGGTTTAGCCTGCTCAAGTACTTGTATCTCCATGCCACAAGCCTTGCTGATTCCATAATCACACGCCTCTTATTTAACGTGCGAAAGCGGAAACCTAACTTCGCTAACAATTGCCTAAGTGAATCCTTTATCTAAGGAAAATCGCACACGATTTGAAGTTTATGAAGCAATTCCAAAACTGTTGGTGATTGCCCTTCTGTATAAAATCTGTACACCTCCCTACGAACTATGTCACAGGTGAAATTATCAACTTTACCTAACTCTGGTTCCCTGTTGCCCTTCTTTTTTGGCGTAATAGGAAGTCTCTTCGCAACTTTACCAACTGTATTTCTGCTTAAGCCTACTGCTTCAGCAGTTTCAGTAATAGCTCCCTTTCCTATTTTATTGGCTTCCATATACTTAAAAACATTACATATTAATTGCTGGGACTGTTTACTGAGGGATCCTAAAGGTTGCTTGCTTCCTTTTACTCTTTCTTCATTTGCTGTCCCACCAGCGACACTAGAAGTAGAAGCAACATTATTACTAGCACCACTAATATTATCACTACGAGATAAACTGCCTGGATTACTGACACTATTTCCACCATCAAAGCTAGATACGTCCCAAGGTCTCCACATATTTAAGAATAGCCAGGAAACACCACTTGCACCAATGAAATTCACAAGAAAACTAACAGAATGAAATGAATGATGAATTAGAGAGAAAACAGCGAAGATATTGCAACTCTGTGTTTTACTCCACGTGGACATAACATGTATCTGTCATTTGTGATTCCTGTGTTTTACTCCACGTGGACATAACATGTATCTGTCATTTGTGATTCCTGCGCATTCATTGGCTGAAGTGCTGCGTTCATTGGTGCTTAGCAGAGGTCCGAGAAACGCGTCAGTAACCATCTCACCTTTCGGAGAATAATCAGTGCGTTATCTGAGAGGTTTCTATCAACAAAGATAAATCCATAGAAAGCGTTCCAGCAGCGCTGTAATACAATACAAAACCAGTTATCGCAAAGCCTGCCTACTTTACGTTAATCCTACTAGGAACAACACACATACGGTTCTGTAATCCACGCCTACTTGCAGGTAATAACCAACATGAGAAACATACCTGCCTCAGTAGATAAAATCGTAGGTCCACAAATGAAGCAAATATTAATGCAATATTTTGCACTACGCCGGCCTCAATTGCCAATGCAAGTATATGCACCAATGCCCATAATAATCTGTATAATATAAACTAGCTTTAAATATTCCAGTGGGTAAGCTCTCTCTCTCTTGATGTGCATGTTAAATTAATTAAAATATTAATGCTTAAGTCTTTAAGATATGTAACTAGTTTCACTAATATTCCTTACAATGTATGATGGATTACAGCTCGGATATACTTTTAAATACTTTAAAAATCAAATTTTTCTCGTTGCAGAGTTTAGTGCCTTACTGAGATTTATGATTAAAGCAGAACAATGTATGAAAAAGGAAAGGGTAAGGTAGCGTATCTGCCTCACGTTGAAGAGATCCCGAGTTCGAATCTTGGTCAGGGTGAGTTACCTGGATACGGTTTTTCCGGGGTTTTCCCTTATCCTCAAATACGAATGTCGAGTAACTCTAAGCTCCATGGATCCCGGAATCATTTGAGCATTATTTCACCCATTTCATTCATCGTCCGATATGACTTAACGTTCAAGGACCTAAATTAAAAAACAGGGGGGAAATTAAAGGGTAAGGGTAAGGAATGCTATACATCCCATCTCAGTACATGTATTTTTGGTAATGCCATGCTCCCGTTAAATGTTACTCAATGCTCATTCTTTTAAATGTCGTACTGAGCTAAAAACTGCGCAGTTGTATTTCACTCTGTAATATAAAGAAATATATACATGAAAAACAAACCTAAATACTCATTCTAAAGAAATATATAGAAAGAAACTTAAGTTTGAACTGGAAAAAAAGTATTCGGATATTAATATTTCGTCAACAGACCTCTTTGCAAGAGATCAGCTCAAGCCCTTTAAGCACTGACCGCACATGCGTTGTTGTTACATCAGCTCCGATGTTATTCCACTTCTCTAAGAGTATTTCCTTCAGCTGGTTTTTACTTGTATTATTTCTTCTTCTGACTTGTTCTTCTAGTTCGCTCCACATATTTTCAATTGGGTTGCGGCCTGGAGATTGCGGTGGTAAATGCAGAAGGTGTGAAACGTGGTACAGAGCCATAATTGAGCTACTTCTGCAGTGTGCTTTGGAAATGAACGTTTCCCTTAAAACCTAATTTCTGAGCACTGTTTTCCAAATGTTCTTTAAGCATAATAAATAAGAATACTTATTCATATTAAAGTCTATAAAAACAAGATTCCATTGCAATGTCTTCACCATATTTTACTTTGCCCACCATACTCTTTGGATCCCATTCAGTGTTTGGTTTCTCCCAGGCAAATATTTTACTATCACTACGATAAATATTAAATTTACTTTCATTAGGCCAAAGAACATTATACCAGAATTCTACATTTTGCGACAGATATGTTTTGGCAAATTCCTTCCCCTTCTTCTGATTTATTTTACTCACATGTGGCTTCTTCCTTGGCACCCTTACATGGTAGCAAGCATTCATCAGTACTCTGGTGATGGTGCATGGATGAACTTCTTAAACAATCGTTCCTTCAGCGGGCTGCAATTTCAGATGCTGCAATGCCTGGAGTTTTGTTCACCATATAAAACACAGTCTGCTGTCCCTGCTATTCAGTTTTGGTCTTACAGTTCTGGGTAAATTGATAAGCATCTGCTGCTGCTTGTACCACTGAACTTCACTAAAAATGTTTGAATGACTTCTGTTTACCATTTTTACTATCTCTGCATAGTTTTTTCTTTCTGCGTGCAAATTTATTATAATTTGTCAGTGTTCAACAGTGGCTTCCTTTGCCTTGCGATCGATGTTAGGAAGCAGTGGGGTAAACCGGAGGTTTTGAACACCGATCCTTTCAGCATACACAGAAGAAAGTAATCAAGCATGAAAAGAATACAAACCATGCTGTTTACCGATCGCATTCCTTGTGTGTAGCACATTTACGAATACTTTTGTCCAATGGGATAAGGTAATTGAGCCAAAAAAACCAATAACAGTCCTTTTTATAAAGAGATACTGTGACTATGCAGGATATACGAGAGCGAATACTAGGTATTCTTTTGCAATTAACCAATTATGGTCTTTATGCCACTTTAGAAAAGTGTAGCCGTTTGCAACATTCGCCTACAGTTTTCCGAATACTTTTGTCCGTCTCTGTACCTATATATACATAGCAAAGCTTAGGGGTTGTCCTGATGTTTTCGTGCATCTTGTGGCATTCTTTGGCCTGGAAAGCAAACGAGGTGGTTCACAGTGTTGTTGGTTTCAACTGTGACCTCCACTCGTATTTTCACGTTTTGTAAGTGCTCTACGGGATACCCCAAAAATATCAAACAAGTAAAGCACATTTCAGTGTGTAATTGTTTAGCTTGCGGGAAGTGACATGTTCATATTGGACAGTGGTTAGTTCATTATTTGCTCTTGAATTTCTCTGCAAGCCACGTAATTAGATTTTGAAGTACAAGCTGAAAACACGGCAAGCTTGCTACGTGCTTCCAGCTTTACCTAACACCTGGAAATGTAATTTCATTACCAAGTTGCAGTCATATTTTATATACTTTGAGATTATTAAAGGTTCGTTTTATGCGTATGACTCCCTTTGAGGTTTTCATAATTAATAGGAGAATGTTTAAAAGTGATGTTCCTCATTAAATTCTTTCAGTCCGTGGGGTTATTATAACTTCTTTACTCTTATAATATCTTTGTATGGATCTCGTTATTTCAACTGATAGGTAGTGAGCGAATTGTTTTAAGACTACCTCCTTGACCAAATCTTGTCTCGACTTTGTAATTGATTGCATACTGTTTAGAAATTGTACTCTTTAGCTGTTCTGACAGTTGATCCATTGTGGCCAGATAAAGTAGAATTTAGACACTCTGGTATTTATTATAGAGTAAAGGTGAAAAATGAAAGTAAATTGGGAAGTTTGCTACCAAGAATTTACCTTTTTATAGCTACATGCCGGGTGAGGACAGGTTGCGGCAATGTGTGCGACTCGCATTCGGAAGGTCACAAGTTCGAGTCATTTAAACGAAAGCTGGAGTGCTTACTTTCTCACCGACATTGTTTTTCCATAATTTCCCTTTATTTCGTTTCCTTATCATCTTTCAGGTATATTGGGCTCATGGTATATGGCTGTACCAGACACATGGGGCAGATGCTTGCTCATTGTAAATGATTTTCTGGGTATTGCGTTAGGTTATGTGATCGCTGTCTTCACGGAGACAGTTATCGACCCCAGATCCGGTGTGTCGGTGGCTGCGCTACGAGTCCTGGTGCCGGAATAAAGAATTCTCAGTCCTTGTTAGAGGCTCCCGCGCCTCTCTGTGACCTGTGTGCCTGCGATCCTTTGTCTCATTCAGCTCTGCTTCTTGGGAGTTGGTAGCTCCAACAGACACGTGTGGAGGTCGTAGTGCCCAAGGTGCCCAACTTCGTTGTTTAACCGTTACCATTTATGCTACACATTGTTAAAGTGATAGATGCATCTTCCAGATGTGGTTATTGAAAAGTCGTAATAATGTGTATTTATAAATTAAAGAACAGTACGTCAAAATGTTTTAATAAGGCAAATAAGTAAACTTACGTTTTCATCCCAAATTAAAAGGATAGAAACCCTCAGTTTCCATCAACACCTCCTAGCATTTCTTAAGTATTAAAGCTTACAGATACTAATTTCCATAAAATTCTCTTTCCTAACAAATATATGTTAAGCTGTTGATTGCTTCTGTAACAAGTTGTGTGCAATCTGTATCTGTGTACAAATTTACCAAAGTGATAAAACAAATGGAAGGGAGAAGCAGATGTCACATAACTTGAGTTATCATCTGCACCACGGAAAGTGATATATCCCATTAGAAAGATGAAATTTGCACCACAAAATAGTATACTTTTCAATTTTTGTTTAGAGCACACTTAATATGAAAACCGAGATGTTTCATAATAGTAATGTACAAACATTCTGCTTCCCACTTTAGCACACTTAAGAATGCGGAAATAATTAAAGAGGTATGCTATAAAATGTTACAATATCAGATCACGTACTTTATAAAGTTTTAAACCGTTTAGTTCAAACTCGCTTTTACGCAAAACTATGCTAGCATTAATCTTTTTTATCATTTTTCCGAGATATATCAGAAATAGGCTTATGTTGGATAGTTTAAAAACATTCACAATAACCGAAAGCTGAACTATTCAGATTCGTCTCGCATATGCCTGCCCCTTGCAGGAGATTAACAATAAATGTGCATAGAGTGTGGAAAAACAATGTACGGAAAATTGTAGAGCATAAAGAAGTAGCAAAATAAATAAGGGTCGCAGAAGCTTATTTACACTTTATTCCAGTGTGCTCAAACTTTTGACTTCCTCCAATCAATATTTCAAGACGTGTTTCACAGCAAGTACATACTAGTTTCTCCTTGTGTATAACTACTTGTTAGTTGAGATGTTAGGTACACACTTGTCCTATTACAATTAATTTTAAGTGGCAAGTAAAGATGCTTCATAAAGTCAGATTTCAATAATTATGTTTATGCACTGCATCTGCAATCCCATTCTGTAACTTCAAGATGCCAAGTTTGGTACTGTTGTCTAACTGACTTTCTGCACGTTATCACCGGAAGTTATTTCCGGGATACTATGTCGTGGCCTATTGGACACAGAAGTTCGTCCACAGTTGCGGTGGCACGGTCAAGTCTTCTCGGCGAAGGTTGCGTTGCATCTGAAGCGTTGACGACGACGAAGTAATGCTGGTAGGCTGAGGTCAGCCCGAGCTTTGACATACGTAATCTGCCCTCGTTTGGGTTTAACCAATTATTATTTATGGAAGTGAGGTTTGTATAGTGCCGTGTGCAGTTGAGGCTGGAATATGAAGGGAGGTAGCAATATTGCCTCTCAACGGCTATTGGCCAAGGTGGAACTGTCTCTATACCGCTGGTGAATATTGTAGAGAAAAGTTATTTGGAGTTAATTTAAATTTTGAATTCCAAGCATCTCTTGGCAAGATAGTTATGGAGCTCAGCTTTCGCTGCTCTTGGATGAATCATTAACTCTTAGTACCGCATATTTATATCGCCAGCATTACCCGCTGATTTGTCAAGAGGCCGGACGGATGTGTAAAAGAATGAGCTGTTGCCAGAAACAAAGTTCCATTCGGAAAACATCGAAAGCATTCTCTGACGCTGCGTTCACAATATACGCTTTGGAAAGGTTGAGTCAGACTGAAAAGAGTGCATCCGAGAGTAATAAATGAATAACTGGCGAGTTTCCTAAACTAGTTACAAGCGTACAGTATAATTTGCTCGTAATTGGTACATTTGTAAATCATCTGCATTACCCATTGGTAATTATGATAATGCGGAAAGATTGTCGCATTACCCACTGTGTCGTTAAACAATAGGTACTACAACATTTCTCTTAGTTTGTAAACTTTCAGGCAAGACGTAAGGTGAAGATACCGTAAAATGCTCTCATACCAAACAGGCTAGCACACAGAAAAGTTACAGTTAGTTTTATTTTATAAATCCGATTCGAACGAGTTTGTTATAGTTTATATCTGAGATAATAGCACGATAAAGAAAACATGTGTCGCAATTATTCGCAAATATCTGCTTAACTATTGTTCATTCTGGTAGACCTTTATCCAGCTAGAAGGATATAGAAACAGGAGGAACGTTATGAATGAAACAATGCAGAGCTTGTTAAAATGCATGATATAATTAAAACATTTTGCATGAACCTTTTAGGAAATAGTTCCTATGGTACGCTCAAATGCTTCAGTGTTGAAGGTTAATTTTGCGCCATTTACGTGCCAACCTCTTTGAACATAAGCGATATCTCTGTTCCTTCTCAACAGTTTATTTAACGTATAGGTAATATATTGTGTTTACGTTCGCAGCTTTTAATGGACTTACATTAAGATGTCAATACAATTACTCCCAAACTAAGGTTACAATCATTGATATTATACAAAATAACGAATAGCGTTTCAATTCAAAAGAGAATATTTAAGATAATGGCATATGAATGCTGGTCTGGAAATTTTCACGAACAGCCATTGAAGGTTCTCTCCAATTTTTAAAACCAAGTTTAACATAATTGGGGAAAATATATTCCACAAAAGATATTGGAGAAGGTTCTATAGAAGTAGTTAAAATAAAAAATTTATGCAGAATAATCCACTTGCATCCTAAAGCACTTTCGAAAGCTCCCTTTTTAAGTTTTTTTTTCGGGAAATTTTGTTTCGGTGTTCCAAGAACGTCTGAAAATGTATGTTCCTTTTTTACTTCCTTCTTCTTAACCTTTCGCATCGCTTAATCAAAAAATATTTGAAAATTATAACAAGATACCCTGAAACCTAGAGTAGATTTTCTAGAAAGAGAACTCATCAGTGGTTTGCAAACTTGGCCTCAAATCTAATTCATACCCTATGTATTCTTCTGTTTTCTAATATCACCATGCTTCCCTATTTAGGTGTTGTCTGCAATACCCTTTCACTATACTGAATTGTCTTCATAATGACAGTTAAAATTTAAGCTTCCTCTGTTTATGTACTCTATATCCCACACGCTAGAGTGGTAAGAATGGTTTCATAGTGATAGTGTTTATAAATTGCTGTGATTAACCGGGTTGTTTTCAGTTGACAATATGATACAAACACTTAAGAGGTTCTATAACTCCTAAAAATTTATATGGAATCATTATTCGATGTATTCTGATTTTAAACTTTAGTAAAGCTACATGTGTAAGTGAAGAAATGCTCTGTGTTCCGTTGGCAACACAAATTGAATGCACAAAGTTCAAGGTATTTGTCTATTATGGCGAGGCTTTTTTGATCAATAATTAAAATGCCAGGTTTACAGTTAGATACCACTTTACTTTACTTATATTAAAGCAGATGCTTGAAAAGCTTAATCTATGCTTAGAGATACGTTCAGTCTTTCGTTCTTTTTATTTTGGCTTGAGACTTAAAATTACTCCAAAGAAATTACATACACATGCACATCATAAATTTATTAGTAACAGAATATTTTGTAATGCATCTTCTTTGAAATCTCTCTCAAAGCTTTTATTTGAACATGATTCTGAGTGCCCACCTCGGTAGCGTAGACAGTAAAGTGTCTGCCTCACGTTCCAGAGGTCCCGACTTCGAATCTCGGTAAGGGTGAGTTACCTGGATAAGGTTTTTCCGGGGTTTTCCCTTATCCTGACAGACGAATGTCGGCTAACTCTAAGCTCCATGGACCCTGGACTCATTTGAGCATCATTTCATCCAATTCATTCATCGCCCGATATGACTTAATGTTGGAGGATGTAAATTGTAAAAAAAAAATGACTTGAGTAAAAATGTGTAATTCTAAATCACACACCATTCTATATACAAACAATTATTAATAGAGGGCTATTTACGTAGGCGCGCTTCACCCAAACGAGATTTTCAAAATACCAGCCACTCACCACTGCCAGCAGAAAACAAGAGCTGAGAACTAGTTAGTGACTCACTCGTTAATTCTGGAGCGCTCCTAGAGCACTCTTGCACTCTTAAAAGAAGACTCTGCAGTAGTATGTTTAGAGTGAAGGAATTATGAACATATTAGTACTTCTTATGGAAAAGAGATTTGTGATTGTAATGTTTACATAGAAGTCAAATATGAATATCGAAGAAACTTTCATAAACTCCAGCTCTGGCCTTATTCCATCTAAGTAACCTATATTGTTTTATAGGGATGTTACTGCTGTACAAAACAGAGGAGTGCTGGACATTCCAACTAACCGGAAACTTTACCAACAAAAATGTATCCAATGTGAAATTAAATTTGAATTTCATTCCAAGTAACCACACGGAGCTTCCTGGATCTATTTATCATAAGGGTAAGTACTTTGTTCCACATTGTTTTGTGAATTGTTTCTTATCATTTCTGCATGTTTAAATGGTGTTTTCTAAATATAGGGTAATTTGGGATATTTGAATGACAATAAAAGAACTAATATATGCTTTAAGCAATGTTAATTGGGGACAAACCATCTCAGCCTCATAACAAAATGTAAAACATTGTACTCGTAGAAGTCACACATAAGTCGTTTGCTACGTTATTACTTCCACAAAAGTGCTTTACTATGTTTTATGATTTCAAGCGAATAGTATCTGAGGTCTGCGATTTGCTGTTTCTGTTAACTATTCTATTTTAACATGTCTGCAAAGCTACATCTCGAAGTCCCAACTCTAGTACACTGGTATACACCTGTTTACGTTTGATATTAAATATGTGGGAATAGACTTAGGTTCATATTACAAGAAATCATCTAGAATTCAGAAGTTGGTATTGCTTCATAGAGATTGCCTTTAAGGAACATTTATGCTAACCATATTTCGGAAATTGTGCAACTTTTCTTCAAAGATCAACCTACTAAGCAACTCTTTGAACTGTAACGAAGGGTATAAGCAGTTACCAATGCAGTCAAATAATATTAGTATGATTCCCAATAGATAATGATAGAGTGCTTTAAACGGAAACATGCACTTCTTACAAAGAAATAACTCTCAACATACCGTGAGGTAAATGAAGATGGCAGTTAAATGGTCGCAACAAGAGGTTCTTCTTCCACTCCGAATTGTTTTCTGCAATGGCCATCAAATATCAATGACTTATGGTGGTATCGAAACCCAGAAAATTCAGTTTGTAGGAGAATATGTTTTGGATCTCAAACATAGGCCTACATAGTTGCTATAACATAAAGTTTATGAAAACATTTACTGAACATGGCTACATTCACTTTCTCTTCTCTAAACCGACAGCTCTAGTAAGCACATAATAAGTATGATGACGGGGGAATTGTCCTGCAACTGCAAGTCTTTAAGTTCTAATTAGAATTGTTGGTTAAGAGAAGCGTCTCTCCTTATACGGTACTGAATAATGATGTCCACCAAAAGCAATCGACATATTTTCTCTAAAGTTAAAGAAGAATCGTTTCAGTATGTTGCAGTATGCAGTACCATATCCGTTACAAATACTGTGCTAACTAGAATATCAAAAATGATGATAATGTATTACTTCCCAATGGGATAGAATATGAGTGATCATTACGCAGTATTGTTTACCAAAATAAAATATATTCTTATAATTGCATCACTATAGCAGCGCATTATAAACTAGCACTTAAAATAGTGGGACAGAGACGCAAAGGTCATCTTAAAATGTCTTTATTTTCCCGAGATCGTTAGTTCAATGCTAACGTACAATCAGCGCTCCTTTATGCAAATACAATGTTTCGAAACGTCTCTACAATTTTCCTTTAAGTCTATAGGACGCACCCTTTCTGCTGCTATAATCTTTCTGACCGACGCACAGGTCCACCTCCAACAATACTGAACACAAATTTGATATACTCACGTAAACTGCTTCGCTGGCAGTTCCTCAGGCCGGCGATTATTTACACGGAGCCGCACTCAGCTTGAAGCACCAGACTACTGTTCACTACTCGCTCTCACTACTCCAGGCCTTGCATTGTATTTTATATGCCTACCGGGCGCGTTAAATCTTTCTGGAGCTAGAAGCCTCTGGAATTTCAGTCGCGAAAAGTATTTTGCTTAGTAATAATACGACTTACTTCTTGATGTCAGCTGTCCTTGAGCGCATGTTTAGTTCCCATGGCAACGTGCTACCTTCTTCGTGACATCAATCAGTAGGTGTCCTTGAACGCCTATTATGTTCTAATGGTAGACCTGCGTGATCGCCAATGTGGCAATAGCTTGATACTGAATCATTATGATTTATGAAGATAAAACAGAGCCATGGCATTCAGGTTACACCGGCGTATGTGTGTGAGTGTGTGTGTGTGTGTATGTGTGTGTGTATGTGTGTATTTTACGTCCTCCGTCATATCGGACGGTAAATGAATTGGGTGAAATGATACTCAAATGAGTTCAGGGTTCATGGATCTTAGAGTTACCTGACATTCGTCTTGAAGGATAAGGGAAAACCCCGGAAAAAGCCTTATCCAGGTAACTCACCATGACCGAGATTCGAACTCGGGACCTCTTGAACGTGAAGCAGACACGCTACTATCTACGCTACCGAGGCGGGCACACCGGCGTATGAAGTACACCTCAGAATAAGGGAAGAAGCAGCAAATATAGATCCGAATTTCTTTCTAACACCAGCCATGAACACATCAGAATGGAAGAAGCCTAACTTCGAACAACGATGGCCGCGCCGTGGCTCAGTGGTTAGACCGCTTGGCTCTCACCAAGGCGGCCTGGGTTCGATACCAGGCGACAAAGTGAGGTTTGTGGTGGATAACACGGCGCTGGGGCGGGTTTTCTCCGGGACTTCCGGTTTCCCCCACCATTTCATTCCACCGGTGCTCCATCTTCATCTCATGTATCATCAGTGTCACCGCCTGCGGTGCCATCTGTAGTAAAAGCGGGCGTTAAACACTACACATTTCATTTCGCATGTCGAACAACGACACATGTGCAATAGAACCGCGGCACATGGATTCCATCACAAGATCTGTGGACAGCGAGTACACCAGCTGGCATCAGAATTATGTACCTGTACTCTTTGCCATTAGCACTGACGGATGAGCAACAGGATTGTTTTGAATCACCTAGAGAGTGCCACTTCTGTCGAATAAATTTACAGAAGGGAACTACAAAGTAAAGATAACAATCATTTAACCTTGCAAGCGGTGAATAACGAGGAGGTTTACATAATCAGTGCAATCTGTCTGGTAAAACTCCTATTTATATTACAGTCTTAATGACTAGTCTGAGCAAGTATGACTCAAACTTCAATGGAAAGCATTTGGGTTACACAGGTGAAAGAATAGAGATAATATCTAATTCTGTAGAGAGCTGTATTTCATTCTCCAAAAGTGTAACGTATCCTGAAACGAAGAAGTACTTTAGACCATAGAAAATAGACTTGATGTCTCCTAAGGCAATACTTCACTACGTTTACGTTACATCGTGGGCTACTTTGAATGAGAAACAGTTACCTCCGAGAGATACCTTTCTCAACAGGTTAAATACACGAGAAATGTGTATTGCATGTAAATACTATGCAAAAGGCTAAGATGTTCGAAAGCAGTTCGACATTAGAACCTTAGACGAGTAAAATGATCTTTAGTTAACTTCGGATGCCTTAGCTACGCTAATACCTTCCAGATATTTAGGGTTCAAACGATAGGATGATAAATAAATGACTAGAAGAGCAAGGTTTATGTTTAAAATGTTCATACAGCAGGTACATTGACAAAACATATCTCTGCAATGAGTGTACATGCACTGTTATACACCTTAGAAGTTTTACCAAGATATACCTCAAACACATTCAACACCCTCTTTCGACCACCTCTCCTAGTATTCCCCAGATTATTTATGTATACACTATACTATACTAACTCCTATATTACGTCCTACCTGTTACATCTACTGTCGGATAAGTGTACCGTCGTGCCAGCTCCGGATCCCCCGAGTTATAACTTCTCTAACTGTTAACCAAATTCCATCGAAAGAAGTTAGTCCCCGCACGTAGTGGTTACCGTCTACAAGAATCTCATATAATGCATTAGGACATATTCACTCACTAGGCTAATGTTATTAAAGAAGGGTAATGAAAGGCAATTATGTGAATAAAGTTTGCTTAGCCTCTGATTCATTCAGAAAGAGTTAAATGCATACCGAGGGTCAAACCGGAGTCTTCCAAACTGTTTCTTCTTCTACAGCATCACAACAGCCTGACCCTTACTGTCTTATGAGCCTTTTCAATGCTCTTCGCTCATTTCTGACTCCCTATCTTCCATGCATAGTTCCTTGTATTACATCTTTTCTTGAGTTCATATTGCGCAATGGCAGTCCATAATCGCATTTTCTCTCAACTTACATTGCTAAATTGGAATTCCAATGGTTTGAGGGAGAAAACATCCTCCTTGATGGCTTTCTTACATCACCACAATGTTGATATTGCCTGCATAAGTGAAACTCACTTGCTTACCTCTGAAACCTTCAAGATTCCAAATTAGGTATTTCATATATCGGGAGGACAGAATTGCAAATATTGCCTATGGTGGTGTTGCCATCCTTGTGAAACGTCATCTTCAATATCATTCTGTTTATCTCGCAAATGCGCCTGATCTTGAAGTTGTGGCTGTACAATTCCCTCGGCCAAACGCTTCTCCAGTTAAAATTATCGCAGCGTATAAGCAGACACGCCGCCGGCTAAATCCTGAATCTATTGAACATTTATTCGACGATAACCAGCCCACTATACTCCCAGGTGATCTAAATAGTAAACAAGAAGCATAGAGATGTCGTCAAACCACTCCCAGTGGACGTTGTCTACTCCAGGCTACGCTAGATTCTGCTCTTCAAGTGATTGCTCCGAATGGGCCAACATTTTATTCTTATAATCATGCTGTGCAACCGGATAATTTGGACATAGGTCTTCTTAAACAATTTATACTTCCATTTTACAAGCAAACCTCTTCCAGAGTTTGATTCTGATCACTGTCCGGCGGTTATTAAATTCTGCTTTGATCCAATATTAACGCAGTCACAAGAGCGCCTTATTACTGGGCCTGTCAGTTGGAATGCTTTCCAGTGGAATATCGATACTCTTCTACACATACCTCGCACTATTGTTACCCCTACAGATATTGATTCAGCTGTAGCGCATCGTCGAGACGTGATTCACACCTCTATAAAATGTGCCATTCAGCACCGTTCTTATTGTCATGGCACCAGATCACCACGGTTACCAAATCACCCTCTCAAGATGATTCGAACTAAACAGCAAATGCGTCGTCTTTGGCAACGCCATAGGGAGCTTTGGCAACGACAACGTCTTAACCAACTCATTCGCCAGGTTAAGCGTGCCTTTGATGAGCACCGTTACAGCAGCTATCAACACTTCGTCTCAACTATCTGTCCTACAGACAGATTGCTCTGGAAAGTGACGAAACAGATACTTCTGGAACCGCTTCAAATGCCGCCGCTTCGAGTCAATAATCTAACCAGCAACACCATCTTGGAAAAGTGCGAAACATTAGCTGCCTATTTTGAATTTACGTTCACACCTATTCCGGCATCTGATCCTGCCTTCACTGCACATGTTCAGGAGGGCCTCAGTACGTCCCAGTCTGCGGCTCCGTTGCCCCTTAGGTGGGTTTCATCTAGCGAGGTACGAACTATTATTCAATGTCCGCCCATTAAGAAGGCCCCTGGAAACGATCTTATTCCACCAGTTGAACTGAAACACTTCACAAAGAAGATCATCGCCTTTTTGGCGTCTTTATACAATGCAATTTTTCGCACTGGATATTTTCCTAAAGCTTGGAAATTTGCTGAGATCATTGTATTGCTGAACGAACCTTCTAGTTTCCCACAGAGCTATCGACCAATTAGTATTTTACCAACTCTGCCCAAACTTATGGAAAGGCTCACTCAAAAACGACTTCTTCGGTTTGTTTCTGAAACCTCAGTTATACCTCCCCAACAGTTTGCATTTAGACAACATTATTCTAGTATTCACCAGCTCCTGAGACTTAATGAGTATATTACTCGCAGCTTCGACGCCAAAGAGCATACTGTGGCAGCATTCCTAGATTTCACTCAGGCATTTGATAGAGTGTAGCACGACGGCCTCCTTTATAAAATACATGACGTAGGTCTTCCGCTCTACTTAGCTTGGTTACTAGCTATCTTCAGGAACGCCAATTTTCTGTGCGTCTTGGTTCAACGCATTCCTCACCCCATACTATTTTAGCCAGCGTGCCCTCGGGTAGGTCCTTGCGCCTCTTCTTTACAGTCTATATACGGCTGACATGCCTGAACTTCCTGCAACAAGTACCGCACTATTTGCTGACGATACAGTCATCTTTACCTCACACTTCTCTATTAAAACTGTCGTTGCAACCCTGTAATCTTCCCTGGACATTTTCCTGCACTGGTTATCTCGCTGGCGTATCGCACTTAATCGAAGAAAATGTCTTCTTAAGCTTCTCACCTTGCGCAGGCCTGCTGCTCCGGCAAATATACTACTCTATAACACTAAAGTCCCCTGGTTACCTTCTGATTGTGTAGACAAATATCTTGGCGTCCATCTGGATCGTCGGCTGACGTGGAGTACACATATCACAAGCAAACTAAATCGAGCCTATGCTCGTCTTCACAAGCTGTATCCCCTCCTCAACCGCAAATCCTCTTTACGAGACGAATGTACGCTGCTGCTATACAAGAGTATTCTACGACCGCTTCTTCTATATGCCAGTTCTGTATGGGGATACACCTACTCATATTCACCAACTCCAGGTGTTTCAAAACAGAATATTACGATTGTCTGTGAACGCCCCGTGGTACATCCGGAATGCACAGCTACATAGAGAATTGGACATAGTCAGCATTAATGAGTACACCTCTACAACGAGAAGCAGATTCTTTGCCTACCTCCCTTATTCTTTATTCTTCCAACTGGGACGTCACCTTGATGCTGCACCAAAACTGAAGGCACGCTTGCCACAGGACCTTTTATTTCTATAATGTTTATGTGTTCTGTAATGGAGTTATTTAATTTATACTCATACTAATCAGACCAGTTTGCTTGAGGACTCTAATATGAGTATCCTCTTTCCCTGTAAACTTTAATTTTATTATGTATATTATGTATATAGCTCCACAATTTGTAAAGCACCAACTGTACTGAGCAATTGAAATAAAAAAGCCGGAGTCTTCCACATTTGTAATACCCCATTAATAATGGCTGCAAAGCTTACCTTCACCGAAGGAGATGTATGGAAACAGATTGGAGACGACTACCACTTGTAGAATTTTAATGTGGCTCTTCGGACTGCAAAGTGGCGTAGGCTCAATTAGTATAACTCACACAGAAAGCACAGAATCATGAAATATGAGGTTTAGAAATCATTCTGTCTCTACGCCACTCCAAAAAGGAATACCCTCTCAAACATCAGCAGAACCCTTGTATATGGTCTCACTAAGTTTCTGAGCTTGAGTTCCGGAAGGTTTCTTCTTCGTAGTAACTTAGCAAAAGCTGCATATCACCAAGACAATCGCTTCGATATTTTCTGAGATAAAAACGTGCCTTATGCTTTTCCTGTGTAGTTATTAAAGTACTAGCTGATTTACATATTTATGTGTTTCAAAGTTAAATTAAAATAGAGTGATGTTAATGGAACCTTGAGGAAGAAAATGTACTGCAGTTATTCCAATCGATTGCACTCGATACCACTAGAATACAATCCATAAGTACCAATATCTCTGTGGGTTATTTCCCCTTTTGTTGTCTTGGCGTTTTTTTTTTTACCTTCCTTTGCTATTAGCGCTTCTTCCATTGTGGAAATAAATATTCAGGCCATAAACTGTATTATTTTTTTTCAAAACTACCAATTTTTAACTAGTTTTCCACACATACAAGACTGTGTGATGACTTTAAGGGGTTAGACAGCAAGAAGGTGCTGCCTCCAAAAGTCTTAACCGGGCTGAAAGGAAAAGCAAATTTTGGTCCGTCCCCAAAATAATTCGCTAAGAATGATTGAAGCAATGCAATGATTTAAGATGATAACTTATTGCTGATGAATTTCTTGAAGAATATTAAGAAGTGTTCAGAAGAAATTAGAGTAAAAACCGTAATTTACATTTGCAAAAATAGTTATTAAAATGTATTAATAAGTACAAATATTGGATCTCTGCACAAACATTCTTACAAATTAAATTTGCAGGTGACTATGATCAATAAATTGCATCCATACTAAATTACAAAAATTAAAGCTTTACTGATGCACTTTAAAGTATAATATACATTCATATAGTCCAGTTTTGATTAATTTTGTTCATTTTTTTCAATAAGCTCTAATATAGGTTGTAGTTGTTACAGATATATCGTTCGTGACGTAACGAGGACAAAAATGCAATGCAAAATGTGAACTTTAACGATCTGCATTGCAGAAAACAAAATATGGTCAGTTTCCTTACTTGTTTGACTGTTGAGTTAGTACTTATGATCATTACGTTAGTATTGGTTGTGAGTGTATTTAATATTACTATTCTGATATATTTTTTCCTTATACTTATGGATAGGCGATGGATGTCCTTTAATGCACGTGAACCTAGAAGGGCGATTGCACTCGGTAACAAGGTAAGCATCATAATCTTTCACTTTACTAACATCAACCTTATTGTGCAGTACTCATGTAAGGCAATACCAGAAATATGCTATTCTGTTTCTAAGCCTTGGATGATGACCTGAACATATGCTTAGTTACCCTATTAGGTACTCATAGCAATTAGAGCATGTATTGCATTCCGTCCATGAATCCCATACGGAGATTTCACCAAAAATACACGTTTTGGGACCTACTGAAATCCAAAAAGTGTAAACTACTCTTTATATGGATAATGTTGGTTACCTTATATTTTCTCAAAAGTAGCTCTGACAATTTTGATTGAAATACCACATATATGTTTCATATATATGGCAAATGAAATGTATAACTTGAAGTGTTTGTTGACAACCTGTGAAGTCTTTTTCCATTCTGAATAATCTTTGTGTAGCTCGTAAACTGTATCAAATAAGCAAGTAGGTCTTGCTAAAGCACATGGAATTTCAAAGCCACCAGAGGGTGAAACGCTATCCTTCTTGTACCTACAAGGAACTGTTTAAAAGACTACTGAAAATGTTACTTTGAATAATAAGAAGTATTCACAAGAACAGTCTTGAAAATGTTTCTTGTTGATGTATGGGCAGAAAGAGTTGTTAGAATACAGCACTCGTATAAGCTTTTAGATCACCTACTCTAAAATTTATTCCACAGAATATATTGTAACACACGGCGGGATAACTAATGATACAGCTATTACTATCATAACTAATCAGCAGAAAGGTTTATTTTATTTAAATAATGGAGAAAGATAGTTAATTGTATTTTGAAACCATATTTATTTCAGTTAGTTGCACATTTTAACATTCAGTTAGGACATTCCTAATTTCAGAGCCGATATTCATAAAATAGGGTTACTTCTCAGATTAACTTGAATAGAATGCTTTAACAAAATTAATGTATGAGTAACCATGAGAAAGTATTTTATTAGTGATAAACACTAATTATCAAAACGAAGGTCAATGTTCTGGCTTTAGTTCAAGACATTCAATGTGAAATTAGGTTTATCATACTAAGCAGTAACTCAGAATCGAATAAATTGACATTTCTTTTTTTGTTCTTTTATTTCTTTGATTTTGTGAACTATTCAGTTATAGGCATAACAATTATTGTTGGTTTTATGTGGTTTTCCTCTTCCACAGAGAGTTTACACTTGAAATCCATCATTCTGAGAGGATAAAAATGGTAGAAGTTACCTTAATGGGGGCGGAATGTTACATCAACTGCTCTGGTGTTATAAATCCTTGCAACTTGAACAGATTGGACACGATCCTGTTGTCAGACGTAAGACTTAAATTACTGTTTTTCCTATGTATGTGTAATTGTTCAGGAGTTTTGAATCAGGGCTTCAGTTACATTACAAATAATTAGAAAAAGACAGACCTGAATACCACATCAGCTTTAGTTTCTTCCTTAACTCTAGAAGTTAACAATACAAAAGTGATATCAATATTTAAAATTATTACAGTTTAGTTACAATTTTGGATATTATAGCAGATTTGTGAATCTTATTGTGATGTAAAGAGGCAATATTCTATACAGAATTTTTCCTATCTGCATTGTAAAAACCAAAATATAGGCAAAGCATGAAAAATGTGTATCAACATAGACGAAATAATATTAAAATAAATTTGCCCTGGAACCTTTAGATCAGATTAATAAAAAATATTTCGGTTTGAACTTTGGCAATGTTTTATTATAGCATAAATAAGTTACAGCAAATATCAACTTTATGTCTTACAGATTGTATCGCCCTTAAGCTGAGAGAACATTATTATATGGTAAATAACAAAAATAGTAATGATTATAATAATAATAATAATAATAATAATAATAATAATAATAATAATAATAATAATAATAATAATAATAATAATAATAATAATAATAATAATAATAATAATAATAATAATAATAATAATAATAATAATAATAATAATAATAATAATAATAATAATAATAATAATAATAATAATAATAATAATAATAATAATAATAATAATAATAATAATAATAATAATAATAATAATAATAATAATAATAATAATAATAATAATAATAATAATAATAATAATAATAATAATAATAATAATAATAATAATAATAATAATAATAATAATAATAATAATAATAATAATAATAATAATAATAATAATAATAATAATAATAATAATAATAATAATAATAATAATAATAATAATAATAATAATAATAATAATAATAATAATAATAATAATAATAATAATAATAATAATAATAATAATAATAATAATAATAATAATAATAATAATAATAATAATAATAATAATAATAATAATAATAATAATAATAATAATAATAATAATAATAATAATAATAATAATAATAATAATAATAATAATAATAATAATAATAATAATAATAATAATAATAATAATAATAATAATAATAATAATAATAATAATAATAATAATAATAATAATAATAATAATAATTACACAATACCTCCATAAGGAGTTAGATTGAATTTACTTAAATATCGTGATGTGTGTTGAGAATATCTTGGTAAACAGAGTATGCACTTGTAATAAAACTTGGAGATTAAAATTATTTATTTGAGGTTATAACAGCCATATATAGGTGAAAAGAAACATTGATAAAATTATATTATTTCCTTTCTGCACATTTAAAATAATCTTAAAATTAAATATGGTTATTATTATTAATATTATTGCCATTATACTGGACACAAATGACCTGGCTTTCGACGGCCACTCACTCACTCACTCATTCACTTGCTCACTCACTCGTTCACTCACTTATTACTATTAAAATTATATACTGAAGATGTCTTTAATGGTTTTCTGGATGTGGTATCAGTTATTCAGTTTTATTTATGTAAATCTATGTTTGCAGCTGTTTGGTGTTTTTCCAACCTGAAAAATAATTAGTAGTTTGTGTTTAAAGGAATCTATTTTGTCATTCATAGCAATGTCAGCATTACTACTTCTAAGTTAAATTTGATTTGACATCACATTTATAGAAGAATTTTGTTCTTTGCAGCAGAAAGCTTTTCAGAATTCCAAAGGAATGTTAACTGTTAGGGTTTATGTACATAGAGTAACCAAAGCTGTAAATAATTACTCCCCTTGGTATTAACGCTCTATAGTCCTTTTACTACATTGTAATTATATTCAGTAATTAACATAAGTTGTTTTGTTGCAGGTGAACCAACCGATAATATTTTCAAATCTAACATATGGGCATTATTATTGCATTAGGGTAAGTATTGTCCTGCTAATTTCTTGGACCTCATGGTAAATATAACTGCTTATAAATAGTTTAATCACTGCACGTAAATTATAAAAGGCCTTCTGCTAAGCTATATCCTGTGGAATAACAGCGCCAAGAAGTTTCAGAAACAGGTACTGAAATAGCTAATGCTTTTATGAGTCAGAATTGTTGAAGCGGAAATTCAATTCCATTTCCTTCAGTGTAAGTATGTTTCCCCTGTAATTCAATTGTAAACGGTAAAGAATGAATAATCACAAAATGGTAAAGAAGTCGATTTTTCTACACTATAGTATATCAGTGTTATGTTACTTCTAAAGTGTAGCCTTGAAAACTGCAGTCATGCAGTATGATCTTCGCTGCGCTCCGGCAAAAGTTATGCACTAAAAACGTTTAAAATGTGCACTAAAATATGTTCTAAAATATGATAATATGTACTAAATATGCTTATATGCACTGCATATAAATAGGCAAATAATGTGATTATCTACTCACATTGAATATTCTTCCCTATATCACGTCATCCTGCAGGCTATAATTTGATTTACAGTACACCTTCATTAGCTTTTTTCAAATGTTCGGGAGTAAATGTGTTACGTTGATCAAATAATATGAGTTTGTACGCAATGAAGGACCATTCAACATCCAGAGACGTAACTCGACAATAGTTATAACCGCTAGTAGACTGTGGAGGAATTTCTCCTAGAAGTTCCACACTGTCACCTTGGAGACATTTGTTAAAAGAGCATAAAATATTAAAATCGGGATTTCTTTTTAACATACTACACAGTTTTGCACTCAATATTTCCTCATATTTTGAAGGTGCACACTGATGTTCGCTATTCACTTCCTCAGAGATTGATATAGACGTATGAAGGAATAAGCCACACATTTCTAGTTTTTGTATTGCTTGAGGTATAATCGTGAAATGCGCCTTTATAATAGCCAAGTCTATCTGAAATGTTTAATTTCTGAAAGTATCCTGTAATGTTGAATTGCCAAAGCATCATTTGGATTTAGACTGCAGACAGCTTCTTTAACTGCATTGAAATTGTCAGTATAAAAGGGAGCAGCGTTTACCCACGTACCCCAGCGGATAAGAATTGGTTCCAGGTGTAGAGGATGTTCCGGGAGTTTTTCCCTGTAAGCAGCTACTCGACCGGGGACTCTTCCAAACTTTTTCTTCGTAGTTGAAATTGAGGTATTTACTTCGGGTAACTGCTCTAGAATTTCTTCTGCTACCCTTTGAAGTCCATGCACAATACATGTAACGTGGATTAAACGGGGATTAAATATTTTCAGAGCTGAAGCAGCTCGTAGCATGTAGGCTGCAGCATCTGAAAGCAAAACCGGAAATTTATTTTCGTTACCTGCTACTGGTCATAATATTCTTAAAGCATCGTTGACAAAGCGAGCAATGCTGGAATTATTAGTTTTTTCTAACACCCTAATTCGTGTGACGTGAAGTTCAATCATATACACACAAGAGTTTGATATGGGTTGCCTCGCTAGTATGAGAACGATATGTTACTTATAAAAATTAGAAAATATTTATACTATTAATTTATAAAATTCGAATCAATAGTTTAAAAACTTTAAATATGTGCACGAACATGCCATAATCATGTAATATGCAACTGTACCTTAAATATGCAAATATATGCACCATATGCATTTGCATACAAAACAGATGTACTATTATTATATTATTATTACCATCATCATCATTATTTTCCGGGGTTTTCCCTTATCCTGAAAGAGGAATGCCTGGTAACTCTAAGCTCCATGGACCCCGGACGCATTTGAGTATCATTTCACCCATTTCATTCATCGTCCGATATGACTTAACGTTGGAGGACGTAATTTAATATAAAATCCTTAATATTATCAGTATTATTATTATTACTTCTGCTATTAGTATTACTAGTACTAAAACTGATGTATGTTTCCAGGTGGAAGAACCGAGCAATTGCCCTGCTATTCACACCAAAACTAGGCAACTAAAATTTGTTGTAAATACAGCTCAGCCGATAGGTAAGTATTAACTGCAATTCTAAATCGGTTCTTTATGTTGTTTTACATTCATTTTCCTTATTTTTGATACATCCATTTACAATCGCTGCCATCATTAACGGTCTTAACTTTCTGCTGAACCACGCTTCAGGTTCTAAATAATTAGAGTCACTGCACGCGCCAGTATGAGCGTTTGTGTTCTATAACTATGGATTCAATTGACATAGCTTTTTGTAAGCATCTTGAGATTTAAACATCTTTTCCAGCTTTTACAAAATTCATTAGTTAGGGATTCAGCCTCCTATGAGCACTGTGGCTGCAGTGAGAATTCAGATCAGGCATGATAGACTCGCGTACTTTCCTTATCCTGAGGAGGCAATTTTCAACCGCAGAATCCTACTAACTCTTTGTTAATAAGGATTTACATACATCCCAGACGCACTACCTCTGTATACTGAAGTATTCTTCATTAACTGTCCTAACGTAGTGCGTGAAAACTGAATTTTCCATATATTTTAATATGAACGACCATTACCTGAATACAACTTTACGAGAGCTTAACAAGGAAAAAACTTTCTTAGTATAAAGTTGTTTTCTTAAGACCCACAATAAGTCAGCGATTCTTAAGTGTATTTTGATTAACCTTAAATACGAAATCTAAGATAGGATTTAAGATAATAAAAGAAGTTTCGCTGTTTCCAAACATCTGCAGTAGAATAGACGGACAGGAGACACGGCCCAAGTGTTGGAACATTTCAAAATTGCAGGACTTCTTATGCATTTAGTCCACATAGGAACGAAATAACAAATCTTGAAGCATTAGCTTGCACAGCATTTTGCCACTAGGAGATTCTGATAAATGCACTTTCACTAATAACATGGACAGCTGGCCTTCTTTTAATATTTTTAATGGCACTGGAACTGAGCTTTTGTTGAAAATTACGTCATTTATTACGTTTTAAAGCATCATATTAATATTCTATAAACAAATATAAATCACGTTCACAAATTTTAAAAGCCTAGCACATGTATAAATATCCAGTGGGCTCTCTTTTAATTCCGTTAGTGCTTCTCTACATGCCCTTGCTACATGTGTTTTTTTTTCTCAGTTTTGCATTTTTGCATGTGATATTCATTCCTTATATTTCACTTTTTACTCGGAACTGTTTGAAAATTCTATGCATAATCGTAAGGTGTAGGCACGCATTTCATATCCGTTTCTCCCCCAAAAATTAATTTAAATTTAAACTTAAGGAAAATTTCAACATCAAAAGCCTCGTAGAAAAGACAATTTATTTCTCTACAAATAATATCTACTTCAATAAAATATGACACATTCATTTTCACTTCCTAAAATATCAGGCAACTGAGACAAAAGGGAACGCGCCAGGCAGTTTTACAAAATTGTACTTTATTCGCAAATAAGACATATTTAATTGTATTACTTGAGAAACCACTGTTGCCAGGGCTTTGAGCTTTAGCATAGCTATTTCTTTATTTACTCGTATTAGTTATGCTAATTTTATAATAAATAACTTTAAAATGACAAAATCTGGGAAATTTATTCCCAATTTCCCTCAAAGTATGCAATGTTCTGGAGTAGACAGACATAGACGCCTCCAGTAACTGGAGTCCAACAACCCACGTAGGTCATTTACTGAAAAGTAATAGACGGAGGGGGTTCCAGTAACGGGAGCGCAGCAATCCACGTAGGCTACTTACTGAAAAATAAGTCAGATGCCCGACACTCCAGTAACTGGAGCACAGCACTGCACCTAGGACATTTACTAAACGTATCAGGAGCAGCCAACGGAACAGGAAAAAGGATCACACGGAAAGGATCACACGGAGGTCACTTACTGAATGAGGTACATAAGAACAGTTAGACGGAAGGGTCTCCAGTATGTGTAACATACTCTATCGTGTCCAATGAAGGTATTGTTGCAACCAGGGTTGTAAGGGGGATGAAGGACTTACAATCCTAAATCACAACTAGGTACGTAGCTACTGGAAAGATTGGGAAAATCAGATGGTAGAGCTAATTGGCAGAGGTTGAGGACATGAGAAGGTTTAGAGAAACGCCTAATGTCAAACCACATTAACAAATATATTCTATGATTCGGTAGAGCAAAACAAGGCACTCCCTCATCTTGAAGAGATCAGAGGTGCAATTGAAATATTATATAAATTATAACATGATGAACTGTACCTTTGGTTTAGGGTTGCGTAGGTGTCTGAACTAACGGCTATTTGTAGGATGTAGCCTAGAGTTGATCGTCTTCTTGAACACTCCCAGCAAAATGGTCGTCAATCGCCAAATCAGCTTTTCTTACAATCGTGCGGTCATTCTGGTGGTTCCCATGCCAAATTCATACTTCTTGCTTGGTCCTTCCTGCTTCTGGCTTCTTAGAATTGCACCATTTTGTGCAGTGTTTACATGAGTTGTCTCAATTTTCCTTTGTTTTGTTGACAAATCAGGAAGTATCCAATAGTTCAATGACTCTATCTCTTCATCTAGCGATGTGAACCAGCTGATTCACTCAGACGTATTCACACTTGCAATACAGGAAATGAGATGTTAAATTCCAATAATTAGAATTCTTTCCGAAATTAGTTCAGACCTAATACGCAACAGTATAGTTTATAATTTTGTCTGTTATTTATGAAGTGTGTTTATGTCATGGTAGTGTCTTTTAGGCACTTTCAGTGAAAACGTGTTAAATTGAAGTTTGTCTTGCGTGTTTGTATTAGGGAATGCTAGTCACCTTTAAATAAAGGCTTACGTTTTGTTTATGTTCGGAAGCTATTTCAGATGTGTCGCCAAACCCTGATTAATTGTTTCAGAATTCTGTGTTTTGGTTATTACCAAAATTATATCAGAAATAGGTTACATTATTCGTCTAGCAAGTAACAAAGTAACATCTTCATATACTGCCATTGAATTAAACATCTAATTTGGGACCAAAATATTTTTTAACTATCATTTCTTCAACAAAATGTCGTTATATTTTTATGTTTGTAATACCTTTATGGGGTATATACGGATGAAATGTAATAAATTCCCTTCCACCCGATGTAGATATGGAAATGCGCTTGCTTTAATATAGCTAAACAGCACGAGAAAATGTAGTTTTCCTAAACAGAGCCCACCACAATCTGCGCTGCAAGCAGACGTAACTCCTCCACTGCACCATACTTCCCATCATGCCCATATGAAGGCGTCGTTTGTAGTTTCGTTAAAGTACAAAGTAGCTCGTAGTTTTGCTTGTAGTTCTGTTACGTATTAAG